>CM016616.1:149778233-149984157 GCA_005393395.2 Gossypium australe | reverse complement strand
GGAGAGTGAGTGAGAGAGAAAGTGCAAAGAGAAATAGAAAGAAGATATTGGAACATAAATTTAGAAGAGATGTTGGAAGCAGGAGATCATTTTGGTTATGGTACTAGGAAACGGAATCATAGAATGGTGCCATATATCTCTGCAAAATGTAAGGCTATTCATATTAAAAATCTGACTAGAATTACTCTCTTTTTTTTTATCAGAAGCTTGTGATTTTAGTTTTTGATGTAGCAAGGGAAAACAATTATTAATTGTTGGTACAAAAAATAAAGCCGTTGATTCAGCAGCACAAGGTACAATAAGGGCTTGATGTCATTATGTTAATAAAAAATGGCTCAGTAGTATTTTAACAAATTGGCCCACCATAGAAACAAGGCTCCATAAGTTCAAGGGCTTGAGAACAGAACAAAAGACGGGGGACTCAATTGTCTTCCAAAAATAGATGCATGTATGTTGAAGAGACAATTATCTCGCTTGGAAACATATATGGGCAATATTAAATATATGACAAGATTGCCTGATATTGTAATCATCGTTGATCAACAAGAAGGATATGCGACTCTTCGAGAATGATCACTTTGGGAATTCCAATAATTTGTTTAATCGATACAAATAGCGATCTCAATCTCGCAGATATTCTCATTCCAGCAAATGATGATGTTATAGCTTCGATTTGATTAATTTTTAACAAATTAATAGTCGTAATTTGTGAGGGTCGTTCTAGCTATATACGAAATCCTTGATTAATAATAAGATAAGTAAATTATTTTTTAGAACTATATAAATATATGGAATCAATTACTATATCCTGAATTGTACAAAAGAGATAAAAAAACTTTGAATATTGTGTGATTAGTTTCGTCGGTGTTGAATTTGAGTAGGCAAGAGAAGATTGAATCAAAATAATTCATTTTTTAAAGTAAAGTTCTATTTTTGTCAAAGGACAATATGAATGGTATCCATCAACGCACTAAATGGTTTATACAATATCTCTGGTGTGGAAATAGACCAACATTTCTATTGTCAATAGCAGGTTTCCAAGTCCATGCCCAAGTACTTATTACTTCTTGGGTTGTAATTGCTATCTTATTATGTAACATCCCGAAATTGGGCCTAGTGGGATTGGGCCCATTGGGCCTTGGGCATAGGAGTGTTTAAAATTTTTGAGAACAAGAGAATGGTATTATTTCAAGTTGGACTTATTAAGAAGATGATTTTAGAAAGTTACGGAGTTCTATGAAGTTTCGGGTTCAAGTTGGGCCTTAGTAAAATTTTGTGTTTAAGCCTATTAAAGAGAGATAGTAAGTGGCATCAAGGCTTATGGAAATAAAAGAGTAAATTGCTAGCATAAATGAGCATATGACAAGGAGGTTATGGCATCAAGTGAAGTACCTTGAGGGAAGAGGTTCAAATCCCATTGTGTACAAATTTTGACTATTATTTTTGTACTCTTTCCCTAAATTTCGGCCAAGCTTGTAAATAAGGCAAATTGGACTTTTTAAATTATGGTAAGGTGGACTTATTAAATTATGGAAAGGTATGGTAAGGAGGAAAATAAGGAAAAAGAAAGAAAAAAGAAATAAAAGAAAAAAATAATAAAGAAGTGGGAAAATAATAATGATGGAATTTGAAATAATGGAGTAGGTGAGAAAAAAAGGAATGATGGAGAGTGAATTATGGAGCATTTTAGGGAGTGAATCATGGATGAGAGGTAGTGGAAGAGTTAGGTAAAAAAAAAAGATGAATGAAATGAGAAGTGCATGGGGGGGATGATATTCGGCTATGAAGAGGGGGTGTTTAGGCAATTTTAGCTTTTGGTCGTTTTTCCTTTCAAAATATTTTGGTTCTTTTGATTGCATTTCCTCTTTGCCGAAACTTCAATTTGCCTATTAACTTCTACTCTTTTATTTTCAAACAATCTCTATTCTACACCATAACTGAAACATCAACTTCATCTCATAATCGAAGTTTGGTTCTTGTGGTTGCCGAAGCTTCTTTGCCTTCTCGGGTTTTCGATGCTGCAAGAAAGTGTTCTTCCTCTTCTTTCATTTTCTTCTTGTTTTTCTTTTACTCCCTCTTCTAAAATCGATTATTCACCCTGTTCTTTTGACCAAGGCCGAATCTATTCCTTGCTACTTCCATCCTCTTGGTTCTCTTGGTGTGGAATGAATCGGTAGAGTGTTAGCTTACACTCTCGTCATCTTTCTAGCCTTTGGCTTTCGGAAGAGGGTTGGTAAGTAGAGTCTCGAAGTACTTTATTAGAGGGTCAATCGAACACCTATCTCTCGTAATAAGAGACTCAGATTGTTGGTAAGTGATATAGATTGTTAATCAATCGCAATACTTGGTTGAAGTTGTAAATTGGGCTTTGGACTAATTGTTGACCGATTGTACCTTTAGGTGCCGCAGTGAGCATCGTGTTACGGATTCCGAATAAGGTGTGTAATCTCATACCCTTCCGTATACATATCTGAAATGGTGTGTAATCTCACACTTCTTTGAAAGTTTGTATGAAATATGCTGTTAATCGGTCGAAAAACCTAAGAAAACAAAAAAAAAACGACATCCGTGATCACTCGGTCGTGCGTATGATTGTAGTGGTAATCGTATTTCGTAATAAAACAGTTTCGGTTAGAAGCAGTGACATGTTTTTGAAAAATCAATAAAAATAGGAGAAAAGGAATTAGAAAGTGAATAAGATATCAAATTAAATCTTACTGTGTCTATTTTAATATGGAAGAAATGGAGAAGAAAAAGGAATTCTATATTCTGAGATATGTTAATTTTAGTGAGACTGGTTCTGAATGACTTCGTGGTTCCCTGATCTGTTTTGGGAAAATCATATAAAATTGTACAAAGCGAATTATGGGTATAATTTATATGTATGGATTTCTTAGTGAGCCTATTTTCATTAGAAACAAGTGGGATCAATATATGAAAACGTACAGTGAGATATTTGAAATTAAGATAAGAGAGGTCAGAATTTTTGGATAGTGAAACAAGGGAAAATTTAAGGAATAAACTGTACCAAATGGCTAAGCCAAAAATTTTGGAAAAATTATAGTAAGAATATATATGAGTCTAGTTTCAAGAAAATTTTACGGATCTAGATTTTGAGTTTTCTAACTCGATTTATGGCCAATTTAGTCAGTATGACGCAGATGAACAGTTTCAATTTTTATGCCCCAAATTAGTAGTTAAGTCCGGAGTTGCGAAATTACCCAGTTTGGGCCTAAAATGGATTTTTGACCAAATAGTTCCGTAGAGACCCAAATAGAGTTCTGTGTCCCTCGAGACAATAGTAGGCCTTCGGAAACACCGTTAAATATGAAATTACCGAAATACCTCTGAGTTGCGAAATTACCGAAATACCCTTGGAGGGTAAATTATCGAAATATCCCTGGATTGCGAAATTATTGAAATACCCTTGGGTTGCGAAATTATCGAAATATCTTTGGAGGGTAAATTACCGAAATACCCTTGGAGGGTAAATTACTGAAATACCCTTGGAGGGTAAATTACCGAAATACCTCTAGATTGCAAAATTACTGAATTACCCTTAGTGGGTAAAATTACCGCTATACCCCTATGGGTTGATTAGCACGACTATGTGTGTATTCTGTTTATCTAGTTATGACGGTAATCTATTTCGTACACCATTATGAAATGTGCTTTGCATACATGACATGCTGCATGGGTTGGGATATGTAATTGGAGGAAGTGATTGATTTGTTAGGGTCGCACAAGTCGCCCGAGACGACTGTGGACTCATTGATTTGATTTTTAAGGTCGCACGAGTCACCCGAGATGACTGTGGACTCATCAATTTGATTTTTTTTAGGGTCGCCCGAGTCACCCGAGATGACTGTGGACTCATCGATTTGATTTTTAGGGTCACGCGAGTCACCCAAGATGACTGTGGACTCACCGATTTGATTTTCACTCACCGATTTGATTTCACTCATCGATTTGATTTTTAGGGTTGCACGAGTCACCCGAGATGACTGTGGACTCATCGATTTGATTTTTAGGGTCACACGAGTCACCCAAGATGACTGTGGACTCACCAGTTTGATTTTTACTCACCGATTTGATTTCACTCGTCGATTTGATTTTTAGGGTCATACGAGTCACTCGAGATGACTGTGGACTCATCGATTTGATTTTTAGGGTCGCACGAGTCACCCAAGATGACTGTGGACTCACTGATTTGATTTCACTCACCGATTTGATTTTTAGGATCGCACGAGTCACCCAAGATGACTATGGACTCACCGATTTGATTTTTAGGGTCGCACGAGTCGCTCAAGACGACTGTGGACCTACCGAAGGCTCTAAGCCACTTATAATCTGGCAGCTCAGTTGCATTCTTGGTGTGTTGGCAGGGTGGGTTGACTGATGATCACCCACAGGTGTGTTGGTTGGTACGGGTGGTGTGTAGCGGATGAATTATTAGGATTGGGTTGGGAATTGCATTACATTATCTTCATTATCATGTTTATATGGGCTTTGGCCCAGTTTGTTTCTGTATGGGTCTCAGCCCAGTTAACAACCGATTAGGGGATTACACACTGAGTTCTCGTAACTCACCCTCCCTTTCCTTTAACCTCGCAGGTAATCCCCAGCATTAAGGATTTAGAGCTGCGGAGGACTCGATGGTGGCCATACATTTTAATACTTCTCCAAAATTTTTAGTAAATTTCTGTTTAGCTTTATTTTAAGTTTATTTAATTTGGGTTTGGTTTTTATAATAAGGCCATTGGAAATTATTTTTCTTTGAATTACCATTTCAGTTATAGTCAAACTATAAACGATTAAACTCTGGATTTTTATAAAATGACAATAACTGCTTCTCAAAATATCACGTTCCCGCAATTCATTGAATCTGATTACTGTTATAAACAAAGTTTTCAGAAATGGTAGTAATAATGTTTTTGCAAGGGAATGATTTTTAATAACATACATTTTGAAAATAAGCAAACGAAATTTGAGGTTTTGAATAGCAGAAAGTTTTAAATTCTTTAAGAAGAGTTTCTAATGAAAACATGGTTTTCGAAAAACTCTTCAATGTGACGTGCCAGATTCAGGCCTAACTTTTAGGCCGAGTTTGGGGTGTTAAATATTAGGTTCCGACGTTATCGTTTTCGGAATCCACAAACCATCCCAATTGTCGGTCAAAATTTCTTCAAATATGTTCTTGAATTCATTTGAGACGTAAGTAAAACTCAGATTGGAGAAGAATATGGTCCATGTGTTCCCTTTATTGGAACTATGTTTCCATTTATTATTGTTTTTAAATGGTTTGGTGCTTTGTTACCTTGGGGAACCATTTAATTACCTCATGTAGAGTTAGCCCACTGCCACAAATGATATAAATACTACTGTTGCTTTAGCGTTACTCACGTCAGTAACATATTTCTATACGAGTCTTTCAAAAAAGGATTGAGGTATTTCAGTAAATACATTCAACATACTCCAATTCTTTTACCTATTAACATTTTAGAGGATTTCATAAAACCCTTATCACTTAGTTTTCAACATTTTGGGAATATATTAGCTGATGAATTAGTGGTTGTTGTTCTTGTTTCTTTAGTACCTTCAGTTGTCCATATACATGTCATGTTTCTTGGATTATTTACAAGTGGGAATCAAGCTCTTATTTTTGCAACTTTAAATGTGACTTATATAGGTGAATCCATAAAGGCTCATCATTGACTAGTTTTTCTTTTCGAAATAGTGTAGCCCTTTTTTAGCTTAGCAAGTAATATATTTATATCTTTATTAGAAATATGGAATTGGTTTACAAGTGTGTTGGAAGCGTGTGGATAATTAATAACTAATGTAATCACCAATTTTTGCCCGGCCCAATTACCAAAACCCGGGGCCCAATACCAATATAAGAAGCCAAAAATAAAATCAAATAGAAATACAAAGACCTTCAGTGAAGCCCAAAACCACAATCTATTCGAGTCCAACTAAATAGGCCCGAAATGACCCAAGACCTAGACGGCCCAAGGACTAAGCAGAATCGGGGAACCCTAGGGTTCCCCCCTTCTCTGGCGCCCCATGCCTCTGCCGTCAGACTCCACTAGCACACTGACCAATGACTCGCACGCCTCTGCCATCGGCACGTCCCTCGCCCATCACCTGCAAGAAACATGCGCAGCAACACAAACAACAAGGCAGAAAAACGACAAAGAAACAAACAAAAAGAAATGAAGAAATCGCGTCTGGAAATCGGTTATAAACCGAAGTAAACAAATTTTGGAGGGGGACTTTTGATTTTTTATTTCGGTGAAAGAAACCGAAAGCAAACAATTTCAGAAGGGGGATTTAAAAAAAAAGGGGGAAAGGAATACAAAAAATCTTTAGCAATCAGAAGCAAAAAATAAAAATTTCAAGGTTTCTTCTTATACCACTGTTTACTATTTTACGTTTTCATTATTTTATTTTAGTTTATTTCGAAATCTTTGCAAGCAAATAAAAAAGAGGGAGGAGGAGACTCACCTGAGGAAGAGTCCGACCACGCATGTGTAGGTCGTTGCCGACGACGTCGCACCGACGACGGCGCTGAGGAGAACCCGAAACCCTAGCAGAGCAAAGGGTCTTCCCTTTTGTTCTCTTGAAAACTGCAGCAGCAGAAATAAAAAAAAAGGGGGAAAAACCGGTTCAAATAGCAGCTTTGAAACGCTGCCGTTTCAATGGGTTCCCCAGGCGCCAAAACGGCGTCGTTTTGGGGAACCCGACTCGGCCCGACCCGCGAAAGGGGGTAGATCCGCTCGTTTCTGAGGGGGGCTAATTGCGATTTTAGCCCCTCCGTCCCTTTTGTGCTTTCTCAATCAAGTTTTCCGTTTTGTTTTAATTTCCCCTTTAATTTTAATCCGTTTTCGTTTTGGTCCCGAATTAAGTGCAGCGTTTTAAGATAGCGGGGAAATTTCCTTTCTGCTCCCTTCAGTTCTTACGCGCGTTGCAAATAACCCCTTTTCCCTTTTATGTTATTCCGAATTAACCCCAAACTTTCGTTTTAGATGCAGTTAGATCCCTTTTTCAATTATTTTGCAATCTTTCAGCCCTTTTGTTATTACATTATTACTATTATTAATATATTATATTTTGTGTATATATTTCATCATTATTCTGTTCGACTAACTTTAGTACTATTATTATTATTATTATTATATTATTATTATTATTATTATTATTATCATTATTATTATTATTATACTTTTGTTTATTACTATTATCATCACTGTTATTATTGCACCATTATTTGTATATACTAATTTCATTTCCACCCTTATTATTATATTCGTACTCATATGTTGTATATATCGCGTATTACTACTAATATTATTATTATATTATTTTTACCACGTCTATATTAATACATATTATTATTACTGTATTTATATTATCATTTATTGTACATATTCTACATCATCATTATTATTATTTTATTATGTTATTATTATTATATTATTGTACTGTGACTTGTACATATGATTGGCATTATTATTTTAGTTTCACTATTTCTGCAATGTTCTTTTCTCATTCGTTTTAGACTTGTCTTATTTTATTTTCATTTTCATTATTATTATTCACATTAACGCACTCACTTTAATGTTGCTACGCATGTTAGTGTTGTGATTTGTTTTTACATTTTGTTATAAACTTGCGTTATATTGATTTTGCTCGATACAAAATTGCTTCTTTTTGTAAAGGTGATATCCCTTATTTAGAAACTCGAGTGGTTGTGCCCTAAAGTATTGGGTTGCGATTTTCTCATTTAATCTAAATAACCGAATATCCTTTTAAAACAATCGTATCTTTTAATAAAAGACTTACTCTCGGGAATTCGAAATGTCGTGCCCTAAAGCATTGGATGTGATGTTTTATTATCCCGAGATAAGATTTTCTAAACCAAAGGCAATGTTCTGTACTTAGAAATTCGAGAGATCGTACCCTAAAGTATTGGGTTGCAATTTTCTCGTTTAATTTAAATAACTGAATATCCTTTTCAATAAATACATTTTAAACAAAAGGCTTATTCTCGGGAATTTAAGTTATCGTGTCCTAAAGTATTGGATGTGATATTTTGATTCCTTTGGAACGACAAAGTCTTGATTTTCAATTCTCTCAAAATTTTCAAACTTTCGACATTAGGACATTAATTAATCAATTTGGTACCAATTTTGGGCGTGACGAGGGTGCTAACCCTTCCTCACACGTAACCGACTCCCGAACCCGTTTTCTAACTTTACGTAGACCAAAATCGTTGTTTTAATAAATTAAATGGTTTATTTAAAACAACTACTTTTCAAGGTGACCCAATCACACCTCAACAAAAAGGATTGGTGGCGACTCCCACGTTTTATCATTTTTAAAACCCAAGTTCGATTCCCGTTTTTTTCAAAAAATGGTTACGACAGGATGGCGACTCCACTGGGGACCCAAAAGAGAGTCAGGCCGTAAATTGATTGATTTTTGTCCCTTTGATCGAAAATTTGGAAAATTGTTGTGAAAACTCGTGTTTCTCTTTGATGCATTTGCTTGTGCTATAGTGTCGAGTCTCGTGAAATACTTTGGCATTGCATTGCATGGCCATTGCGGTCATACCCTTAAGTGGGAGTGTGAAGCTACTCTTTCGTGAGGTTTTCACCTCCGTGCAAGATAGTGGATCACTTTCGGGATACATCCGTACCTATGTCTTCGTGAAATTTTCATTTTCGTGTAGCCATAGGGAAATGTGTCCCCCTGAACTGAACTCGGTCCATATGAGCCTATAATGGGTGAAGATCGAGGAATCTACTGGTTCTGGTACCTTTCTTTAGAACCAAACCTCATATAGCCAACTTTAAGAACCCACCCTAGGTAGAGTCACGTCAAACCCTAGTGGTTACCCGGATAGGTACTTTGTTTATTACTCTTGTGCTAACGTGTTTTCCTCTGTCTTGATTGCATTGCATTGCATCATCATAGAAAGAAGGTGCTGATTAATATTCGATTGCTAAATAGAGAAGTTTTTCATAAGGAAATGAATTTCTTGATAAAGTGGATTGTAATACGGTTGCCCAAACATAGTCCAAGTAAACAACGAGAGAAGGCTGACAGTCTACAAAAGAGTACAAGACCTCGCTCGATGATTCAAGCCAACAAGGATTATTCAAGAAGTTGTCACCCCCAGACTTTAAAGGAGCTTATGAACGACCACGGAGGATAAACAAGTGAAGAGATACGGTCTGAACCAAGCCCCAAAGAGCTAGAAGGGGCACCCACGAAAAAAGCGCACAAGATATAGTCATCCGATCACGAGGGAAGAGATTGGTGTTTTGCTTGGACTATGAGGACAAAACCGTATATGTAATCCGTTTTATGTAAAGAGCTTTATTTTCTAGAAAAGTTCTTCTGATGGAATTGAATCCATAATCAGCGCCTTTCTTTCTCTTTTCATTCATCCCATGCATTGGCATTGCATTGCATCATCCTAGAAAGGAGGTGTTGATTCGCGTTTGATTGCTAAATGGAAGAATCTGTCATAAGAAAATGTGTTACTTGATAAAATAGAGCTGAACATGGCCTACGTAAACAACAAGACAAGACGTTGTATGAAGATTCAAGCCGACAAGGATTGTTCGGGAGCCATCCGAAGATTATGAGCACCACGGAGGACACGTGAGTGAAAAGTACGGCCTAGATCAAGCAACAAAGAGTTAGAAGAGACATCTACTAAGAAAGTTTAAGGGACATGACCATAACTTCTGGATAAGAAGAAGAAGACTTGTATGAAGATACAAACCGACAAAGATTGTTCAGGAGTCATTAGAAGATTATGAGCACCGCGGAAAGTCAGGTACGACCTAGATCAAGCAACAAAGAGCTAGAAAGGACGTCCACTAAGGAAGTGTACGGGACATAACCATAACATCCGAACACGAAGAAGGGGATTTGTCTGAAGTCATCAGAAGATTATTAGCGTCGCCAAAGGTAAGTAAGTGCGTCACCAAAGGTAAGTGAGTGCTGAAGAGCAACATGGACCAAGCAAACAAAGAGCTAGAAGAGGCGGGACACGATCGTAATATTCGGTAACGAAGAAGAGGTTTGGTGTTTTCGCCTGGACTATGAGGAAAAGGCTGTATATGCGGTCCATTTTATTAAGGGAACACACTTTCTAGACAAGTTCTTCCAATAGGAATCGAATTCATAATCAATGCCTCTCTTTCTTTTTGCATTCATTTCATGCATTTTGCATTGCATTTCATGCATTTTGCATTGCATTTCATGCATCTGTATTACATCATATTGCATGCATCCAAACTTGTAGAAAAATCCTAATTAGGTGAAATTGTTCCAGTTAACCTAGAAGATATGGAACAAAGGTTGGAGAGATTAGAGCAAAGGCAAGTACTGATACAAGAACAGTTGGCCGAAATTCAACGGGATATGTAAGATCAAATGAATATGATGCGCCAGTTAACCCAACTACTTGCCGAAAGACTTGAAAAGAGGAGTGGCCCAGTGGTCGGCAGTGCGGATGATGATTCCCTGAGGAATATCCCAACTCAACCAAACCCGCAGTCGCGAGGGGCACCCATCATTATCGGACCCCAACGTCAGACTAATACCTCAACCCTGTCAAACTTCCCAATGGGCTCGTGTTTTAACCCTAAGGATGATCGAGCCAAACCGGTTGTTCGGGCCGAGGCAAAAGAAAGGAGGGAGCGGACATTGAAGATCCCGAAGAAGAAGGAAAAGGAAGTGGGTAGTACGAGTAAGCATGATGAGAGCCCTGCAGATCTAATGGCAATAAGACAATCAAGGACGATAAATACCAGTTATCAAGGTCCCCCTAAACAAGATTCCAACCCAAGGCCTAACATGGGAAAGCACCAGTTCACGCCCATCTCGAAGACATACAAGGAGCTCTATCAAGATTTATTTGATGCACATGTAGTGGCTCCTCATTACTTGAAGCCGATGCAACCTCCCTACCCAAAATGGTACGACCCAAATGCCCAGTGTGAGTACCACGCTGGGATTACAGGGCATTCGATAGAAAATTGCCTGGCTTTCAAGAAATTAGTGGAAAAATTCATTGGCATAGGTGTTGTAAAGCTGGATGATACACCAAATGAAAAAATATGAGCCTGGGAGTATTTTGAACAATAGGGCTGTGGAAGGGGCGTGTATTTTTAGAGCTAACTCGGAGTAATGTCCAAACACGCAAATTGCTCTAAAGGCCTAAGAGCAATAAGAATCTTTTGTGAAATGGACTTGTGTCCAGAATTGTTATTTTAATGAAATGCATCTTTCTAAGTAAATATTTTCATGCTTTACACTTTTTTCATTCATGCCCACATCATATAAGTAATCATCTTTAGAATATTTTATTCTTTAGATTTTCAGCCTTTACACCCGCAATAGGTACCCAGATATACCCAGATATCAATGACACGAGCGACGCTGTTGCTGGCTCTCTTTTTAGCAAAATATGGGTCTAAGGGATCTCAAGACCTTGAAGATGACAATATTGTAACTTATCTCTTGATTTGTTAAGGATGGTAGAAAATAGACTCTACTTTGTAAAAAGGGTCGGTGGACGTTGCAAACCTAGGAAAAACCTAGTCCACCACAGAAACAAGACAAGACATCATTGAGCTGTTTTCAAGAATCCCAAGGTATTTCCACACGATCATATCAAGATACGACAGACTACTGAAATGTTGGGGTGCTGCCAAGCTTGGAGCCCGTGTTGATAGCTCTACAATGGCCAAAGCTAATCAAGAAGTTCGAATTACTGGTCTACTTAGAAAAGAAACGCCAAATCAGGGAAGTCAAGACTTATACGCCTCCTCTATATAAGAGGGGCATAGATGTTACGGCACCGACCTCGCCAAAGGCATCCAGCCGATACTAGCACTTCTTCGTGGTTATCGAATACTTCACTAAGAGGGTGAAGGTTGCTTCCTATGCCAAAGTTACAAAGGCGACAGTCATCAAATACAAATTCAAATCCAAGCTCAGGGGCTAAAAAAAAAAGTGGCAATGAAGAACGCCAGAAAAACATCAGAATCAGGCATCTTACCAGTGTAGCAAAGACAACCAAAAATCATTCGAAGATTGACTGAGACTTGTAAAGGTTAGCATAGAGAAGTCACCATCTACCCTCTATGTTTTTAGAACGTCAGCTGGAACCTTCACCGGGGCAACAGAACCTTCATCGGAGGAACACATTTCCTATCGATTTTGTCAATTGGAGTTAGAACTAGATGGGGCAAAAGAGATCAAATCTAATACGATCAGGCGAATTTGAAGAGAAAGCTATCCATAACGATCAAATGGTGCGAGATAGTAGCAAAGATAATTTGTCCTAAAATTTCACGATAGGGCATGGGAGAAGATTTCTTCCGTGAGGGACTTCGAAAGAAAGCGAGTGCCGAACTAGGAAGGACCTCATGAAGCGAAGAAGGCCTGTTTTGGAGAAGCATAAATATTGACCAAAATGGATGGTCGGGACTTGCCCAATTTGGAGAATTCAAGTTCAAAAAAAAAAAAAATTGGGGCATACAGAGTCTCATTGCGCTTGAAATAATAGCGAAGATATATGTTACATCTTGGGGCATCGACAAAGTACTCCTGATCCCCTAAACACATATTGAGCTTAAAATGATCCTCAAGAAGTTGGAACAGAGGAGCTCTGACTGCGATATCTGGGGCACCTGGCTTCTATTTTACTCGTTTTAATTTATTATTTGTGATTATCTACCAATAAATTTCCTTCTTGATTGTATTTGCTAGCCTTGATCAAACTGGTTTGTTTCGAGCTATGCCCCCCAATCAACTTCCTTCTTGTCCATAGTTACAATCTTTTGGGCATTTTGCATCGAAATAACGATTTGAGGACTAATAGTACTTTCATAAAAGAAGTTTCACACATTACTCTGAAGGCATCTGAATAATACAAGGACCCGAAACATGACTATTGTCCAAAACTCATTCAGTCTAAGGTATGGAAATGTTGGAGAAACATGATTATCCTTTTGAACATTTCACTGGTTAAGCAAAGATAAGAAATTTCGTCTGTGATTCGACCTCGACAAACGACAAGCGATGTCGATCCAGGAACACAATGGAATCGCGATAGTATACCTCAGAGTCGAAGCGGGATGGTGGGAAGAAACCAAACGTTATTCTCCTGAAGTTGCGGTAGGAGGTATAAGCTTTATGTCCCAGAAGGGGACTTCAAAATTTCAGCGGGGCAAGCTTCTTGGGCAGACTTCCTGAAAAAAAAAAAAAGATTACCCTTTTGAACATTTTATTGGTTGGACAAAGACGAGAAATTTCGTCGGTGATGCGACTTCGACAAACGACAAGCGATGTCGACCCAGGTACACAATGAAATCATGATACCGCACCTCAGAGTCGAGGCAGGGTAGTGGGAAGAAACCAAATGTTATTCTTCTAAAGTTGCAGTAGGAGGTATGTCCAGAAGGGGACTCCAAAATTATAGCGGGGCAAGCTTTCTAAGTAGAACACGGTCACTTATCTGGGGTTCTTTTTGTCGAAAGAAATACTGGCTAAACGAAAGAGCAACATGACGCATCAGTGAAAGAACCTGGTTGGACTACGAGCAACGACAACCTAAACAGTAACAAGGGTCATTCTCATACATTCATTCATACACATTTAGTCAAGAGTATTAGATTCATTTTGATCATTGCATCTTAACCATCTGGGCATAAACATGAGCACAAAACTGATCTTACGGCACGAGTCCTCTAGGGGGCGTTGTCGCAATAATGGCGAATTCAGAGATCCTGCCGGCCTGATTGGAGCAGATCAAAAATAGCATTGTCGCAATAATGGCGAATTCAGAGATCCTGCCGTCCTGATTGGAGCAGATCAAAAATAGCATTGTCGCAATAATGGCGAATTCAGAGATCCTGCCGGCCTGATTGGAGCAGATCAAAAACAGCATTGTCGCAATAATGACGAATTTAAAGATCCTGCATGCCTGAGTGGAGCAGATCAAATATAGCAGCTTCGGCAGCCCTGAAGTTGCAGAAGCAGACTAGGAACATGCGATTCTTATCACTGTTCGCTTTCAAGAAGTTTTCAGCAAGAAGACCCGAGTTGTAGGTCTCTTCTGGATTATTGTTCGTTGTTCAAGAAGTTTTCAGCAGAAGACCTGAGTTGTAGGTCTCTTCTGGATCATTGTTCGTTTTTCAAGAAGTTTTCAGCAGAAGACCCGAGTTGTAGGTCTCTTCTGGATCATTGTTCGCTTTTCAAGAAGTTTTCAGCAGAAGACCTGAGTTGTAGGTCTCTTCTGGATCATTGTTCGTTTTTCAAGAAGTTTTCAGCAGAAGACCCGAGTTGTAGGTCTCTTCTGGATCATTGTTCATTTTTCAAGAAGTTTTCAGCAGAAGACCTGAGTTGTAGGTCTCTTCTGGATCATTGTTCATTTTTCAAGAAGTTTTCAGCAGAAGACCCGAGTTGTAGGTCTCTTCTGGATCATTGTTTGTTTTTCAAGAAGTTTTCAGCAGAAGACCCGAGTTGTAGGTCTCTTCTGGATCATTGTTCGTTTTTCAAGAAGTTTTCAGCAGAAGACCCGAGTTGTAGGTCTCTTCTGGATCATTGTTCGTTTTTTAAGAAGTTTTCAGCAGAAGACCCGAGTTGTAGGTCTCTTCTGGATCATTGTTCGTTTTTCAAGAAGTTTTCAACAGAAGAGCCGAGTTGTAGGTCTCTTCTGAATTCCTAACACTGTTTGTTTTCAAGAAGGTTTCAGCAAGAAGACCCGAGTTGTAGGTCTCTTCTGAATTCCTAACACTGTTCGTTTTCAAGAAGGTTTCAGCAAGAAGACCCGAGTTGTAGGTCTCTTCTGGATTCCTATCACCGTTCGTTTTCAAGAAGTTTTCAGCAAGAAGACCCGAGTTGTAGGTCTCTTCTGAATTCCTAACACTGTTCGTTTTCAAGAAGGTTTCAGCAAGAAGACCCGAGTTGTAGGTCTCTTCTGAATTCCTAACACTGTTCGTTTTCAAGAAGTTTTCAGCAAGAAGATCCAAGTTGTGGGTCTTTTCTGGATTCCTACTACCGTTCGTTTTCGAGAAGTTTCAGCGAGAAGATCAAAGTTGCGGATCTCTTCTTTTTGAATTTTTATCATCCCAAACCCCCAGCAGAATGAATCGAAGCAAAGAGTTACAGTGAAGTTTGAAGCTGTTGGAAGAAGACGCGGATCAAGAAGCCAAGGCTTAGCTAGGCCCGGGCAAAATTGGTTCTTTTATTGTCTTTGCTCTATTCTCGTTTCACGACAATGAGCAAAGAGGGGCAGCTGTAATCACCAATTTTTGCCCGGCCCAATTACCAAAACCCGGGGCCCAATACCAATATAAGAAGCCAAAAATAAAATCAAATAGAAATACAAAGACCTTCAGTGAAGCCCAAAACCACAATCTATTCGAGTCCAACTAAATAGGCCCGAAACGACCCAAGACCTAGACGGCCCAAGGACTAAGCAGAATCGGGGAACCCTAGGGTTCCCCCCTTCTCTGGCGCCCCATGCCTCTGCCGTCAGACTCCACTAGCACACCGACCAACGACTCGCACGCCTCTGCCATCGGCACGTCCCTCGCCCATCACCTGCAAGAAACATGCGCAGCAACACAAACAACAAGGCAGAAAAACGACAAAGAAACAAACAAAAAGAAATGAAAAAATTGCGTCTGGAAATCGGTTATAAACCGAAGTAAACAAATTTTGGAGGGGGACTTTTGATATTTTATTTCGGTGAATGAAACCGAAAGCAAACAATTTCAGAAGGGGGATTTAAAAAAAAAGGGGGAAAGGAATACAAAAAATCTTTAGCAATCAGAAGCAAAAAATAAAAATTTCAAGGTTTCTTCTTATACCACTGTTTACTATTTTACATTTTCATTATTTTATTTTAGTTTATTTCGAAATCTTTGCAAGCAAATAAAAAAGAGGGAGGAGGAGACTCACCTGAGGAAGAGTTCGACCACGCATGTGTAGGTCGTTGCCGACGACGTCGCACCGACGACGGCGCTGAGGAGAACCCGAAACCCTAGCAGAGCAAAGGGTCTTCCCTTTTGTTCTCTTGAAAACTGCAGCAGTAGAAATAAAAAAAAAGGGGGAAAAACCGGTTCAAATAGCAGCTTTGAAACGCTGCCGTTTCAATGGGTTCCCCAGGCGCCAAAACAGCGTCGTTTTGGGGAACCCGACTCGGCCCGACCCGCGAAAGGGGGTAGATCCGCGCGTTTCTGGGGGGCTAATTGCGATTTTAGCCCCTCCGTCCCTTTTGTGCTTTCACAATCAAGTTTTCCGTTTTGTTTTAATTTCCCCTTTAATTTTAATCCAGTTTCATTTTGGTCCCGAATTAAGTGCAGCGTTTTAAGATAGCGGGGAAATTTCCTTTCTGCTCCCTTCAGTTCTTACGCGCGTTGCAAATAACCCCTTTTCCCTTTTATGTTATTCCGAATTAACCCCAAACTTTCGTTTTAGATGCAGTTAGATCCCTTTTTCAATTATTTTGCAATCTTTCAGCCCTTTTGTTATTACATTATTACTATTATTAATATTATTATATTTTTGTGTATATATTTCATCATTATTCTGTTCGACTAACTTTAGTACTATTATTATTATTATTATTATTATTATTATTATCATTATTATTATTATACTTTTGTTTTATTACTATTATCATCACTGTTATTATTGCACCATTATTTGTATATACTAATTTCATTTCCACCCTTATTATTATATTCGTACTCATATGTTGTATATATCGCGTATTACTACTAATATTATTATTATATTATTTTTACCACGTCTATATTAATACATATTATTATTATTATTACTGTATTTATATTATCATTTATTGTACATATTCTACATCATCATTATTATTATTTTATTATGTTATTATTATTATATTATTGTACTGTGACTTGTACATATGATTGGCATTATTATTTTAGCTTCACTATTTCTGCAATGTTCTTTTCTCATTCGTTTTAGACTTGTCTTATTTTATTTTCATTTTCATTATTATTATTGTAACACCCCTTACCCGTATTCGATGCCGGAATAGGGTACGAGGCATTATCGAAACACATACACTTGTAAATGCATTAAACCAAGTCATAAAATTTTATCCACATTATACAAAATGAACTGCTAAATATTAAAGGCCAACATTTTAAGCCAAACCGATTATAACATATACAAATGACTAAGTCCCCTATACATGCCATAAACTTAAGAGGTTTGTATTCACTTTTACCCCACGATGATAGCTTGATAGTGTGATTACATCTCCGACGATCTCCAACTCGAGTTAGCATACAACCCTATAACATATGGGAAAGGAAGGGAAGTAAGCTACAAAGCTTAGTAAGTAAGTATGTAAATAATAATTGATTTATTAACAGACTTTTATAAATCTTCACAATATGTTCTCAAGATAATACAATCATAATTGCACATAGTTCCACTTTTTATTCATGTTCATCTCAAGCTATCTACTCGAGTCATAGTCACTAAATTATTTATATCTTGAGCTAAAGAACTCCAAATTAAGATTCGTAAATTTTCCTTGAAACTAGACTCATTTATCTTCTCACCATAAAATTTTCAGAATTTTTGGTCTTACCAATTAGTACAGTTTATTCATTAAAGATTCCCCTGTTTCACTATTCAACTGCTCTGACCACTTTTCACTATGAACCAATTTTATCATTATACAGAATTCATATGATGTTAAAATTTATTTCATTTGAAAATAGACTCATTAAGGATTTCAATCATATAACTTATACCCCATAATTAGTTTTGTATAATTTTTAATGATTTTTCCAAGTCAGAACAGGGGATCTAGAAATCACTCTGAACCAGTCTCACAAAAATCTAAATATCTCAAAATATAGAATTTCTTTGCATTCTATATTTATTTCATATGAAAATAGACTCAATAAGATTTAATTTCATATCTCACTCAACTACTAATTCCATTGCTACCATATTTGGTGATTTTTCAAAGTTACTCTACTGCTACTGTCCAAAACTATTTTATTTCTAAATTTCATTCTTTCATGTTTTCTTTATAGTAACTTTCATTGGAACACTTACTCCGTATCAATCTTACCAAAGTTCGATCACATATCGAGCACATTGCTCATAAGTTTACACGCATATACTTGCACTTATTCATCACATAATCATATTCTATTACACTTAGTCGTTACATAGCCACATTGTATTTTCACTTAGTCAATTTCCAATTGAACACATCTGAATATTAACGGAGACATCGGAATATTGCACATAGTGCCACACTTGTAGCCAAAGCTACGTCAAATCACTTATCACACATAGACTCATTCTCGAGTTATACACATTCGCGGGTCTGCTCACACAAGCTGTCGGTCATACGTAACTACTCAGTGCTGCTCACACAAGCTGTCAGGTATCCGCAACACATGCAGAATTACCCAGCCACTGGTAGAACTTATAAGACCAGCACCCGTTTCACATAATCACAATCTCGGGTCTGCTCACACAAGCTGTCGGTCATACGTAACTACTCAGTGCTGCTCACACAAGCTGTCGAGTATCCGTAACACATGCCGGATAACTCAGCCACCGGTAGAACGTACGGACCAGCACCCGGATAACTTATTTCACTTAAATTTCACATAGGTTTCTAGTGAACATGTCACTCGTATCCATTTTTATTCCTAAGGTTCAACCGTGAAATTTCTCACTTGTCTATATTTTGTCAATTACATCAAATATTCAGCCACAATTCATACCATTTATCAAAATATGAAAACGTAAGTAAAAACGATGCATTTATTTACATACAAACTTACCTCGGATCCAGAAACGACAATTTACCAACTTTCTCGATTTTTGATTTTCCTCCCGTTCTAGGTCCAAATCTCATTTTTCGGGGTTATGGAGCTTGGAAGCTTGGAAACCCTAGCTATGGAGTCCCCCCTTGAAAATTCGGCCTAAGGAAGAAGATGGACATATTTGGCATTTAATTTTTTTAATTCATTTAATTCACTAAGTTACCGAAATGCCCCTAAAAAAAATATTTTGAAACATACCCATCCATGTCCATTTTTGTCCACCAACTTAACCAATGGTCTAATTATCATTTAAGGACCTCCAATTTAAAATTTCATAACAATTGGACACCTCTAACATGTAGAACTCAACTTTTGCACTTTTTACAATTTAGTCCTTTTGACTAAATTGAGTAGCCAAACGTCAAAATTTTCGAACGAAATTTTCAGGAAATTGTTTCATGAAATTGTAGACCATAAAAGTATAATAAAAATAAATTTTATTACGTCGGATTTGTGGTCCCGAAACCATTATTCCTACTAGGCCCTAATTCGGGCTGTTACAATTATTCACATTAACGCACTCACTTTAATGTTGCTACGCATGTTAGTGTTGTGATTTGTTTTTAGATTTTGTTATAAACTTGCGTTATATTGATTTTGCTCGATACAAAATTGCTTCTTTTTGTAAAGGTGATATCCCTTATTTAGAAACTCGAGTGGTTGTGCCCTATAGTATTGGGTTGCGATTTTCTCATTTAATCTAAATAACCGAATATCCTTTTAAAACAATCGTATCTTTTAATAAAAGACTTACTCTCGGGAATTTGAAATGTCGTGCCCTAAAGCATTGGATGTGATGTTTTATTATCCCGAGATAAGATTTTCTAAACCAAAGGCAATGTTCTGTACTTAGAAATTCGAGAGATCGTACCCTAAAGTATTGGGTTGCAATTTTCTCGTTTAATTTAAATAACTGAATATCCTTTTCAATAAATACATTTTAAACAAAAGGCTTATTCTCGGGAATTTAAGTTATCGTGTCCTAAAGTATTGGATGTGATATTTTGATTCCTTTGGAACGACAAAGTCTTGATTTTCAATTCTCTCAAAATTTTCAAACTTTCTACATTAGGACATTAATTAATCAATTTGGTACCAATTTTGGGCGTGACGAGGGTGCTAACCCTTCCTCACACGTAACCGACTCCCGAACCCGTTTTCTAACTTTACGTAGACCAAAATCGTTGTTTTAATAAATTAAATGGTTTATTTAAAACAACTACTTTTCAAGGTGACCCAATCACACCTCAACAAAAAGGATTGGTGGCGACTCCCACGTTTTATCATTTTTAAAACTCAAGTTCGATTCCCGTTTTTTTCAAAAAATGGTTACGACAACTAAAATTATTTTTATTACACAATACAAATACATTTTTATCTTTTTTTTCTATACTAGCTACTACTAGTTTTCTACCACACACACGCTGCTATTTTTTTTCCTCTCAACACACACACTTTAATTTTTCTTCTCTGTATATTACTAACCTAAGGCCTATTTATAGTTAATTAAACCAATTCAAAGGTTGCCTCCCCACTCCATTCTTATCCCTTTAATTTCATGAAATCCAGTTGTTACACTTATCCATTATTATGGATAATGCTTCCAATCATGCCTAGCCAACTCATCATGTTTAGCCCTTAAGTAATTATTAGCAAGCTGCCAACTTACTAATTTTTCGAAGTTGCAGGCTAATATTTTCCAACTTATCATGACCATGTTTAGCTGACCTTGAGAAGTTGGATTGGCGTCTAACACTCCCCCTCAAACTGAACTTTTCATTCCAAGCTTTTCTTTTGGATTTATGGAATACATTTGTTTTTAAAGGTTTTTATAAAAATATCTGTCAGTTAATCTTTCATTTTGCAGTAAACTAACTTCATATTTTTATTTCACTTGCTCTCAAATAAAATGATACTTTGTATCGATATGTTTGCTTCGATTATGAGACACTGGATTCCTTGCAAGAGATATTATAGACTTGTTGTCAACATAAATTGTAATTGGACCTTCTTGTATGGTAGATAATTCACCCAAAATATTCTTTAACCAAATTGCTTGACACATGCACGTAGTAACAGCCATGTATTCTACTTCACATGTTGAGAGGGCTACTATTTGTTATTTTTTCGATGAACATGAAAATGTTGTGGAGCCAACCTGGAATAAATATCCAAATGTGCTTTTCTGATCATCCAAGTCACTACTATAACCGCTATCTAAATAACCAACCAATTTTGAACTTTGGGAGTGTGTATAAAATAAATTGTGATCCATTGTACCTTTGAAATATCTCAAAATTCTCTTTGCTGCAATCATGTGATCTTGTTTTGGCTTCCCTATGTATCTATTAACTAATCCCACTACGTACATGATGTCTAGCCGTGTGATAGTCAAGTACCTTAAACTTCCAACGATGTTTTTAAAAAATGTCAGATTTATCGGCTCTCTAGTTGAATCAACACTTATTTTCATGCCTAGTTTTGTTGGTGTGGCTACTAGCTTGTAATCTTTCATTCTGAATTTACTTAATATATGTTCTACATGATTCTTTGAAGACACAAATATTCTATCCTTCATTTGTTTCACTTCGACTCCAAGAAAGTATGACATTTCATCAATATTTGTCATTTCAAATTCGTAAAGTCATTGAACATATTGTTTCCTATGAAAATCATATCATCCACATATAAGCACATGATCATGATATCACCAACTCTATTTTTCTTTATATATAAGTGATCGTTGTTTTCGCGATGTCAAAGTCTTAAAATTTATATAAAGAATGATCGAACCTGGAAACTAACTATGACAACGATTTGAGGCAAACGCAGCTATCGAACAATAGTATAGTTTAGGCAAGACCAGAATGTCAAACCCAAAGGAAACTAAAGTACTAATACTAACTCTCTTTTTATTATTTAGCCTAAGAATTAAGGGAATTATTTATCTAATCTAAAATTAACTAACTATTAAACTAAAGACTCTAAGGCAAAGAAGAATGAAATTGAGAGAATAACATGGAGGAAAAACCAATTGATTAAGACGAAACCCAAGGAAGAATCCACCTAGACTTCACTTGTTATCTAACTCTGAACCTGACGATTTATTCATTTGGCTTGATCCGTAAGATTCCTAGGTTATATTAATCCCTCTCTCGATGCGACTAACGTCTAACCCTAGGTTGATTAATTGAAATCTCTTTCTAATTAAAACCCCTAGAATTGCATTAACTCGATCTAAGGACTCCCATATTAGGTTTCACCCTAACCCGGCAAAATCTTGTCACCCTATCTCTAGGCGTGCGATCAACTCCGCTTAATTATGCTAGATCTACTCTTAGGTAGGGACTTTGGCTCCTCCACCTAAGCACATCATACTTGAATTAATATCCCAGAAATATCAACACAAGAATTAAGAACACATAATTAAGAACAAGCAAATATTTATCATATAGTTCAGCAAACAATAACAAGATTCATCTTAGGTTTCATCCCCCTCAGGTATTTGAAGGTTTAGTTCGTAACAATAAAAGAAAACATTTCAAAAGAAAAGATAAAACAAAACATAAGAAATCCCTAAAACCCCTGAAGGAATTGAATGAGAGATCCTCCGTCTTGAGTATAATTTCGGCTTCTTGAGATGGATCAACTAGCTATCTTCGAGTAATTCTCCACAAAATCTGCCCTCTTTGGCCTAGCGGGACGCCCCCTGACTAAAGCCTTGGGTTCCCCCGTCTTAGGTTACACTTAGGGTGTTTATATAGGCTTCGGGATGTGTTTCTTTGCCCCTAAGTATCCTAATCCGAGTGAAACTTCTCTTCTTGACGGCAGGGACACGCCCATGGAAAACGCCCGTGTAAGTCATGGCCAGGTTGTGTTCGAACCTGTTGAATAAGGCACGGCCGTGTGGTATTGGGCCCAGGCCGTGTGGATTTTGTGATATGGTCCATTTACTCTGTTTTGGGCCTGTTTTCCGTTCTTTTCGTCATTGGGTGCTCTCCTGAGTATAAAGCATGAAAACAAAGGATTAAGAGCACCAAATTACACAATTCAGGGCTTAAATCATCCAAAAGCATGCTAAATGTGGGCCTAAAATATGTTACTTTTACGTTTTATCAATAAGGCATGCTTATATGGACTTTTCACCAATTCCATGCTCTCAAGGCTTGATTTAGTCCATATAAAACTTTCTTCAAGCGATAGACTTTGTCTTCCTGTCATTGTTTGCTATATCTAAGTGGTTGTTCGATGTAAACTTCTTATTTTAGGTAGTCATTAAGGAATGTTGACTTCACATCCATCTAATAAATCTTTCATTTATTTTCTACTGCAATTGCCATGAGAAGCCTTATAGTGCCAATTCTAGCAACTGGAACAAATACTTCATCATAGTCCATTCGATGTCTTTGCTTATAGCCTTTGGCAACTAGTCTTTCTTTTTATTTCTTCACTATTCCTTATTTGTTGATCTTCTTTTTGTACATTCATTTGACTTCAATTGAATTGTGTCCTTCTGGTAGACTTGTTAACTCCCATGTGCCAAATTTTTTTATTGCTGCAATTTTTTCACCCATTGCCTTCTATCATTTGACATCTTTATTTGCTTCTTCATATGTTATTGGATCACATTCTATCATTAAACAGAATAAGGAATGATCAAGTGTTGTTTCTATTAGTTTTGTGACATCATAAATATTGTGTAAACTACGCATTGTTGCAAGTGCTTCCTCTGAGTTGTTCATATTACTATTGGTTGATGATGACGATGTTGCAAAAGTTGTTGCAACAAGACTTGGTGGAGTAATTTGATCATCACCTTGTTCATCTTGATTGATGAAGCCATTGTCTTTATCATCATTGAAAACCAATCCTTTGATTTTCTTGAATAATCAAGTGTTGTTTCTATTAGTTTTGTGACATCATAAAAATCGTGTAAACTACACATTGCTGCAGGTGCTTCCTCTGAGTTGTTCATATTACTATTGGTTGATGATGACGATGTTGCAGGAGTTGTTGCAGCAAGACTTGGTGGAGTAATTTGATCATCACATTGTTTATCTTGATTGATGAAGCCATCGTCTTTATCATCATTGAAAAACAATCCTTTGATTTTTTTTCTTCTTCACTCCATCTCTAGTAATCGACTTCACCGCATTCAACATCTCTTGAAATAATAACTTTATTTGTGAAAGAGTTGTATAGCCTGTATGCCTTATTTCATTTTTCATAACCAATGAAAATGCATTTCACTTCTTTTTCGTCGAGCTTCTTTCTCATCTAGTCAAAAACATGAGCATATGTGATGCAACCAAAAATCTTGAGATGTCCAACTCCTGGCTTTTGATTGCTGAAACCTTCATTTGGTGTCTTGTATTTTACAAGTTTTGTTGGACATTAGTTTAACAAATAAACAACAAATTGAGTAGCTTCAACTCAAAAGGTTCTTGGTAAATGCTTCTCTTTAACCATGCTTCTTGCCAATCAAGAATAGTGCAGTTCTTTCTTTCAGCAACTCAATTTTGTTATGGTGTGTACGCAACTGCCAACTAGTGAATGATTTCATGCTCCTTGTAGAAGCTTTCAAATAATTTCGAGGAATACTCACCTCCTCTATCAGATTTGAGTATCTTAATCTAATGTTCATTTTTTTTCTACCATAGATTTCAACTCGATAAATTTATCAAGTGCTTCTGATTTTGTTTTAAGAGGATATATTCAACTTTTTCTACTAAAATCATCAATAAAAGTAAGATAGTACATGTTCCTACCAAGTGAAAGTATATCAAATGACCTACTATGTCAAAGTGTACAATCCCCAATGGTCTCTTGGCTCGTTGAGATTTCCCAACTTCAAAACTTTGTCTGTGTTGTTTTCCATTAATACAAGCTTCACATAGTTGATCAAGATGATTAATTTCTGGCAATCCATTCATCATCTTTGCTTTTGACAATAGCTTCAGGACAGATAAACCAAGATGCCTGAAACTTAAATGTCACAATCATGAACCATCTTTGATCGCATTCTTCATACACTTCACTTCTCCTTAGTCGCTGTTAGATGAGCGACGAAAGCTAATGTGGGCTTTTTTAATTGGCCTAATAAAAAATTTAACCTTCAATATTTACACATTCTATCAATTTGATCCTAAATCTAAACAATTCAACAAATATAGTCTTCAATGATTTTATCATTTTAGTTCCAATTCTAAAATTAATAAATTTAACCCTCAAGTACATTTACAAAATTTGTCAATTTAACTCTAATTCTAAAAATTTTAAAAATAAAAATTATTCAAAAATTATTTTTGGATGAAAAAGCTTATAAAAATGATTTAAAAAATCTAAAAAGTATAAAAAATTATAAATAAAAAACCAAAACATATGTATTTAATAAAATAAAAAATCAAACAAAATATATCAAATGATTCAAAAACAAACAAATACGAAATGAATTATAGGTATTTGAGAGAGATAAAGTTGCACATCTATATGAGACATGGAATCGATAAAGTTATCTCCATTGGTTCAATTTAGTTTGTATTTTCAATTCTTGGACAATATTTTTTGGGGACTTTGGTCGTTTGATCGACATGCTTGGACTACAAGATGGAAAAATCTTTTCTAGGTTTTCATTTATTGAAAGATTTGACATTGCATTATTTTCTTTATTCGAAGATTAGGTTTTTATATATTTTTAAAATAAAAAAATAAAAATAATTGTTATGTAATTTTTTAAAGAAATTTAATTAAATAATATGATATGAATCTAAAATATGATACTTAAAAAGTTAAATTTAAGTAAACTTAATTTTTTTTATCATATTCACAATGTTGATATTAGCTTAAAATAAGTCTGTTACGAAGTTACGAATGATGTTAAATACTTTTCTTGTTCAACTAGTTTTAAAGTTACGTTAAAGAATATAATGAAGTTTCAGTTTCAGTTTCCTTTTTCCTTTGCTTCGCTGGTTGTTTTGGTTTCATGCAAGAAACTACAAAATTAAATAACGGTGGACCTTTGGAGTTGGCGAGAAACCCAGCCGTTTAATATAAAATAAAATGAAACGAAAAGAAAAACAGCCGTTTTTTCTTGAAGAAAGAGAAAGGGAGAAAACAGCCGTTTCATGATTTGGAGAATTAATTAGGCTGGTTAAATTAAGTTTATATATGATAGCAGATTGAATCTTAATTTGATTGACATGAGTATTATTGTCAATGCAATAGAACGTGGGTTTAATGGTGCTGAAGCGCATTATTCTCCTATTTATGTGTTAGGGAGAGGCTATGAGCAGTTCTAAATATTGTGTCAAAAAGAACAAATATTATCAAAATTTATAATGAGATTGTTAAAAATATATAGACAGTAAAAATACCTAAGGTTTCCTAGTTGGCAACTTAATGCTTCAAAGTTTTCTTTTTACCTTTTTAATGTTTTAAGTTGTATTTATAAAATTAAAATATAAATAAATAGGATATACGACAATTTTTAATTTTATACTTGTGAAGTTAAAATTTTTCATCGTCAATATATTAATTAATTATTTGAAAGTATAATATATACAAGGTATTCACAAATAATACATGTTTGAATAATTATATTTTTAATTAAATTATTATAATGCACAAATAAATTGACAATCAAGATATATGTAAACCTAAACAAGAATAAATCTGGATTATGTCCACATATGGTGGGTTTTTATACTTAAACCACAATAAAATTTAGCCTGAGAACTTATATAAATTTTATACAATATGACTTTGGATCCAAAATTTCAATCTTACTACCTCATTGGTTGATATTTCAAATTTAAGTACATCGAATTTGACATTAATTAATATACTTTTAGAATTGTAATTAAAAAAAAATTAGAGTGCATTTAGATGAGGAAATTTTAAAATGGTATTCTAAAATGCTAGCAATTATAATTGTTTTGTTTGAATAAACAATTATTTTAGGAAAAAATAGGTTATTGAAATTACATAAATTATAAAATAAAAATGTTGATATTAAAAATAAATATTTTTTTGGTAAATAAATAAGAGTTTAGTCATAAGCTAAACATACAGCAATGTTATTTTCCATCAACCATTATACGTACGTTGGACATCTTCCTCCAATAAATCTCTCCACATATGCCGGTGAATCCACATAAATAATCAACTATTTCATTCCTCCTCTAGCCTATTTGGCGATGCGATTTGCCACCTTGTTACTGTCCCGCAAAATATGTTGGAGTTTCACTTCTTAATCTTTAGAACACCAGTAATGTATTAGTCTAATTTCACTGCAATTACTGCCCGCTGCTAACCCGTTCTGTATAACGTCAATTAACGTCAATTAGGAAAGCATTATTACTCTCTAGCTCCACTTGACGGAAACTCTGTCCCAAGCTAACTTTAATCCTTCAAGCATTGCCCAAGATTCAACCTGAAAGATATTAGACATACATGTCATCATGTCGAAAACCCCCATCCATCCTCCATTTGACCCTCTCATTACTCCACCCTATAGCCGCCCTTGGTCTAGTCGCTAACACTGAACCATCCACATTCACCTTAACCCATCGATGAGTTGGAAGTTGCCACCATCTCTTATTCATAGACTTACATCGCCAATGTTCAGTCGCTCCTTTGATATATACAAGGAGCTCGTCCAATCTTCGGCCAATGTTATAAGATCATGGCTACTGCCACTAGCCTGATTGAATATGAAGTCATTCCGACTCTTCCAAAGGAACCAGCTAACAATAGAAAAAAAAAATTGCCCATTTACCATTCTAGAACTCTAATTTACCTTAATTCCTAATATTCCAAATAATCCAACAAACGAGCGATAAATTAAAGAAAACATTCCAACAACTCCTTGGTACCACTGATTTCTAAACTGTTTGAGTAAACCCACAATCCCTAACAACATGCATAGTAGATTCTACATCCAAACCACATCCATCACAGTAAGGATTATTTTTAATGATTTGGGAAAGAAAGAATAGGATTATATCTTTATGTTTAAGAATTTGTGGGTAAAAATTACGGATGAGGCTTCTCATAGCTTTAAAAAGATCTTGTTTAATTGATTAATAAAAAATTAGGGGCATGATTTATATGAAATTGCAGCATGTGCTCCAATTAGAGAAAGAATTATGATCAGAAAACCACTTGAATGGAAGATTCAGTCCCATCAAAATTTATGGGAAAAAAAAAAGGAAACCTTGAAATTAACAATGGAAAACAAATTTAATTGAAACCAAACCCAAACTTTGATCATTAAACTCACTACATATAATAATACGAAATTCAAACTGACCTAAACACTGCAAAATAGAAACACAATCCATCAACATTTGTTAATTAAACACAACATTTTGCTACAGATTTCACTCAAGCTGGCTCATATTTCTATCTTCATCTTCGTGTTCCTCTCTAAAATCAATACTAGCTTTGGCCTTCTTTCTTTAACCTTTTATAGCCTTCTTTCTTCATGTTTGCCTCAAAATACTGTCAAACAAGGATAAATACAAATAAATGAATAATGACCCAAATAAATTTAAAACATAAACGTAATAAATAAATATGTATATATTTAACATTTTGCAAACAGGTTCACAAGCCAGGTCTTGTCAAGTCAATCGACCCAAATTCATAATTCTTTTATCAAAAACTCGACCATTATTGGTCGAGTTATCAAAATATTATCTATAGGTGAACAATTTTATTGTTGGTTAATATAGCACTTAGTATCTATATTTAGTTTTAATGTTCAATTTAGTATATGAGTTTCTTTTTCTTTGTCCCAATTTAGTACTCAAATCAAACAACATCATGCAATCTTATAAATATTTGAAATGTGTGCTCTAGTAAAAAAATAATAGATACTTAATGGGAAGTAATTGTATGGGATACAAAACTGAAATCAAACTCAAATACCAAATTGGAACAAAAAAAAAAAAACTTAGGTACCTAGTTAAACATTGAAACCAAATACAAGTACCAAACAATATATTAACCCTTTTATTACTTATTATTAAGGATGATCCAAATTTGAAAATCTCTTATCGAATGCATTTCTAGTTAATTCTTTCCAAACTATTTTTTAATTAAAATAAAATAAAAAAGTAAATAAGGAGGAAAAAAAGTAAAAACTTACGGGACTGTAGATGGAAACCTGGGCAGCTTTGGCATACCTCACATATCGCATAAGATCTTCATATGTGTAGAATTGTTGTTCAGTGGCTGGACATAAGTAGCACTGCAATTTCCTCAATTATTATTATAATTAATTAATCAAATTATTATTTTATATTATTCAAGTACAACTCACGTACCTATACATGCACACTATCATACTACTACACGAGTTATGCGAAGTTCATTACTCCAATTTATTTTTGTCACTCTAAAATTTTTATTAAGAACTATGAAATATAAATATAAATATAGAGATAGTTATATTTTATGCCATATTTTTCAATATATACCTTGACTTCAGTACCATCCTCTTTGAACTTGGTATCCAAAACCCAACCTTCAGGGATAGGAGCAGGCAAAACCTTGATGTCCTTTATGTCTTTCTGATCATCCATTTCCTGCAAAATATCAAAGCACCAGAAACAAAAACACTATGATAAGCCTTTTATTTGCACTGCGCATGTAAACGATGCAAGCAAAGGGGATTAATATAGGAGTCTAGAAAAAGAAGAAAACATGGGTTAGAACACACGTGCCTTGGGGTGTTTCGTTGAAGAAATAAGAGTTGGATTTACAAGGAATCGACTATCGAGTAAAATGTGATGTTGCAGTTTTAGTTTTCTGTGCTTGGCTGGTTCTTGTGAGTTCATGCAACAAATGACAAAATTAAATACTAATATTGGACCACTGGAGTTTGGTGAGATAAAAGAACAGCCGTTAATTATCAAATAAAATAAAATAGAAACAGCCGTTTTAACTTGGAAAAAGACAAGAAAAAGGAAGAAAAAAATAACAGCCGCTTCTTGATTTGGAGATTTAATTAGGTTGGCTAAATTATGTTTATATATGGTAAAAATCCCTAAGGTTTCAAGTTGGAAAATTTTAATATTGCAATGTTTTTAATATTATCCTCATAAATATTCATATTTAATATTTACGAACTTAATTTATGAAAATAGAATTTCGAAACCGTAATTTCCAAAAATAAAATTTCGAAACCGTAATTTCCGATACTACCGAAAATTGGGCCGTTTTTTCTTGTTTTCTTCGTTCTCAAAATTCTCCAAGTGTTGTTCTCCATTTTCTCTCACCGCTCTTTCACCATCATCGTTTCTTGTTCGGTTAAAGCTTCTGTTTGAGGTTAAGGGTTCAATTTCTTTGAATTTTTGTATTTTCTTTTCTAACTAAGTCTACGACAATGGTCGGGGTAAATAGGGGAGGAGGGATCAATACTTCATATAGGGTGACAATTGACAAAGAAGACGAAGAGCCCTCCTTGGTTGCAGAGGGAGGTGGTGGTGTTTTGTTCATTTGAGTGCACCACCAAGAAAAGGGAAATGCAATGGTTGCTCCACTACATGGCACTGGAGCCAAACCACCATCGATATGAATTTAGCATCTCTGACAATGTGTTTACCCTAAATGCAGTGAGGGGGCCCAATCACGGTAGGGGAGGCCTAGGTTCTACTTGCCCTTATATGTGTTGGAGGTAGGGTTTCACTTCCTACCCCACCATTTCGTATGTAACGTGCTTAATTACTATGGGATAGCTCCAAAGAATCTAGCAAGGACTTGTGTCATGAGCGGGATGAGGTCCCCTATATGATAGCCTTTCAAAACTTGTAGGGGCTATCCCAGTTAAACTAGAAAACACACCCTATGCTATTGTTGATTGCTAGACGACAGAGGTCCCCTTCCGTGGAAAATTTGTTGTGTGGGAAGGCTAGCAACTTGAGTCTGAATAGGGACAAGAATATACTTGTGGAGCTGATTTTGGGCACGATTTTGATTTTTGCCATTGAGAAAAACCTGTGCACCTTTGAGCCATCTGTACAGAGTTGGTCTATCTTTCAAAGCACTACCTTGTGGTCTAGGAGAAAAGAGATTATTTTTCAAGTGCCTTGGAGAAAGCCTCGGAGGAGGTAAACATTTTGAAGAAAGAGGGACATAGAGTAGGAGGGGAGGTGACTGAGGTAGAGGTTGTCTTTGCTAGGGCTCGAGAGGAGGGTAAGATCTGGAGGGCCTAGGTTGAATACTTTGAGGAGGGCATGACTTCATTGTAGAAAGAAAAGAATAATTTGAAGGACCGTTGCGAAGGGTACCTGGCCGACCGAGAAAGGATTGGCCGACCGTTGCGAAGGGCATGACTTCATTTTGAAATATCGAATTCGAATAGACACAGATTAATCTCAATCAATAATTAACAGTTTCTTCAATTTTGAGCTTCAACTATGCTTATTTTTAAGTGTAATTTCTTTTGTGAAAACTTAAAAATTGTTGCTATATGCTGATTGAGTCTTAATTTCATTAGTATAGAAGTTGTTAATATAGGAGGACGTAGATTCAAGTGCCCTGAAGTGTATTATCTTCCTATTTATGGGTTAGGGAGGCTATGGATAATTCTAAACATTGTGTCAAAAAGAGCAAATATGATTTGAACCTATAAAAAGATTATTTTAAAAAAAAATTGCTACACATTTAAAGGATGTTTTTTTTAAAGAGATGTTGTAATTTGTGATTGAGTTAATGCAATTTTTTACACAATTAGCGTGACTCGAATTTAGGCCACATCTAGAACGGTGAATACCTTAACCACCAGATCAACACATAAAATTTATTTTTTTTTCACTTTATACTTGAATTAAGTCCATTTTAATATATGAATTTAAATACAATTAAGATTAGTACTCATAAATTCAAATTGATGAATACCAAAAAAATATATAAATATTAAAATAATCTTAGTTACCAGATTGAATAGGTTTGGATAAAAACAATAAAATGTTTTTGTCCAAATCCGGTTTTTGTTTTTTGGACAATTCAGAGCATGTTGTCTATTTATGTTTTAGAGACAACCTTGTTTACTTGCAATTTGCATTCAACAATATTATGCTAGATGTTGACATTTTCGTCGCTTAATTTAATAAATAATATTTAAGAGTTTTTTCCCTTAAGAACAGAATAAAATGGATTAAGACTTAAGAGTCGTCGTCAGTCTCATGATTAGGTGAGCCGATCGGGCAAATTTTATATTTTGACCGACTAATTAAGGAAAGTTTTTTCGTAAGATGATATTTATGGTTTAGTAGTTTGTGTTTAATCTTGCAATAGTTCTAATTAAAAAAAAATTGAATATTAGTTCAATTGAATGAATATTGTTATTAATACAGCACGACATGAGTTCGAGTGTTCTGAAGTGTTTTTCTTCTTATTTATGGGTTCGGGAGGGGCTATGGTTAGTTTTAGGCATTGTGTTTAAAAAGAACAGATATAATCAGAATCTATAATGAGATTATTTAAAAAATATATATTTTAGTCCTCTACTTTATTCTTTTGAATTATCGTTATTTACTAAATCACCCAAAAGAGATGAAAAAATTAATATTTATTTATTTTACTAACGTGACAATTCACGCGTATACCACATTAGTAACTTATAACATAAATAAATCAATTAATCCTCTTCTTTTACACTAACAAAACAGTTTTACATGTTGAATATACCCCTTTACTTGTGTGTTTGTATGTCTAAGTAAAGCTTGATAATATCAAAATCCGAATATCCAATATTTTTGGCAACTCAATTTTCACCGTCAGGATATGTTCTAGGAATCAAATTTGGGCATACACAACTTCTGTATATATTTGCATTGAACATATTAAAAAGGCTTCGAAAATAACTACATATCGTAGCTTTTGTCATTAGTAGCTGTTGATAATAAATAATTAACTAACCATTGAGGTTTTGGTTTAATGACAATTTTGTGATCTCATATTTCAGTTTCACTCTTAAACTTTTTATTCTAATTTAAATTTCACTATCCTAATTATAAATTATTTAATTATACTAATTATAATCAAAATTAAATTTCATGATGACAATGAATCGAGGCGATAGTAGTTATTGCATACACTTTACAATTAACACACTCTGCTCCATCATTTACTCTACTCCATTATGGATGATAAAATCAGGGGTATAGTGCTTTAGAATTTGAATTCGAATATGTTATTGATTTTTAAAAATAATAAAGGAGGTAATTACCAACATCGAGAATCTCATTATAGGTTCTGCTTACATCTGTTATTTTTAACACAACACCTAGAACTGCTCATAGTCGCTCATCAATCCATAAATAGGAGGATAATGCGCTTAAGTGCACTCGAATCCACGTCCTCTTGCATTGGCAACAAAGCCCATACGAATCAAGTTAAGACTCAATCAACGTTTTGAAGAATATTCTTAAACATTAATTAAAGTAACATTCGAATGGCAAGGACCATTGTATTTTTAAAATTATTTTTTTTTTTCAACAATCTCATTATAAGTTCTGATCATATCTATTCTTTTTTACACAAAATTTAGAACTATCCATAGCCACTCTCCAACCCATAAATAAGAGGATAATGCGCTTCAGCGCACCCGAACCCACGTCCTACTGCATTATATAATAGTAATATATCTACTTCACGTTTCCATTTTTTCACATTTTAATTAAAATAACGACATATTTGTCCTTAATAAATTTTAAAATTAACTATTTAAATGGTAATTTCATATTTCTTTTAAATTTTCTACTATTAAATCTTAATTATAAATAAACTTTTTCAATTCAAATTTTAATTAAATAAATTAAGTAAAAAATTTTGAAACAAAATAATATATTAAATATTTTAAAAGGTTTATCTTTCAACTTTTAAATATTAATTTTTGCTTTTTCTTTTTGGATTTCAACTTTTAATTATTAAATAAAACTTTTTAAATCTAAACGTATTTTTTTTACTTTTTTTCAGCAATTAAATATTAAATTAAGATTTAAGTTATTAAATTATTTCAAAACTAATATTTACTTTTTATATATAAATATTTGTTAAAGATTTAAATTTGACACTATAAAATTAATTTTTAAAATTAACTATTCAATTCATAATTGAGAATCGAAATGATTCAAAAATTAGAGTCAAAGTGATAATAAATAAATATTAACAATTAAATTTATTCTTATGATTTTAAAAATTATTTTAATATGTAATTATTCGAAAATTTATAATTTATATGAATTATTTTAAAATGGTAGCAATCAAATCTTACTCACCTAATTATTTTATGTTATTAAATATTATTATTAATTATAGTAAGTTTTTCTAATATTTATTATGTTCATTAGGTAAAATATGCACCGTGGGTTAAAATTAGTATATATATATATATATATGAATGAAATAGTAATTTTATATAGTAGAACGAATAAAGAGAATCAAATAATTGTCAAATATATATATATATATATACACTACAACAGATATGGTTTGAATTTTGACATCCAATTAGGTCAGATTTAGGGGCAAAATTATTTTATTCATTGGCCGTTCCCTATAAACTTTGCTTGGAAACTTCCATCGAAGCTAAACAAATATATTTATGTAAGCTGGTCATCATCAAGAACTTTTGTTATCATATATATGATTTTGTAGTTTCTGTTTTGTTTTCCATGGGGAAAAATGGTATATTATAATCACAATATATTCTATAAATATTCTTGTTAGACTTATTTTCACTTTTCGTCCAATTTAACCTGTCCCTTTTGTCTCTGACATCGTCTAAGATTGTTGTTGTGTTGAGCTGACAATGGATAATGTAATGACATATTGTATTGATATACAGAAGAAACAGCAACGCAGTTGTTATCAAATTCCATTTATTTTCTTGGTATTAATGAAAGGAATGAAAATGGTATATGCCATTTGATGCCCAAAGCTCATTCTTGGGAATTTAAGAGATTATCTGTATTTAAATACCTTTGGTTCTGATCACCGTTGGACCAGAACCTAAATCAATACCTTTGGTCTGTTTTCTAAAGGTCAGGCAGTTCTAAATCTTTAAGAATTTATGTAATAAAATGAACTACTAAAGACCGCTGCATGTGAAAAATGATGTTGCAGTTAACATCCCAGAATGAAAAGCTGAAACTGGCTGCTTTAATGGCTGAACCAGCTGATGTGGCCTTCACAATTTTTATTTGACATGGGATTGTTTTTTCAGAGAAAACCCAGAATTCCTATGTTTTGTTAATTTCTTATTTGATCTCGTTTCAGGTAAAAAAGACAGCAATGGCAAACCAGCTTGGAGTTCTTAATGCGTTGGATGCAGCAAAGACACAATGGTACCATTTCACTGCAATTGTGATTGCTGGAATGGGTTTCTTCACTGACGCTTATGACCTTTTTAGCATCTCTCTTATCACAAAATTGCTCGGTCGTATTTACTACTTCGATCCACTTTCTGAAAAGCCTGGAACTTTGCCTCCTCGTATTGCAGCTGCTGTTAATGGTGTGGCCTTTTGCGGAACTTTAGCTGGACAGCTTTTCTTTGGTTGGCTCGGTGATAAATTAGGCCGAAAACGAGTTTATGGACTCACCTTGATGCTCATGGTGATCTGTTCCATTGCCTCTGGACTTTCCTTCGGAAAGTCTCCAGATGGTGTAATGGCAACGCTTTGCTTCTTCAGGTTTTGGCTTGGTTTTGGAATCGGTGGTGATTATCCCTTGTCAGCCACAATCATGTCTGAATATGCCAACAAGAAGACTCGCGGAGCGTTTATTGCGGCGGTTTTTGCAATGCAAGGATTCGGAATTTTAACAGGTGGGATTGTAGCTCTGATTGTGTCAGCTGCATTTGATCATGCCTACAAGGCCGATTCATATAAGGTTGCCAAAGAATACTCAACGGTACCCCAAGCCGACTATATTTGGCGGATCATACTGATGTTTGGTGCACTTCCAGCTCTTCTTACCTACTACTGGCGTATGAAGATGCCGGAAACAGCCCGTTACACAGCCCTCGTAGCCCGAAATGCCAAACAGGCAGCTGCAGACATGTCTAAGGTCTTGCAGGTGGATCTCAATGCGGAACAAGAGAAGGTGGATAAGATAGGGAGAGAACAATTTGGTCTATTCAGCAAGGAATTTGCCAAACGCCATGGATTACACTTGCTTGGAACAACTTCAACTTGGTTCTTGTTGGACATTGCCTTCTACAGTTCCAATCTGTTCCAAAAAGATATCTTCAGTGCAATTGATTGGCTCCCAAAACCTGAAACCATGAGTGCAACTAAAGAGGTTTACAAAATTGCCAAGGCTCAAACACTTATTGCACTCTGCGGTACGGTCCCTGGATACTGGTTTACGGTCGCTTTCATCGAACACCTCGGCCGGTTCACAATCCAATTGATGGGTTTCTTCTTCATGTCTGTGTTCATGTTTGCTATTGCCATTCCTTACCAGCACTGGAAAACTCACAACCACACAGGTTTCCTCATCATGTATTCATTGACCTTCTTCTTCGCCAACTTCGGACCCAACGCCACCACATTCATCGTGCCGGCTGAAATTTTCCCTGCCAGGCTGAGATCAACCTGCCACGGGATATCAGCAGCGGCCGGAAAAGCTGGTGCCATTGTAGGCTCATTCGGGTTCTTGTATGCTGCACAAAGCACACATCATGATAAGGTTGATAAAGGTTACAATCCTGGTATCGGAGTTAAAAATGCACTGATGGTGCTTGGTGCAGTCAACTGTCTGGGCATGCTTTTCACTCTTTTGGTGCCTGAAACCATGGGGAGATCATTGGAAGATATAACGGGTGAAAATGAAGAAGATAATGGGCACCACCAGACCTTTTCTGTTGAGAAAGTTCCTGTCTGAGCTATAGCAAGTTCAACTAGGATGTTTCAGATCATAAACTAAATAAGACCATAACAAGGACAAGGAATTGAAGCAGTTATATATCAAAACAATAAATTGTAAACTATGATATCATTGAACATCCCACTAAATTAATCATCTACTATCACCTTTGGATTTTATAACTTTTTAAACCTTTCAATTTTTGATAAAAAATACAAGAAAAAAATAATCAAAGAAACATTTTATTTTGCAAATGAGAAAGCAAATTGTTTCAATCAATGTTACCTAAACCTCTCTCCCCACTCTCCCACTATACATATTCTGTAACATTCCGAATTAGGGCCTAGTCGGAACAGTGGTTTCGGGACCACAAATTCAACGTAAGAAAATTTATTTTTATTATATTTTTATGGTCTACAATTTCACGGAACGATTTTGTGAAAATTTCATTCGAAAATTTTGACTTTTGGCCACTCAATTTAGTCAAAAGGACTAAATTGTAAAATTGTAAAAAGTGCAAAACTTGAGTTCTAGAAGTTAGAAGTGTCAAATTGCTATGAAATTTTAAAGTAGAGTTCTTAAATGGTAATTAGCCCATTGGTTAAATTGTTGGACAAAAATGGATATGGTATATGTTAGATAAGATATTTTTTTGTAAGGGCATTTTAGTCCTTTTGTAAATTAAATGAATTAAAAACAAAATTAAAATGCCAAATTTGTCCATCTTCTTCATATGGACGAAATTTACCAAAGGAAGACATGACTAGGGTTTTCTTAACTTTCCAAGCTCATGGTAAGTCCATTTTAGCCCCGTTTTTCAAGTTATTTACGATTTTGGAGTCTCAGTAGCTCGATTTAGCTTATGCTACCAATAATTCATGCTAGGGTTCATCTTTGGAAAATTACCCATAGGTGAAAAGTGTGTATTTTGATGTTTTATGGTCGAATATGAAACTTGAAATTATGTTAAACAACTTTTACTAAGCGATTTTAAGTGAAAACGAGTAAAACGACAAAATCGGTAAAAATACCTAATGCCCATAAGTGTATGTTAGAGTAAGAATTTGATGTTTCCATAGAAGGGAAAAATGATCATCATGTTATAAAACATAAGAATAATGGCTGAAGTTTAATTTTCGAGTATTGGGGCAAAAGTGTTAATATGTAAAAACTTAGGGGCAAAATTGTAATTTTGAAAAAGTTTGAGTTAGGGACTATTTTGAGCAGTACGTTAATTAAATTAGTGAAATGTGATGTTTTAGACCCCGAAAAATGAGATTTAGACCTAGAACGGGAGGAAAATCGAGAAAGTTAGTAAATTGTTGTTTTTGGATTCGAGGTAAGTTGGTGTGTAAATAATAATGCAATAATGTCGTAATGTATGTGTACAACCCCAAATTTGCCCGGGCTTACAAGCCCATTTTGCCTAGCCCAATTAAACAAACCATAATTAAATCTAAATTAAAACCAATACAAGCCCATTTTACAACCCAATAACACCTAAAACCTATTAAACCCGAATGGCCCACTAATCAGCCCAACAAACCTAACCCAAATTAGAAACAAACAAAAAACCCTAGCCCCTAACCCAAGTGGCGCCGCACCTAGCCACTGCCACCTTCTGACGCCGCTACTGACACCGCCGGCCACCTCCTCCCACTTGCTCCACTTGCGCCGAAAACCTACAAAAGCAAGAAAAGACAGCAATAGATAGTGTTTCTTTTTAAATGGCTATAAAAGCCATTGAGATACATTGTAAAAGGAGGATTTTTTTTTAATACAAAAAAAAGAAAGAAAGATTTCAGATTCACAAAAACAGGTAATTGAATACAAATACAAGAACAGAGATTAAACACAAAACTAGAATAAAAAAAGGGAAAACAGAGGTGATTTCATTTTATTTTCGAAGTTCTTTTTTATTCTTTTCTTTTTTTTTCTTATTTTCGGAATATATATATCTTTTCTTGTTTATCATTTGTTTTTTTAGACTAATTTATATACATATATTATTTTCTCTAAAAGTATAAAAAAAAAACATAAAACCTGTGGCCGGCGCCGGTATCGACGACGGTCCGGTGATCGGAACAACTCACCGAGCCCTCAAACCTGCAGAGAAAACGGAAGGGTGTTAAAGGTTTTTTTTTTTAAAAGTTGTTGAAAATGAATTTTTTCTTTAGGATTTTCACTTATATACCCATACCAAAACGGCGTCGTTTTGGTCATTGCCCTTAAACACTGAAACGACGTCGTTTGGCCTAGGATCCGCGCGCGCAACCCGACCCGACCAGAGGATCCGCGCGTTTCTGTTGATTGGGATAATTTCCCTTTTGGTCCCTCCACTTTTTACCAAGCTGTAATCAAGTTTTCTGCGTTTTTAATTTTGACCCCGAACTCTTAGTCGGGTTTCATTTTGGTCCTTTCCATGTTGTGCGCTTTGAAAAGGGGGTTATTTCCCGCTTCAGCCCCTCTGTCTCCTCCGCGTGTGCAAATTGGTCCTTTTCTTTTATTTTCGTTTCAAATTGGCCCTGAAAATTCTTTTTATTTACAAATTGACCCCCGAAGCTTGTTTGATTTATAATTTAACCCCCCACAGCACCCATTTTACCAAAATTGACCCCTTCCATTCTGTTTTAAGTTCAATTTGGCCCATTTGCTCTGTTATTTCATAATTTTTATTTGATCTTGCAATCATTTTTGTCCTTTTTTTCTTTATTTTACTATTGTTTGTTTATTATTACATTATTACTAATATTATCATATCTTTATGTACATATATATTATTACTAGGTTATCATTATTACTATTATATCTATGCACATATACATTATATTTATTACTATGTTATTGCTATTATTATATTACTATTATTGCTGTCAATAATTTTATTTATTGCTTGTTGTTTTCATTATTATTATCTATTTCATTATTGCTATTAGTACCATACTATTTTCATATATATATGTAAATATTTCACCTATTTTATGTATATTACCACCATTATTATTATCATTATTTTCTATCATCGTCAATACATATACACCATTGTCACAATACTTTTCTGTCACCACTACTTATATTCTCATCGTCATCTCACTATTTTCCCGACATCTCAATTTTCATAACAATCGATATTCCGTATTAGCAATTCGAGTAAATCGAGCCCTAACTTACTGGGTTCTGATTTTTCTTGTTTAAGTTAAACAACGGAATATCCCTTTCAAAATCACAAATTCAAGTTTTAAATCGACATTCCGTATTAGCAATTCGAGTGAATCGAGCCCTAACTTACTGGGTTCCGGTTTCTTCTCGTTTAAAGCTAAACAACGGGATATCCCTTTTGAAATCGCAATTTAAATTTTAAACAAAACATTTAATCTCGAATATTCGAAATGTCGCGCCCTAACTTACTGGACTCGACATCTAGATACTTCGGATAAGTTTCTTCTTCTATTAAAACGGGGGCAATATTCCTAATTTGGACCTTCGAGAAAACGAGCCCTAACTTACTGGGTTCTGATTTCTCGTTTGACAAATGACGGGAGATCATCTTCAAATATAAAACTAAGTTTTAAAAGACGAGCTTAGTTTCGAGAGTCTAAAGTATCGTGCCCTAACTTACTGGACATGATGCTTTATCTCTTCGAAAATAAGAGAGTCTTAACGTCCCTTCAAATTCCTTTAAGTTTTGGAAATAAAAAGTATCTATTTTCAAATCATTTCAAGTTTTCAACATTAGGACATCAATCAATCAGTTTGGTACCAATTCTGGGCGTGTCGAGGGTGCTAATCCTTCCTCGCACGTAATTGACTTCCGAACCCATTTTTCTCAAATTTTCGTAGACCAAAAGTATCGTTTTAATAAACCGAGGTGTTTTATTAAAACAAAGGTGATCCGATCACACCCAAATAAAGATCGGTGGTGACTCCCTTCTTTTCCGTTTTCAAAAACTGAGTCGACCGCGTCGTTTACTGTTTTATCAAAAAATGGTTACGACAGCTTGGCGACTCCACTGGGGACTTCGAGAGTCAGGCCATAGATTGATTGATTCTTGTCCTTTTGATTAAAATTGGAAAATAGTTTCGAAAAATCATGCTTCTTTTAATGCACTTTCAATATTAGGTCTCGTAAATACTTTGGCATTGCATTGCATGACCGTTGTGGTTACACCCTTTAAGTGGGAGCGAGAAGCTATGCCTTCGTGAGGTTTTCACCTCCGCATGGGCTAGTGGACTGCTTTCGGGATACATCCGTACCTATGTCTTCGTGAAGTTTTCACTTCCGCATGGCCATGGGGAAATGTATTCCCCTGAACCGAACTCGGTCCGTATGAGCCTATAATGGGTGAGGATTGAGGAATCTGCTGGTTCGGATACCTCGAGCTTTAGAATTCAACCACACGTAAAGAGCCTAAGAACCCACCCCGAGCTGAACTCTGTCAAACCTTAGTAGTTACCCAGATAGGCGTTTGTGTATTTTACATGCTTTATATCTCATTCTGTAGTACTAATTGGTGATGTTTTATTTCCTCTGCATGTCATTTCCATTTTTAAGAGGCATCAATTCACGGTCAGTTTCGGAGTTAGAGAGCTGGTTATGGAAAGCGAATTCCTTGATAAAGTGGAAGACAATGCGGCTGCCCGCATATGGTCAGAGCAATGCCAATTAGAAAAAGGGAATAGCTTAGCTGAGGGGTATGTGCCAGAACTACGGGATTACACCAATCTGGTCACCTGCAGACCCTAGCGGCACAAGCTGAGATCCTAAGCATGAAATACCAGCTATAGGCAGATCGTAGTCAAGAGCTGACCTCTTTACTTAGGAAGATCAAAACTCTGGGCTTAAAGGCGAAAGCATATATGTAATCTGTTTTATGTAAAGGGTTTTGCCTTCTAATAAAGTTTTCTAAAATGAAGTTGATCAGAATCGATGCCTCTTTGCATTCATGCATTTGTATTGCATCACATTACATGCATTTAAGTTTATAAAAAGGGGCCTAATTAGCTAAAATTATCAGAGAGAAAAAAGAAAGTAAAAAGAGAAAATCTGGAAGCAGAACATCACTACGGAACACGCGCTAAAACCAGGAAAATAGATCAAAGGTTCGAACAATTCCAGAAAGAAATGCAGGAACAAATGCAAGAGCAAATGTTAAAACTCCAGCAGGAAATGAGGGACCAAATGTTGGAGGCCCAGAGGAATATGATGGCCCAAATGGCCCAAATGACGAACGGGGCAATAGATAAGGGGAAAGGTCCCATGCCGCCGGTCGAAGAGGATAGTGATGGCATCCCCCCAGATTTTACCCCACCGCACGCAAGGGCACAGCCTGAGGAATATCTCCAAAGGTCACCAGTTACAATCAGGCCCCAGCAAGGGCAGGATGACACTAGACCTCCCATGAGCTATCACGTAGGCTCTGGATCCCAACCAGGAGATAACCAAGGCCAACCCTGTTGTGCCTAATTTAGATGCAGCAGAGAAATCAGGGTCGAGAATAGAATCCTCAAGGCAACTAGAGGACCATTGCAAATGGCTGAAGGAAAAATTCAATGCGTTGGAAAATTTTGATCATCATCATGGGATCGACGCGAAAGATTTAAGCCTGGTTCCTGATTTGGTACTACCCCATAAGTTTAAAATGCCTGAATTTGAAAAATACAGTGGGACTAGCTACCCGGAGGCCCACATCACCATGTTCTGCAGGCGAATGGCTGGCTACGTGAGCAATGAGCAACTCTTAATCCACTGTTTCCAAGAAAGTTTGGTGGGCGCAGCTGCTAGATGGTATAACCAGCTTAGCCGGGCTAACATTAGCTCCTGGAGAGATTTGGCTCAGGCCTTCCTGAAACAGTACCATCATGTCACAGACATGGCGCCAGACAGAATTACTTTGCAAAACATGGAAAAGAAACTAAATGAAAGTTTCAGGCAGTATGCGCAAAGATGGAGGGAGGTTGCCATGCAAGTCCAACCACCTCTCCTAGAAAAAGAAACTACCATGCTTTTCATCAACACCCTAAAAGATCCTTTCATAACCCATATGATAGGGAGTACCACTAAGAAGTTTGCCGACACAGTAATTGCAGGGAAATGATCGAAAATGCCATAAGGGGTGGCAAGATTGAAGCAGGGGAAACCACCAGAAGGTCTGCTCCTAGAAAAAAGGATGGCGAGGTGAATAATACAAACATAGGGCACTCAAAGTCAATTACCGTTAATCATCCAAAAATGGTGACTACTGAGTATCAAAGTTCATCAAGAAAAGAATCTCGCACAAGGAAAAACATTGAAAAACTCCAATTTACGCCGATCCCGATGATGTATAAGGAGTTGTATCAAAATTTATTTGATGCGCACGTTGTGTCCCCCCAATATTCGAAACCGATGCAACCTCCATACCCGAAATGGTATAACCCAAACACTCAGTGTGAGTACTATACGAGGATCACAGGCCATTCGATAGAAAATTGCCTTACTTTCAAGAAATTGGTGGAAAATCTCATCAACATTGGTATTGTGAAGTTTGATGATGGAGCAGCGGTAATTGAAATTGGGGGCAGGAGAGTTGCGTTTCCTTGAAGAAGTCATCAGAAACCTAGAAATCGGAGGATCAGAACGCCAATGGTATACCCGAAGAGAGAACCGAGGAATAAAAGTTTTCCGAGCATATGCCTTTATGTACTTGAGAGTGTTTGGAACAACGAGACTACGGAAGAAACATGTATTTTTTAAATCTAATCTAGAGTAATGTGCAAAACACACTTGTTGCTTTAAGTCTAGAAGCAATAAGATTTCTTTTGTGAAGTAGGCTTGTGTCCAGAATTTTTATTTCAATAAAATGCATCTTTCTAAGTAAATATTTTCATTTCATACTAAACATTTTTCACTCATGACCATATCATACGAATAATCATCCTTAGGATCATTTATTCTTTGTATTTTCTGCCTTCATACCCACAATGGGTCCCCAGATATCAATGACATGAGCGACGCTGTTACTGACTCCCTTTTTAGTGAGATATGTGTCTAGAGGGATCCAAGAGCTTTGAAGATGACAAAGATTGCAACTTACTTCCCAATGGTAGATCCTACATTATGAAGTGTCAGCAGACACTATGAACTAACGAAGGAGATGAAGATGGAAGCGTAGCTCCTCGCAGGAATAAGGCAAGGCATCGTTGAGTTATTTTCAGGAATTCAAGATGTTTTCGCACGATCATATCAAGGCATGCCAAACTACTAAAACATGGGTATGCTGTTGAGGTTGAGGTTTAAAGAACCCATGTTTTACAACAGCCTAACTAATCAAGAGGTTCGGGCTATTGGTTCACCAAGAAAGGGAAATTACATCTGTTATGCCGTAAATGCCAAGTTGAGGAAGACTGTGCCTCCTCCATTTTCCCTATATGAAGCATGGATGTTAACAAGCCAGTTTATCAAAAGCTTCTGGCCAACATCGATTCATTTTCGTGGATGTCGGTTACTTCATAAGATGGCGAAGGTCGCTTCATATGCCAATCTTACAATGTTGACAGTCATCAAATCCCACTCTAAAAAAAAAAGATTTGCTACCGACAAAGAATGCCAAAAAGGATAATGTCAAAAGTTTGTAGTCTGTTCAAAAGATCAGACACCCTATCATAGAGCAACAAAGGCAACCAGAAGAAAAGAACAAAAAATAAAACAAGGATTGCAGGAAAGATGGCCGAGACTTATAAAGATTGGCATAAAGGAGTTACCTTCTACGATTACCAAACGTTGGCCAGGGCTTTTGCCGGGGCAACACCTTATCCATTGGTTTGTGGAATAGAAGTTTTTTTGCCAATTTAACCTAATCGAAGAAGAGGTTAAAAGTTATCTATCACGGTCAGATGATGCAAGCTTACGATAAAGGGGAATTCCACGAAGGGGAACCTGATCCTTCTTTTACAGAAGGATTTTAGAGTAAAGCAAATGCCAATCTGGAAGGACCTTATGCAACAAAGAAGGCATATTCATAGGAAACATGGGTTATTGACTTCAGATTCTTGAAAAAAAAGGGGGGTTTAAAAAAACATAGAAAAGGAAATAAAGAAAAAGAAAAAATGAGAGGCTAAGGCGAAAACCCGCAAAGGGCGCTTTGAGACCAAAGGGGGTTTGAGTTGAAAACCCAAAAGGGCGGCTCAAATTTTGTTTGAAAGTGGGGCATATAGTAGTCTTGCTGCGCTTGAAGTAACAATGAAGAAGTATGTTATGTCTTGGGGCATCGACAAAGTACTCTGGATCCCCTAAACACATATTGAGCTTAAAATGGTCCTCAAGAAGTTTGAATAGAGAAGCTTAGGCTGCGATATCTGGGGCACCTAGTTTCCATTTTACCCATTTTGAGTTTGTTATCTTTGATTACCTTATTCTTTTCAAAATACACTCTTAATAAATTTTCTTCTTCATTGCATTTTCTAGCTTTGATTAACTTGTTTGTTTCGAGCTATGCTCCCAATAAATTTCCGTTTCGTCCATCATCATGATCTTTTTCAAGCATTTTGCATTGAAATAACGATTATTGGACTAATAATACTTTCATAAAAAAGGTTTCGCATATTACTCTGGAAGTTTCTGAATAGTACAATGACATAAAACAGGACTATTGTTTAGAACTCACTCAGCTTAAGGTTTGGAAATATTGGAGAAAAATTATTCTCTTTGGAATTTTTTGGTTGAACAAAAGACAAGACATTTTGTCGGTGATGACCCTAAGCATTTAAAAATGAATCATTTCATTTTTTCATTCATACATCATCATTCAAAGCACGTTTAGTTAGGAGCATTCGACTCATTCTTGTCGTTGCATCCCAATCATCATAAAAAGATCATTTTCATGACATTCTGCATTCATGCAAATATTGTCCATAAGGCATTTAGTTAGGGGCATTAAGGTCCCTTTTGATCATTGCATGAATTAAGGTCCCTGAGTTAACTACATGTGCTTATGGATGACATTAAGGCAAAGATTGAAGTCTTCCTGAAGATAGTAAGGAAGCGAGTTGGAAAGTTCAGATTTTATTTCCTCAAAGTTCTAGTGGAGTAGGTTGAGATTACAAATCCCTTCTTCCTGAGTTAACAATGAGGATCAATCATTATTTCTTTGAAGTTTCAGTAGAGAAGATGGAGATTACAAATCTCTTCTCCCTGAATTCTCATTTCCTCGACGTTCCAGTGGAGTAGGTTGAGATTACAAATCCCGTCTCCCTGAGTTAACAATGAGGATCAATCCTTATTTCTTTGAAGTTTCAGTAGAGAAGATGGAGATTACAAATCTCTTTTCCCTGAATTCTCATTTCTTCGACGTTCTAATTGAGTAGGTTGAGATTACAAATCCCGTCTCCCTGAGTTAACAATGAGGATCAATCCTTATTTCTTTGAAGTTTCAGTAGAGAAGATGGAGATTACAAATCTCTTCTCCCTGAATTCTCATTTCCACGACGTTCCAGTGGAGTAGGTTGAGATTACAAATCCCGTCTCCTTGAGTTAACAATGAGGATCAATCATTATTTCTTTGAAGTTTCAGTAGAGAAGATGGAGATTACAAATCTCTTCTCCCTGAATTCTCATTTCCTCGACGTTCCAGTGGAATAGGTTGAGATTACAAATCCCGTCTCCCTGAGTTAACAATGAGGATCAATCCTTATTTCTTTGAAGTTTCAGTAGAGAAGATGGAGACTACGAATCTCTTCTCCCTGAATTCTTATTTCCTCAAAGTTCCAGTGGAGCAGGTTGAGATTACAAATCTCGTCTCCCTAAGTTAACAATGAGGATAAATCCTTATTTCTTTGAAGTTTCAGTAGAGAAGATGGAGACTACGAATCTCTTCTCCCTGAATTCTTATTTCCTCGAAGTTTCCCGTGGAGTAGGTTGAGATTACAAATCCCGTCTCCCTAAGTTAACGATGAGGATGAATCCCGGTTTCTTTGAATTTTCAGTAGAGAAGATGGAGACTACGTATCTCTTCTCCCTGAATTCTTATTTCCTTGAAGTTTCCCGTGGAGTAGGTTAAGATTACAAATCCTGTCTCCCTAAGTTAACGATGAGGATGAATCCCGATTTCTTTGAATTTTCAGTAGAGAAGATGGAGACTACGAATCTCTTCTCCCTGAATTCTTATCTTGAAGTCACAGTGGAGCAAGTTAGAGATAAATAAATCTCATTCCCTCGAAGTTACAGCAGGAGCAAATTGAAGCTACAAGTCCTATCTCTCTGAAGTAGCAGTGGAATAGATCGAAGCAACAAGATGCAGTGGACTAGAACAAGGCTACCTGGAGAAAAAGAGCACCAAAGAAGTCAAGACTCGGTGAGACCGGGAAAAATTGGTCTTAAAGTCTTTTCTCTGTTCCTGTTACACGACAACGAGCAAAGAGGGGCAGCTGTACAACCCCAATTTTGCCCGGGCTTACAAGCCCATTTTGCCCAGCCCAATTAAAACAAACCAGAATTAAATCTAAATTAAAACCAATACAAGCCCATTTTACAACCCTATAACACCTAAAACCTATTAAACCCGAATGGCCCACTAATCAGCCCAACAAACCTAACCCAAATTAGAAACAAACAAAAAACCCTAGCCCCTAACCCAAGTGGCGCCGCACCTAGCCACTGCCACCTTCTGACGCCGCTACTGACACCGTCAGCCACCGCCTCCCACTTGCTCCACTTGCGCCGAAAACCTACAAAAGCAAGAAAAGACAGCAATAGATAGTGTTTTTTTTTAAATGGCTATAAAAGCCATTGAGATACATTGTAAAAGGAGGAGTTTTTTTTAATACAAAAAAAGAAAGAAAGATTTCAAATTCACAAAAACAAGTAATTGAATACAAATACAAGAACAGAGATTAAACACAAAACTAGAATCAAAAAAACGGAAAATAGAGGTGATTTCATTTTATTTTCGAAGTTCTTTTTTATTCTTTTCTTTTTTTTCTTATTTTCTGCATATATATATATATATATATATCTTTTATTGCTTATCATTTGTTTTTTTAGACTAATTTATATACATATATTATTTTCTATAAAAGTATAAAAAAAAACATAAAACCTGTGGCCGGCGCCGGCATCGACGACAGTCCGGTGACCGGAACAACTCACCAAGCCCTCAAACCTGCAGAGAAAACGGAAGGGTGTTAAAGGTTTTTTTTTTAGAAGCTGTTGAAAATGAATTTTTTCTTAAGGATTTTCACTTACATACCCATACCAAAACGGCGTCGTTTTGGTCATTGCCCTTAAACACCGAAACGACGTCGTTTGGCCTAGGATCCACGCGCGCGACCCGACCCGACCAGAGGATCCGTGCGTTTCTGTTGACTGGGATAATTTCCCTTTTGGTCCCTCCGCTTTTTACCAAGCTATAATCAAGTTTTCTGCGTTTTTAATTTTGACCCCGAACTCTTAGTCGGGTTTCATTTTGGTCCTTTCCATGCTGTGCGCTTTGAAAAGGAGGTTATTTCCCGCTTCAGCCCCTCTGTCTCCTTCGCGTGTGCAACTTGGTCTTTTTCTTTTATTTTTGTTTCGAATTGGCCCTGAAATTTCTTTTTATTTACAAATTGACCCCCGAAGCTTGTTTGATTTATAATTTAACCCTCCACAGCACCCATTTTACCAAAATTGACCCCTTCCATTCTGTTTTAAGTTCAATTTGGCCCATTTGCTCTGTTATTTCATAATTTTTATTTGATCTTGCAATCATTTTTGTCCTTTTTTTCTTTATTTTACTATTGTTTGTTTATTATTACATTATTACTAATATTATCATATCTTTATGTACATATATATTATTACTAGGTTATCATTATTACTATTATATCTATGCACATATACATTATATTTATTACTATGTTATTGCTATTATTATATTACTATTATTGTTATCAATAATTTTATTTATTGCTTGTTGTTTTCATTATTATTATCTATTTCATTATTGCTATTAGTACCATACTATTTTCATATATATATGTAAATATTTCACCTATTTTATATATATTACCACCATTATTATTATCATTATTTTCTATCATCGTCAATACATATGCACCATTGTCACAATACTTTTCTGTCACCACTACTTATATTCTCATCGTCATCTCACTATTTTCCCGACATCTCAATTTTCATAACAATCGATATCCCGTATTAGCAATTCGAGTAAATCGAGCCCTAACTTACTGGGTTCTGATTTTTCTTGTTTAAGTTAAACAACGGAATATCCCTTTCAAAATCACAAATTCAAGTTTTAAATCGACATTCCGTATTAGCAATTCGAGTGAATCAAGCCCTAACTTACTGGGTTCCGGTTTCTTCTCGTTTAAAGCTAAACAACGGGATATCCCTTTTGAAATCGCAATTTAAATTTTAAACAAAACACTTAATCTCGAATATTCGAAATGTCGCGCCCTAACTTACTGGACTCGACATCTAGATACTTCGGATAAGTTTCTTCTTCTATTAAAACAGGGACAATATTCCTAATTTGGACCTTCGAGAAAACGAGCCCTAACTTACTGGGTTCTGATTTCTGGTTTGACAAATGACGGGAGATCATCTTCAAATATAAAACTAAGTTTTAAAAGACGAGCTTAGTTTCGGAAGTCTAAAGTATCGCGCCCTAACTTACTGGACATGATGCTTTATCTCTTCAAAAATAAGAGAGTCTTAACGTCCCTTCAAATTCCTCCAAGTTTTGGAAATAAAAAGTATCTATTTTCAAATCATTTTAAGTTTTCAACATTAGGACATCAATCAATCAGCTTGGTACCAATTCCGGGCGTGTCGAGGGTGCTAATCCTTCCTCGCACGTAATTGACTTCTAAACCCATTTTTCTCAAATTTTCGTAGACCAAAAGCATCGTTTTAATAAACCGAGGCGTTTTATTAAAACAAAGGTGATCCGATCACACCCAAATAAAGATCGGTGGCAACTCCCTTCCTTTCCATTTTCAAAAACCGAGTCGACCGCGTCATTTACTGTTTTATCAAAAAATGGTTACGACAGTATGTTTGAAACCTAAATTGTGGTATTAAATTGATTTTGCTGAATTACATGTTTTGTATATTATGTTGGTGAATTGATTTAATAATAATGTTTATGATAAAAGGTGACTTAGGTGACATAGAAAATGGGTCGAAATGTTGTGCTTAAAGGTGTTTTCTATGACTATGATTATTATGTGAAATGGAAAGTTGATATGTAAATAATGCATTTATTTTACTTGTTCAATAATTATTTTGCTAGATATTATGGAAATCACTGGGTGATAACTATAATATGAATATGTATGGAATGTGAAATTCTCAATTGAACCTTCTGAAAACCGAGAGATACGGACAATATGTAGCTAGGTTACACGAGTGATAAGGGACCTTCACCGTGTGCACAAGAAAGCTACGAGATGGCAAAATTTGATATGTAGCTAGGCCACATGGATGATAAGGGACTTTCACCATGTGTACAAGAAAGCTATGGGATAATAATTTCATATGTAACTAGGTCACATGTGTAATACTGTGTGTATACCATGTGTACAAGAAAGTTACGGATTATGAGTAGCTAGGTCACATGAGTGGTTCCTAGTGTTGGACACCATGTAGACAAGAAAGCTACGAGATGGAATGGCTAGGTCACATGGGTGATAAGAAACCTTCACCATGTGTACAAGAAAGCCGAGTTATGTGCAGGTGGAGCTATGTGCTGAGGCCACCGAGTATCGGGTGTTTTCCGAAGGGATTCAACGAGATAAATTACTAATGGTGATTGGTGCGATCATGTTATGAATTAGTACCAGAGTGAATGTGATCAATTGAGAAATGTGGCAAATGTACGTGTGAGCAAGGGTGCATGTGACAATGTGTATATGTGCATAATGTGTTTGATATGTGATATGTGATTGAAATTGTGGTAAGGCTGATATGGTGTGAGTGCCATTATGAGTACTCGTAAATATTGGTGATGATTATTCATTTGTATGGCTAGTATTGAACATGCTTGGTGTTATGTGTGCATATATGAAAGTAATATAAAGAAAACATGGGAGAGTAAAATTTTCAGTAAAATAGATTGAAATAGCAACACTTACGTGATTTTGAAAAATCACCATAAATATTAGAAATTGAATTATATTTTGGATGAGATATTGATTTAAATCTTATTGAGTCTATTTTCATATAAAAGAAACAGGAAAAGCAAAGGATTTGTATATTTTGAGATATTTAGATTTTTGTGAGACTGGTTCAGAGTGATTTTGAGATACCCTGTTCTGAATTGAAAAAATCATTGCAAATTGTAAAAAAAATAATTTTGGGACATAGTTTATATGGTTAGATTCCTTATTGAGTCTATTTTTATAAGAAACAAACTAGAATATAATTTGAATTCTATACGAAAAGATAATTAAATTTTAGTGAAGAATGGTCAGAACTGTTAGACAGCAAAACAGGGGAGACTTTCAAGAATAAACTGTACTAATTGGCTAAACCAAAAATTCTGAGACTTTTATAGTAATAATATATGTGAGTCTAGTTTTAGGGAAAATTAGCGGATCTTGATTTGGAGTTCCGTAGCTCAATTTCTAAATAATTTAGTGACTGTGACTCGAGTAGACAACTTGAGATGAACATGAATAAAAAGTGGAACTATGTGCAATTATGATTGTATTATCTTGAGAACATATTGTGAAGATTTATAAAAGCTTGTTAATAAATTGTTTATTATTTACGTACTTACTTACTAAGCTTTGTAGCTTACTTCCCTTTATTTCCCATATCTTATAGGGTTGTATGCTAACTCAAGTTGGAGATCGCCGGAGATGTAATCACACTATCAAGCTATCATCATGAGTTAAAAGTGAATACAAACCTCTTAAGTTTATGGCATGTATAGGGGACTTAGTCATTTGTATATGTTATAATTGGTTTGGCTTAAAATGTTGGCCTTTAATATTTAGCAGTTCATTTTGTATAATTTGGATAAAATTTTATGTCTCAGTTTAATACGTTTACAAGTGTATGTGTTTTGGTAATGCCTCGTATCCTATTCCGACGTTGAATACGGGTAAGGGGTGTTACATATTCTGTTGCTGTCTCAAAAGCAAGTTCCAAAAGGATGAAGTTACTAGCAAATAAAAGAACTCTATTGTTGTCTCAATAGCAAAGCAACCTAAATTAGCTGATATTGCAAGTTACTAAAGGATGAAATTAATGGCATAAAAGGGTTTTATCAATGAGAGAAATATTTAGGTGTCCAAATTCATCAAACATGGAATAATCTATGCTGATGATATAATCTTTGGTTTCACATATATTAGTGCCAGGGAAAAGCTTTGTTAAGATAATGCTAAACGAGTTTAAGATGAGTATGGTAGGAGAATTATCCTTGTAACGTCCCAAATTTGGGGTTGGATGTTTTGAGCTTTGGTAGTTAGGGTCTGAGTGTTGGGCGTGCTTATGTGTTTAGTGGTGTGTTTGAGTGTCAGAATAGGCCTACTGGTCTAGTGGTTGAGTGATTGTTAGTGAATCTCAAGGTTTTGAATTATGTATCTCTGTTTGAGATTTGTTTCAGACTCACACTGAGCTCGAATAGCTCACCCCCTATTAGTGTTTCTTTTCAGGTACCCTTTTTGAATTCTGACGCTAGACTCAGTATGCGGAGGTTTCTGACAGTCTAGGTGGAAAATAAATTATCAGTTTGGGTTTTCTATTACTACTTTGTTGATCAGTTTTGAAATGTAAGGTTTTCTAAAAATTGTGGTAAAATTCTGTTTAAAGTTTTAAGAGATTTTGTTTCAGTTAAATGAGCATTAAGCTTAGCTGTAATTTTACTGTCTGAATTTTAAACGGTTAGGTGTTTAAATTTGACATGATAACTTACTTTGTAAAAAAATTTACCTATGATCACTTCTGCGATCAATGTGACATCTGGGATTCGGTCTAAATTTCTAGGTAGGGTTTTGGGGTGTTACATTTAGTGGTATCATAACCAGGTTCACAAAAACTCAGCCTGTGCTTCTACGTGTCCGTGTGCGCGAATGAAGGTTTTAAAAAGATTTTTGAGAAAACCTTACCACAGTAAGCTGAAATGATTTGTATTTTGGGAAAATGTTTTACGAAAATGAACTGTCTGAGACTCCGATACTGGTCCAAGTATGAATCCGAAATTGTAAGATTAGAAATATAGATTTTTGTGTTTAACCTGTGTTCGTTTTCTAGAAGTGTAGATATCTTAAGTTAGCCTAAGGGAGAATATGCGTTCTGAAGGTGAGCAAGATCGCGTGGAGTTGTCTATTTCTCCGAGACGTGTGTCTGTTCAGGAGCCAGGGGTCAGTGTGATTCCACCAACTTTGGGTGGCGATAACCCGGAGCTTGGGACTGAGGCATTGACTCGGGTAGTGAGGGAGATATTAGAGAAGGTGTTCGAGGCTAGGATAAGGGATAGTAGTGACACCCTTCAAGCTAGGTGTGTAGATTGTGGGAAGAAAAGAGATCGCAGTCCTTTGAGGTTGGAGCCTCATGCTGCGAAGCGTGTTAAAACACATTTGAGTAGCAATAGTGGTTCTGCAGAAGGTGCTAGTGGTGGGGTGGGCATTTCGTCATGCGAGCACTGTAAGAAGCGCCATCCAAGCAAGTGTTAGACAAAGGCGGGTGCGTGTCTTAGATGCGGGTCCATGGAGAATCGAATTAGGGAGTGTCGGTGACGACATTAAGACAAGTATGGTGGTAGATTGTTCTGAATCTATGTGTGATTTATTTGAATGACATTGATCATTGCTCGTTGGATAATATTTGTATGTGTGAAAGGATAACTGTGTATCTGCTTCAATGGTTAAGTGCTCTGGGTGTGTGTGTGTGAGGTCTTAGGTTGATTTGGTTCTGTTCGAGTTAGAGTGCGCAGCAGGAACATGGTGGTGTAGCTTGTGCTATACCACTGATCTATTAGTTGGAAATTCCGGGGACGAAATTTCTTTAAGGAGGGGTGAATTGTAACGCCCCGAATTTGGGGTTGGAAGTTTTAAGCTTTGGTGGTTAGGGTCTGAGTGTTGGGTGTGCTTATGTGTTTAGTGGTGTGTTTGAGTGTCAGAATGGGCCTGTTAGTCTAGTGGTTGAGTGATTGTTAGTGAATCTCAAGGTTTTGAATTTTGTATCTCTGTTTGAGACATGTTTTGGACTCACACTGAGCTCGAGTAGCTCACCCCTCTTAGTGTTTCTTTTCAGGTACCCTTTCTGAATTCTGACGCTAGACTCAGTATGCAGAGGTTTTGGACAGTCTCGGTGGAAAATAAATTATCGGTTTGGGTTTTCTGTTACTACTTTGTTAATTAGTTTTGAAATGTAAGGTTTTATAAAAGTTGTGGTAAAATTCCGTTTAAATTTTTAAGCGATTTTATTTCAGTTAAATGAGTATTAAGCTTAGCTGTAATTTTATCGTCTGAATTTTAAACGGTTAAGTGTTTCCATTTGACGTGATAACTTGTTTTGTAAAAAAATTTACCTATGATCACTTCGGTGATCAATGTGACATCCGGGATTCGGTCTAAACTTCTAGGCCAGGTTTTGGGGTGTTACAATCCTACTTCGTTTGTTTTCTGATCAAGCAACTTCTTTCTGTCACAAGAAAACTATGTCAAGCGTTAATTTAAGAAATTTAGGATGGATAATGTGAAGCTTGCAAGGACTCCAATGTCACCAAGTGAAAAAAAAAAAGCATAAATGCAAGAGGAATGTCCACTTCTCTTAGCACTTGAGTTATACATAGCATTATCTTCTTATACATAGTTGACATCTTTTTCTATAAAGACAAATCACATATCTTTTAGACATGTCAGGTCAACAAACTTAGCCAAACACACTCTTGGCTTTCCTTATGCATGACAATTGTTTCTGCATAATTGGAAGAGGTAGCAGCTAATGTTTGTTTTATTAAACATTATGATATGACAGTACCTCTACATGTAAATAAATATCTCATTTGAGATTGACCTTAATGTGGATTTGATAAATAATTAGCATCAGCATAACCAACTAATAATGACCTTGAATCACTTGAATAAAATAACCTCATTCTAATTGTTCCTCTAAGATATCTAAATATATGTTTAATTTCATTATAATGTCTATGTGTTGGAGAATATAATTAAATTTTGCTAACAAGCTTACAGCAAATGTTATATCAGATCGTGCGTTATTTGTAAGTTACATTAATGCCCTTATTCAAGACCAAAATGTTCATCGTTCTCACGAGGAAAAAGAGTCTTTATTTACATCTAGTGATCTTACAACCATCATGGTACTCAATGGATATGTTTTATTCATGTAAAATTTCTTTAAGAACTTTTTTGTATAAGTTGACTGATGGACATGAATTTCATCATTTAAATGTTTGATCTACAAGCCGAGATGTTTTTTTTTTTTCAAGATCTTTCATCTCAAATTATTTCTTTAAACAATTTGTTGTACGTTGAAGCTCTACAATAGTTCTAATAATATTTAAATCGTCAACATAAACAAATAATTATCACAAAATCTAATTTAGACCTTTTTATAAAAACACATACAAATTTCATTATTTTTATAACATTCTTTTAACAAATATTCACTAAGACAATTATATCACATACATCTAGATTGTTTTAATTCATATAAGGATTATTTTAATCTAATATAACAATTTTCTAGGGGAACACTATATCTTTTTGGGATTTTACATCCTTTAATGATTTTTATATAAATTTCACCATCCATTGAGTCATATAAATAGGCTGTAACAACATATATTTGACCCGCATATCAAGTTTTTCACGTACTCTCAAACTAATAAGATATATAAACATGATTACATCCACCAACTTTACATCTTTAGGGCCTTTGTGAAAACCATTGTGCTACATGTCGCACTTTATATCCTATGTAACACCCCCTCACCCGTATTCACCGTCAAAATAGGGTTACGAGGTATTACCGATTAATACACATCATTTAACATCCAATACTCATACATTTATGCATTCATACTCAACTACCATTCAACATAATCACATTGTCCCTTATAAGAGCCTACGAGGCCTTAAGCATGCTTTAGAAATGGTTCCGGACTAAACTGATAACATACGAAATTTTTAGAAAACTTAGAAATTTTTCATTCATTCAGGGGTAGCACGCACGTGTGAACAGGTCGTGTGCCTCACAAGGCTTCAGACACGCCCGTGTGACATGCCATGTGAAAATAGGGCATACATACTGACTTGGGTTACACGGACGGTCGACCACACGCTCGTGTGTCTAGCCCGTGTGCCCTTCGAAGTAGCCACACACGCCCGTGTGCCAGGCCATGTACTAGGCCGTGCCAAACCTATAGGGTATTGATCGCTGTAAATCAGAGCTTTAAATATTTATAAAAGAATGATCAAACCTGGAGACTAACTCTGACAACGATATTAAGGCAAGTGTACCTATCGAACAGTAGTATAGCTTAGGCAAGACCGGTTATCGAACCCAAAGGAACTAAAAGTATTAATACTTGCTTTCTTTTTATTATTTAGTCTTAAAACTGAAGTGAAGACTGCTTTTAAACTAAATTGACGACAACTAAACTAAGGACACAAAGACAAGAAGATAAATTGGAAAATAAATTTGAGGAAAAACTCAGTTGATTTTGATGATACCCTCGGGAAGAATCCACCTAGACTTCTCTTATTATCTAACCTTCAATTATATGATTTCTTTTACTTAGCTTGATCCGTGAGACTCCCTAACCTATATTAAACCCTCTCTCGAGGCGAATAACGTCTAACCCTAGGTTAATTAGTGGAACTCTCGTTCGCTTATAATAACCCCCTAGGATAGCAGTAAATCGATCAATGGACTCCCATATTAAGTTTCACCCTAATCCGGCAAAATCTCGTAACCCTATCTCTAGGCGTTCGATCAACTCCGCTTAATTATGTTAGATCTTCTCTTAGGCAGGGTCTATTCCTCCTCCACCTAAGCACATTAGATTTGGATTAAGCAACATAATTAAGAACAAACTAAGTAATTTATCATATATCTTAAAAATCAAATAATAAAATCCATCTAAGTTTCATCCCCTTCAGGTATCTGAGGGGTTTAGTTCATAGCAAAATAACAAACCATCGCAAGAGAAAAGATAAAACAAAACATAAGAAAAATCCTAAAACCCCCTGAAGGAATCGAAGGAAAATTCCACCGTTTTGAGTATAATTTCGGCTTCTTGGGATGGATCAACTGGCTACCCTTCGTGTTATTCCCTAACTCTGACCTTCTCGGCTTGGCTCCTTTGCCTCGCTTTCGCTCCCTTCGGCTTTTGTCGAACTCCCTTTTCAAGTTGCCCCCTAAGGTGTTTATATAGATTTTGTGATGCCTTACTTGGCCCCTAAGTATCCTAATTTAAGTAGAATTCCTAATAGGGTGTTTGGATAGGCTTTGGAATGTGTTTCTTTGCCTCCAAGTATCCTTTCTCGAATGACATTGCTCTTTCCAGTGACAGGGACACGACCATGGCACACGCCCGTGCATGTGAATCATGGCCAGGCCGTGTTCGGACTTTTAATGAGGCACGGCTGTGTGGTCTTTGGGCCAGGCCATGTCGATTTCTCTCTTGGCCCAATTTGGTCCGTTTTAAGCCCGTTTTTCGTTCTTTTTATCCTTGGGTGCTTTCCTGAGTATAAAATATGAAAAGAAAGGATTAAGAGCACCTTTTTACATAAATCAAAGGATAAATCATCCAAAAGTATGATAAATGTGGGATTAAAATATGTTACTTTTACGATTTATCAGGTATACTGACTTATGCAACACGGCCAAGTCACACGCCCGTGTGCTAGGTCGTGTGCCTTTTAGGGGGTATACTAACTTATACCACACGGCCAATTACACGCCCGTGTGTGAGACTGTGTGGAGCATACTGACTTCAATTTAATATCAACACCAGGGGACACACGGCCGTGTACTTAACCGTGTGTCACACATGGTTGAGACACACACCCGTGTCTCTGCCCGTGTGGACAGAAATAAGTCATTTGCAAGGCCAATTTGCCACCCATTATGCACATACATATTCAAGCTCAAATGGCACCATTTCAAGACACTAATAGGCATCCAAATACCAACAATACCAATCACAAACATACTATAGTTTGCCATCAAATTTTCATACTTAAATTCACATATACAATTCAATCAACTAATCATTCCACACTTACATTAATCAAACATAATTTCACTAGTACATGAACTCTCAAATTATTAATTTCCATCACACCATATAAGTCAATTACGAAGCTCCAAATCTAACCATTTTGAGCAGCTAAAAATCATAACCTCATTCATGCCAAATCATACTAAGCCATCACTCATGGCTACATTTATATACAAACCAAAACATATTCATTTACAAGCCAAATCTCATGGCTATCATCACAACTAAAATACCACAAGTAGCCTTTACATGCCATATTCCATAAATACACAACTCAAAAGTACCAAATAGATGTTCAATAGTACGGTGATGTTCCCGGCAACTCCCAGATCTGAGCTAGCCTTGATTCACTATAAAACATAGAAAAATAACACAAAGTAAGCTTCATAGCTTAGTAAGTTCATACTAATATACTCAACAAATCATAAAATACAATATCAATTTGAACAAGTTAGTGTATCATCCATGATAAAATCAAACATTTCATAAACTTATTCATATACTAATATGCAAAGTCATAATCTTTTCTATTTGATCTTCATACTTACATGTACAAACCTGTATAAGTCAATAACAAACTCATACCTTCCCGTAGCATTGTCGAATATTCGATGTTTCGCACACTAAATGCCATCGCATAGCCGAAGCTATCTCAAATCGTACACTAAGTGCTAAACATTGACAGTTTATCGTCGAACATGACCTTAGTCTCGTGTATACAATTTATTCAATATCAAAGCGTTAAAAAGCATAATTGTAACAATGTTTATTATGTACGAACTCACCTCAAATGCTAAAATGGCGAATCGAGTCGTTTAGTCTATCACTTTCGTTTTTCCCCGATCCTAATCTGAATTCCTCTTTTCTTGATCTAAATCTATTCAAAATAAACTTATTCAATCTCATATTCATTCAATTTACTCTGAATCGCACTTTAAAGTACATTTACACTTTTACCCTTGAATTTTCACATTTAATCAATTTAGTCCCTCTTTCACAAATACACAAAATTCACATAATTTCTTTAAACCCAAGCTTGGTCGAATTTCATATAAGTCCCTAGCAACCCAAAACTTTCATTTATTTCACATTTCAACCACTCAAATTGTATATTTCACAATTTAATCCCTTTTTGACATTTTTGTCAAAAATCCCTTTTACAAAACTAGTTTAACTATTAACAAACTTTCATAATCTATCATAATTCATCAAATTACTCAAGCATTCAACAATGGCAATTTGTTAAAACTTTAACAATTTCAAAATCTAAGGTACGGGCTAGCTAGAATAAGAAGCAACGATCTCAAAAACATAAAAATCATTAAAAATAGAGCTAAAAATAGACTTACATGTTTAAAACACCATTCGAATGTCCAAGCTCTCTAATGGTGATTTTCAAGCCCTAAATTCAGTGGTGATGTTTTATGAAGAAGAAAACAAATTGTTTTTATCATATTTTAACTTAAATTATTATAATTACATCCTATGACTTCATTTTTCTTATTTTGTTTCCACATAGATACCCATTTATATCCTACCAACTTTACATCCTTCCAAAAACCTTTCCTTTAGCAAGTGAATTCAATTTTGTTTGAATTTTCTCTTTTCAATTTGGTCAACCTTTTTTATTTTTACATTATTCAATAGATTTAGGCTTAGGATCCTCATTTTCTTTTGCTACTTATAGCAACATTATAAGTAAGAACATTGTTGATAACTTTTTAATTTTGATTCCATGTTTTCTCGTATTGACATAACTTATCGATATCTCTTTATTTTCATCATTTTCAATTTCTTGAATTTCTTCTTGAGTTTTATAATTAGTTATATCTTCAGTCTTTTCAAGAACACCCGTCTCCACTATATAACCATCTTGATTCATTACTTTCTTTTACGAGAATTTTCATTTTTGAAATTAATTGATCTATCATGCTTTAAGCATGCATTACTTTCATTTATTCTAATGGGTTGCCCTGCTGGGACTTGCGATTGAAATTAGAGCATTTTTCAATTGATTTGTAAGATTTATTTACTTTCTTTAGGTTAGCAAATGCATCTGGTAGCTAATTTGTAAAATGAATTATCTTATAAACTTCTAGTTCACACTGTTTTGTACAGGGATATTAGATAATAATAATTCATTCCAAATATTTTATTCATTCATATGTTTATTCTCTCCCCTAATGTTGGGAAAACTATCTCATTGTAATTAATAACTCATGTCGTAACTAAATTTACAATTAATAGCTCAAAAACATTTAATAATATAAGGAGACTCATATCAATGTAAGATTCCAACCTCCTATGATGACTCATCTTTATGTGTTGTGGTGGAGTAATTGAAACATATCTCACATCTAAAAAAAAAAGAGTTAAAATTTGAAAATATTAGCTTCTAGTCAAAGGGAAGTATTTACTATTACTTAATAGCTTGATGTGTGCAAGTGTTGTAGTATGTAAACCAACATAATCTTATGTTAGAATAGGATGTTTCATTCTCATAAATAATAGTTTAAATATTAACCGGAGGCATTCAATCAATAATTTCTCTAAGCCATTTTGCATATAAATAAAATGCTTTGCGAATTTTGTTTTAATTTATACGCAACAACCATTAAAAACCTAAGATATAAACTCACTAACATTAGCAAGAAGAATTTTCTTAATTACATAATCAAAAAATATAATTTTGTTCAACAAACAAGCTCACAAATGACAAGTTACAAGTTGATAACACATATGTAATTATCATGTAGATGCACCTATCAAATTCATCCACACAGCGGATGAATCGGCCCATATTCATTTCATAAATGCAAGGCATTCAATTTCAACTTTATCTAGTGAACTTTTATAATCAATCTCCATTAAAAACAAACAACACATTAAAATTCTTTAAATTAAAGAATCTTATAGTTCTTTAATAAATGTTTATACATGTATTTTTTCGAGACATATTTCTTTCCGGATAAACTGTTATAATTTATAGATATTCAATATTTTTCTCATTTTAATCTCAATAGATATCCATTTCAACGAATATCTATGAAGCTTAATAAATTTCTTCGAAACTTATAGATGAAAATAATACATAATCTATAATAATTTCTTCTTGGAATAATATTATCGTAGCTTCCAAAGCCTTTGATTAATTTTGCACTACTTCTATTGGAGACAGAACGTGTTGTATCAGAATTTACAAAACAAGTGTCTTCATCATCGATTTTACCAAAGAATTAAATAAATCCATATTTTTTATTAATAAAAAATATAAAAGGAAATACTATAAATAATCATAAGAAAATATATATAAAACCATTTAAAAGAAAAGGAAATAATAAAAGCATTCTTAAAACATAAAACAACCGAAACTAAACTCTAAGATTATCAAATGTCCTAATTTTTAGCTTCATGATTTCTTATTGATTTCTCAACTTTGATCTGCTATACTCTTCTTGATTTCTAATTTTTTGTCCTTCCTTTTGGCCTGCGTTTTTCCAGCTTGAAAGAACCTTTTGCCCTGCGATTTTATGAGGAGTGTTGAGTGGAGTTTGTTAATACTCAAATTTACTTATTATTAATCTAATTATCTAAAATGTAAAAATCTTTAGTCGTTAATCGAGTCGAAATTTTTTCAAATACATTAACCGAACTAAAATATTTCAGCTATTTATTTGGAAATTTATATGTTTTTGTCTTTTGGTTAAAATAAATATAAAACTTATAAAAAAAATACACAGCTAACCTTCATTTTGTTTTCTTTAATAGTTCAAAAGGTGGAGACAACAAATAAGATATTAGAAACACTATATAAGTCTTGAAAGTTAACAATCGAACACTACATAAGTCTTAAAAATAACAAATATTTTGAGTAATTGATTAATTCGGTTAATTACTCGATTCCGAACAGAATTAACCCATAACTGAAATTCTGCCACCGACTAGTTAATCAAATTAAATCAATTTGATCAGTTAAATCATTTTTAACTAAACTGTGAACACCCCTAATTTTTACAGTTAACTATTTTTACTAAATTACCACGAGGACTTTAATAAATATAATTTAGTTAGGTGGAAAATAGAAAAATAAAAAATGAGCATCATTGTTAATCATTTAACGGAAGTAACTAGGAGTGATCAAAATATTTAAATTTAACTATTTCAGTGAAAAACGAAAAAAAAATATAATAATAAAATATAATTATAATTAATTTTGTAATTTACTCGATTTAGTTATGTACAGGTAACTTGAAATAAAATAAAGAAATAATAAAGAAATCAACACCTACGAATGAGTGTTAAAATTATTAAGCCGTCCCTTTTCTCTTTGATATCATCTAGGATAGTTTCCGTGTTGAGCTGAAAATGGGCAATGTTACGAGACGAAATATTGTATAGATATATATACTGAATAAACAGCAACGCCATTGTTGTCAAATTCCATTGATTTTCTTGTTAATAATGAAAGGAATGAAAAAGGTATATGCCATTTGATACCCAAAGCTCATTCTTGGGGACTTAAACAGATGTTATGTATTTATAAATACCTTTGGTTTTGATCACCAATGAATCACACAACCCAATCACCTTACATACTCAGGCATGTTTCTCCCTTTTCCCAAAGCCTAGCTAGGTACCGATCTTCGGCTTCAAAAGGTTAGGCAATTCTGAATCTTTAAGAATTTATGTAATACGATGAACAACAAATTAAGAGTGCTGCATGTGAAAAATGATGTTCCAGTAATCATCCCAGAATGAAAAGCTGAAACTGGTTGCTTTAATGGCTGAACCAGCTGCTGTGGCCTTCACAATTTTTATTTGACATGGGATTGTTTTTTCAGAGAAAACCCAGAATTCCTATGTTTTGTTAATTTCTTATTTGATCTCGTTTCAGGTAAAAAAGACAGCAATGGCAAACCAGCTTGGAGTTCTTAATGCGTTGGATGCAGCAAAGACACAATGGTACCATTTCACTGCAATTGTGATTGCTGGAATGGGTTTCTTCACTGACGCTTATGACCTTTTTAGCATCTCTCTTATCACAAAATTGCTCGGTCGTATTTACTACTTCGATCCACATTCTGCAAAGCCTGGAACTTTGCCTCCTCGTATTGCAGCTGCTGTTAATGGTGTGGCCTTTTGCGGAACTTTAGCTGGACAGCTTTTCTTTGGTTGGCTCGGTGATAAATTAGGCCGAAAACGAGTTTATGGACTCACCTTGATGCTCATGGTGATCTGTTCCATTGCCTCTGGACTTTCCTTCGGAAAGTCTCCAGAAGGTGTAATGGCAACGCTTTGCTTCTTCAGGTTTTGGCTTGGTTTTGGAATCGGTGGTGATTATCCCTTGTCAGCCACAATCATGTCTGAATATGCCAACAAGAAGACTCGCGGAGCGTTTATTGCGGCGGTTTTTGCAATGCAAGGATTCGGAATTTTAACAGGTGGGATTGTTGCTCTGATTGTGTCAGCTGCATTTGATCATGCCTACATTGCCCCTCCATATAAGGTTAACGGAGAACGCTCAACGGTACCCCAAGCCGACTATATTTGGCGGATCATACTGATGTTTGGTGCACTTCCAGCTCTTCTCACCTACTACTGGCGTATGAAGATGCCGGAAACAGCCCGTTACACAGCCCTCGTAGCCCGAAATGCCAAACAGGCAGCTGCAGACATGTCTAAGGTCTTGCAGGTGGATCTCAATGCGGAACAAGAGAAGGTGGATAAGATAGGGAGAGAACAATTTGGCCTATTCAGCAAGGAATTTGCCAAACGCCATGGATTACACTTGCTTGGAACAACTTCAACTTGGTTCTTGTTGGACATTGCCTTCTACAGTTCCAATCTGTTCCAAAAAGATATCTTCAGTGCAATTGATTGGCTCCCAAAACCTGAAACCATGAGTGCAACTAAAGAGGTTTACAAAATTGCCAAGGCTCAAACACTTATTGCACTCTGCGGTACGGTCCCTGGATACTGGTTTACGGTCGCTTTCATCGAACACCTCGGCCGGTTCACAATCCAATTGATGGGTTTCTTCTTCATGTCTGTATTCATGTTTGCTCTTGCCATCCCTTACCAGCACTGGAAAACTCACAACGCAGGTTTCCTCATCATGTATTCATTGACCTTCTTCTTCGCCAACTTCGGACCCAACGCCACCACATTCATCGTGCCGGCTGAAATTTTCCCTGCCAGGCTGAGATCAACCTGCCACGGGATATCAGCAGCGGCCGGAAAAGCTGGTGCCATTGTAGGCTCATTCGGGTTCTTATATGCTGCACAAAGCACACATCATGATAAGATTGATAAAGGTTACCAGACTGGTATCGGAGTTAAAAATGCACTGATGGTGCTTGGTGCAGTCAACTGTCTGGGCATGCTTTTCACTCTTTTAGTACCTGAAACCATGGGGAGATCATTGGAAGATATAACGGGTGAAAATGAAGAAGATAACGGGTATCAGCAGAGATTTTCTGTTGAAAAAGTTCCAGTCTGAGCTATAGCAAGTTCAACTAGGATGTTTAAGATCATAAACTGAATAAGACCGTAACAAGGACAAGGAATTGCAGTAATAGTATAATACTGTTTTTAAAATATGTATTTATAAATTATTTATAAACATATTTTTATTATATATAATTCCTTAATATTTAATATATTTAAGGTATATATATTATTCATATTCATATGATTTTATTATATTTTACAATCCAGACTATTCATTATTATTATAAGAATTTTTTAATTCAAATTGAAATTTTATCACGTGTCCTTAAATTATATTTAAAATTTTTAAGAATAAATAAAATATATAGTAAAATCTCAACCGTTTATGATAAAAAATTTACATCAATATATCAAATTATTATTATTATTAAAAACTAACTCTAAAACATAAAATAGTGAACGTTATATTTTATGTACCCTTAATAATTTTAATTAAAACCAAATAATAATGACTTTTTTTATTTTACTATCATTATTATTAAAATCCTTATTAAATTATATTTTCTTAATTAATTATTAAAATAAAATTCCACATAAAATTGTTATCTAAATAATTTTATTAAATTGAATATCAACTAAGTTTTCTATTTTAAAGTTTAAATTAAAAATTAGCCATTTTTTAAAAATATTTATCTGAATCAAATAAATTTTTTTCAATTATTAATCAATTATTTTTTGTTAAATTAATTAATAAAGTATAAAATAATTTCATTAAAAGGTTTGCATTTGGTATACTAACAGTGTGTTTTTTTAATTACACAAACAAAGTTGAAAATTATCATGTGTGTCATTTATTTTACATATTTTTTTTAATATTTTAATATACTATATGAACACTTGTCATCACCATAATCCTCCTTGTGAAATCCAAAAACTCTATTGCTAATACACCAAGTATTTTCCCTTTATTAAATTAAATGTTAAATGGCTTTGTTTTTTATTTATTTATTGTATAATATATTGAACTTATGTGCTTTATCCATTTAAATATTTTTCATGATAATTATAATATTTAGTTAAATATTTTAGTTATTATTATATTTCTTAACTCAGGTTGCACGTGAAGTAATCAAAATATATATTAATGTAAATAGAAAAAAATAAAAAAATGTTTAATGTAATAAAAATAATAAATTAAGGAATTTTAATTTATAAGGACTTTAATGCTAATGTTAATTAAAATAATTAATATTTTACTGTGATAAAAATAGAATTGAATATTTTATTTTATTTTATTTTATTTTATTGTAATAAAAATATAATTAAATAATTAATGTTAAAAATTATAAAAGGTATATATCTTGTTTACAAATTTATTCAATATTTAGTTTAACAAAAATTTAAAAAATTAAATAATTAAATTCTAAAAATTATGAAGGATTTCCCATATGGTCCACGAGTATGTCAAGTCCCCCAACTAAAGCTGCTGATCAGATTTGTTTGAATATAAAGTCTTTATCTTCAACTTCAAATGTTACTTCTGCTAGTTTGTAATTATTCCGTTATTTTATTATCAAAAAAAATAAACAATCAATGATAAATGAATTGGTGATAATTTATGGGCTTTTTTAATTCATGAGTGAATTCTTAAAGAATAAAAATAGATATAATGTCTCAAAAATTGATAAAGAAGATAGTGATGGATTGACTCAAAAGAAAATTTGAAGAGAATAAGTGTCGATAATTAAAATTAAGGAAACTAAAGATTTGAAGAGATTGTTAAAAACTAAAGAAAAGTTCGATTTGGTTATAATTGCTTATCAAATACTTAAAAGAAAAAAAAAAAGCAACTGGAGGAGAGAGATGCAATTACCAGATACCTAAGTGGGAAAAGCAAGAATGAGTCTTATTTCGTATTATGATATTCAAACCATAGGAGAATTTTGTGAAAAACTTGTTCAAGGGTTAATGCAACTTATGATTGAACCTTTGGAGAATGAAAATAGATATAATGACTTTGAAAATAATGGAGAAGATAGTGATGGGTTGACTCATTGAAAAGGATAAAAGTCTATAATTAAAATCAAGGAAAGTAAAAGACTCTTGAAGAGAATGAGGGTACACTTTGGTGCAAAAATGTAAATGAGGCATAAAGTGTCGCTTAATATACCAGTATTATATAATGATAATTCATGGATTTATTTATGTTATGTGACCTAAATTCTTCGAGTGCTAATACAACTAATAATGAGGTCATGATTGAACTCTTAAAAGGATGAAAATAGGTATAATGACCTTAGAATTAATGGAGCAAATAGTGATGGGCTAACTCAAAAAATAACTAAAGAGGATAAGGATTCATAATTAAAAATAAGGAAAATGAATACTCTTGAAGAGATTAATGATGCACTTTAGTCAAAAGTGATTGTTATGGAGGAGAGAGTTCCATTTTCTGATTAACAAATGCGAGAAATACATTAACGTGTCTCTTGTTGATTCCAAATTTCAACCCATAAAAAAAGTTGAATAAAAAATTAAAGAAGGCAAAGAGGGTCAACAAACTCAGAGATGGATGGATTCAAGAATGAAAGGAATTAGGCAAGGGAGCACCATTTTCCCCTACCTTTTATAGTTATTAAATCGTTAGCACCGTATAAAAACATTCCTCCTAGAGTAGTTGTTAATACAAATAACAAAAACTCTGCTATAACCATTTTTGTACCTTCAGTGTACTCTCCGGATAAAGGAATATATAGAGTTGAACATAGTAAAATAAAAAATTGAAAGATTTCGTTGAAATTGTTCATTTGAAAATTTCCTAAAAAGCTAATTATAGGTTCTCCTCTCCATCGGAACAATAGGGCCGTTATACTCATTACTAAACTTGTTGAAAAGATGGAATATAACCAAAGTATATCTTTTTTATCAGAGGTTGAATCGATCATCAAAAGAAGAATTAGGCAAAAAATTAGAATACATTATGGGAAAATAAAACTTCCATCGAAGAGAAGCAAATGAAAGGCTTTCATAAAAATTCTCGTAGAATCGAGAATGAAGTTTTCATTCTGTACATGCCAGATCATCAATTAGTAACTGCATCCAATCTTCAAAAAAATCACAACTGTTTCGAACTTTCTATTTTTGAAATGGGAATATTTACGAAATCCCCATTAATAGGATCAAACCTTATTCCGTGGTATTTACATGAGATTTCTCTTTCTTATCCTTAAGCAAGTCCCCAACAGGGCTTAGTTAATCCATGATTTGATTTATGTTTTCGCTTTCATTTCCTTTTCATTTGTTTCGAGAAATATATCGATGAATTCCAATATTGCTTTATAATTCCTTTACAAATTGTAAGATTACAAAATTAATATATTAATAAAACTGTGTTTTAACTCTCAAATTTATCACTTTCAAGAAACATTTTGACTTTCACTTCTACCAATACCCAATCTTTAGAGGGGAATTGCCACCATTTTTTATTCCATTGAAAAATATTCAAAATGGACTGATTGTTCAAGTCGTACAATTTGTATCATACCCGACAAGTCAAGTGTGAAGTACACAAAATTTTAAGTAAAATTCGAAAACAAAAGCACTAGAATAATACAAACAATTCATCAATTAAACCTATAAAAGAAAATGGATCGATTAAACCAACCCTTTATCAGTGTATTACCTATAATTTTTAGATCCATCATTGGCCAATGGCATTAATTGATCAATTAATCCTCCACCGAATAAAACAATTTTATATATGAAGTCCAAACTTTAATGCCCCTCTCATTTCTTTTGTATTCATATGCCTAAATAAACTAATCCCAATATCGTTGTCTCTAAATTCTTGTGTTCGTGGGTCTATGTATGCCTTGACAAGCTCAGAAAAAAATATTATTCTTGTCGATGTCCTATTTTCTTAGTCAATTCAGTATGCACTGTCAAGATAAGGTCTAAGTAAAGAAACCCTTGTAAACAAGTGCCAGATTAAAGCATATTACAAAGGTTTGAAAAGAACTATATGATAGTCTTTGTCATCCTTAGTGGTGAATAATAAATAATAATTAAATATTTGTCGTTAAGTAGCAATTGCTATGGAATTCAATGCCCTCAAGTCTTGTGGGTGAAGAAGATAATTTTAGGAGAGCTTTGTACCCCATTTAGAGATCTAATCTAGCTCGTCTCAAATTTTAGTTGAAACCCAATGTAATCTCAATAGAAAATTATTAAATTCTATCATCAATCCCTATATTATGCATAAATTATGGATTTAGTCTTTGTATTTTAATTTGATCATTTTTAGCCCTTGTACTTTATGAATTTTAAAATTTCAATCCTAAGCAAAATAGAAATTGTTAAATCCATTAAGTTCTACTATTTTCAAAATTTGATGTTACAAACATATTATCATAAATATATTATCATGCCAGCTTGTTATTTCCACGTATTATTTACAAAAAAAAAGTCAGTTATGAATTTAAATTCGACTGTGATTTGTATCAAGAATAGAATTTCAAAAAATATTAAAAAAATAGGGATTAATAATGATCCAATTCAACAACTTCTACAAAGTACAGAGTCTAAATCTATAACTTATACAAAGTTCAGGGACTAATAGCATAATTTAACCAAAAAAAAAACCATCAATTTCATTATTACAAATAATTAGGTCAATCAGATGGACTGGATTTTCCATCTTAGGGGAGCAAAATTACTTGATTCATTTAGCTGTTTCCTAAGAACTTGCTTGGTATTTTCCATCAAAGTTAAATAAATATATTTATTTAAACTTTTGTAATCATATATATGATTTTGTACTTTATGTTTTGTTTTTATGGATAAATTTGATATATGATGGTCGCAATATATTCTATGATTCATCTAATTTTTTAACCTACACCATATATAAATTTTAATACATTCCTTTCATGTTCAATTTGGAAGGTTTAATTATACCCCAATCCCTTTATTTTTTGAACTTTGAAATTTAGTCTCTTTACTTTTAATTTCAAGAATTTAATCTCACTATTTTTCTGATTTAATAATTAAAGCTCAATTGGCAATACTATGAACTAAATACATGTTATCAATTGAACTTTAATTTTTTAAATCAAAATTTGAAGATTAAAATGTTGCATATTTAAATTTAATGAAAATCAATTAATAGTGTTATCCTTTAGATTTTAATTTTCAAATCAAACAAGTAATTAGGTTAAATTATTGAAAATAAAAGTGGAGTGATTATATTTTAAATGCTCAAAAAGTATAGGGTCCGAAAGCAAAATTAAACCATATTTCGAATCGCTTTCACCAGCTATATATAGAAGAAATTTACTTATGTACTAATAAATTGACATAAAATAAAGAAATAATGAAGAAAAAAAAACAGCTACGAATTAGTGTTAAAATTAAGCTGTCCCTTTTGTTTTTGACATTATCTAGGATTGTTACCGTGTTGAACTGAAAAATGGGTAATATAAAGACATTATACAGAAGAAACAGCAACGCCATTGTTGTCAAATTCTATTTACTTTCTTGGTAATAATGAAAGGAACGAAAAGGGAATATGCCAATTGATGCCCCAAAGCTCATTCTTGGGGACTTAAGAGATTATATGTATTTAAACACCTTGGATTTCTCCATCACCAATCAACTCACAACTCAATCACCTTATAAACGCGGGCCTTGTTTTCCCTTTTGCCTGTGCCTAAAACAGGTATTTGTCTTCTAAAGGTCAGGAAATTCTAAAACTTTAAGAATTTATGTAATAAGATGAACTGCAATGACTGCAGCATATGAAAAAAATGATGTTCCAGTTAACATCCTAGAATGAGAAGCTGAAACAGTTTGTTTTAATGGCTGAACCAGCTTTTTTTCAACTTGGGGCTTTTTCCATTTTTATTTGACATGGGATTGTTTATTCAGAGAAAACCCAGAATTTCTATGTTTTGTTAATTTCTTACTTGATCTGGTTTCAGGTAAAAAAAAGACAGAAATGGCAAACCAGCTTGGAGTTCTTAATGCGTTGGATGCAGCAAAGACACAATGGTACCATTTCACTGCAATTGTGATTGCTGGAATGGGTTTCTTCACTGACGCTTATGACCTTTTTAGCATCTCTCTTATCACAAAATTGCTCGGTCGTATTTACTACTTCGATCCACATTCTGCAAAGCCTGGAACTTTGCCTCCTCGTATTGCAGCTGCTGTTAATGGTGTGGCCTTTTGCGGAACTTTATCTGGACAGCTTTTCTTTGGTTGGCTCGGTGATAAATTAGGCCGAAAACGAGTTTATGGACTCACCTTGATGCTCATGGTGATCTGTTCTATTGCCTCTGGACTTTCCTTCGGAAAGTCTCCAGATGGTGTAATGGCAACGCTTTGCTTCTTCAGGTTTTGGCTTGGTTTTGGAATCGGTGGTGATTATCCCTTGTCAGCCACAATCATGTCTGAATATGCCAACAAGAAGACTCGCGGAGCATTTATTGCGGCGGTTTTTGCAATGCAAGGATTCGGAATTTTAACAGGTGGGATTGTAGCTCTAATTGTGTCAGCTGCATTTGATCATGCCTACAAGGCCGATTCATATAAGGTTGCCAAAGAATACTCAACGGTACCCCAAGCCGACTATATTTGGCGGATCATACTGATGTTTGGTGCAATTCCAGCTCTGCTCACTTATTACTGGCGAATGAAGATGCCTGAAACAGCTCGTTACACTGCCCTCGTAGCCCGAAATGCTAAACAGGCAGCTGCAGACATGTCTAAGGTCTTGCAGGTGGATCTCAATGCGGAACAAGAGAAGGTGGATAAGATAGGGACAGAACCATCCAACTCTTTTGGTCTATTCAGCAAGGAATTTGCCAAACGCCATGGATTACACTTGCTTGGAACAACCTCAACTTGGTTCTTATTAGACATTGCCTTTTATAGTTCCAATCTGTTCCAAAAAGATATCTTCAGTGCTATTGGGTGGCTCCCAAAACCTGAAACCATGAGTGCAACTCATGAGGTTTATCGTGTTGCCAAGGCTCAAACACTAATCGCACTTTGTGGCACGGTCCCTGGCTACTGGTTTACGGTAGCATTCATTGATCACATCGGCCGGTTCGTAATCCAATTGATGGGCTTCTTCTTCATGTCTGTGTTCATGTTTGCTCTTGCCATCCCTTACCAGCACTGGAAAACTCACAACGCAGGTTTCCTCATCATGTATTCATTGACCTTTTTCTTTGCGAACTTCGGACCCAATGCCACAACCTTCGTTGTGCCGGCCGAGATTTTCCCTGCTAGGCTGAGATCAACATGCCACGGGATATCAGCAGCGGCTGGAAAAGCTGGTGCTATTGTAGGCTCATTCGGGTTCTTGTATGCTGCACAAAGCACACATCATGATAAGGTTGATAAAGGTTACAATCCTGGTATCGGAGTTAAAAATGCACTGCTGGTGCTTGGTGCAGTCAACTGTCTGGGCATGCTTTTCACTCTTTTGGTGCCTGAACCTAAGGGGAGATCATTGGAGGAGATAACGGGTGAAAACGAAGACGACAAGGGACAGCAGCAGGCATCTGTTGGAAATGTCCCTGTCTGAACCATGGCAAGAACAACTAAGATGTTTCATGTCAAAACCAAAAACAAAATAAGAGCATAACAGGAGATGGAATTGAAGGAGTTAAATAATGTTAGAATGAATTGAAGATCATCTGATAGTACTTGAATTGCAGAATTATGTATTTGTAGTAATGATTTTGATTTGGGGCCACCTAGATCAAATTAATAATTTGATATATTATCTGTAATAGTGTTAAGTTTGGCCTATTTATATAACCACCATTAAAGATTGAATACATAGACAACTATTTAATTGTGAAACATTGCAGTAATTAATTTATGTATCTATGGTTTTGTGTTCTACTATTGTGTTTAAGGTTTGGAATTCTAGCTGCATCATTAAAAGTTTTGTTATTTTTAAAACAACCTCAATCCATACGTTATATAGTTAAGTGCAATTCTGTGTAAATTTGTATCAAGAATGTGTTTGTTGTTTCACTGATTAAGCACCTGGGCATGTGTCTAGGCCGTGTGTAGCCATGTTAGTGCAGGGTTCACACGGGCAACAAACACAGGCATGTGTCCAGGCCATGTGAGGCACACGAGCATGTGTCCAAGCCATGTAACTCACTATTTACGTTTTGGAACCACACGGGCATATGTATAGGCCGTGTTAGCCACACAAGCAAAGACATGAGTGTGTGTCTAGGCCGTGTGTGATAAACCTTAATTATAATATATTTAATCCCACATTTAGCTTACTTTTTGATAATTTATTCCTTGATTTATATAAAAAGGTGTTTGTAATCCTTTCTTTTCATGTCTTATACCCAGGAAAGCACCCGAGGATGAAAAGAACACAAAACGGAGAAAATGGGCCTTAACATGAATTCGACACGGCCTGGCCCAAAGTCCACACGGCCGTGCCTTGACGATCACCTAGAGCACGGCCTCAACCCTGCCTCACACGGTCGTGCCTTAAATTAGAAATCCGAACACGGTCTGAAGTCGATCCACACGGGCGTGTGCCATGGCCGTGCCTCTGTCGCTGGAAAGAGCAATTTCAGTCGGAAAAGGATACTTAAGGAAAAAGAATCGCATTCCAAGAGCCTATATATATCCCCTAAGTGCCACCTTTGAAAAGGCGTCAAAGCTAGGCCAATGAGCCAAGCCGAGAAGGTCAGAATTAGGGAATAACGCGAGGATAGCCAGTTGATCCATACCAAGAAGTCAGAATTATACTCAAGACAACTGAACTCTTCTTCAATTCTTTTAGGGGGTTTTAGGATTTTCTTATTTTTTGTTTTATCTTTTCTCTTGAGATGTTCTTTTTATTCATTATGAACTAAACCCCTCAGATACCTGAAGGGAATGAAACCTAGATCGATTTTGTTAATTGATTTCTGAATTATATGATAATTACTGAGTTTGTTCTTAATTATGTTGCTTAATTCAAATCTGATGTGCTTAGGTGGAGGAGGAATAGACCCTGCCTAATAGTAGATCTAACATGATTAAGCGGAGTTGATCGAATGCCTAGAAATGGGGTTACGAGATTTTGCCGGATTAGGGTGAAACCTAATATGGGAGTCCATTAATCGATTTACTGCTATCCTATGGGGTTATTATAAGCGAACGAGAGTTCCACTAATTAACCTAGGGTTAGGCATTATTCGCTTCGAGAGAGGGTTTAATATAGGTTAAGGAGTCCTACGGATCAAGCTAAGTAAAGAAATCGTATAATTCAGGGTTAGGTAGCAAGAGAAGTCTAGGTGGATTCTTCCTGAGGGTATCGTTGCAGTCAACTAAGTTTTCTCCAAGTTATTTCCCAATCGTTCTTTTTGTCTTTGTGTCCTTAGCTTACTCGTCGTAATTTTAGTTCAACTTCACTCCGTTTTTAAGGCTAAATAATTAAAAGAAAGTTAGTATTAGTACTTTTTAGTTCCTTTGGGTTCGATAATCCGGTCTTGCCTATGCTATACTACTGTTTGATAGGTACACTTGCCTTTAATCGTTGGCAGAGTTAGTCTCCAGGTTTGATCATTCTTTTATAAATTTTTAAAGCTCTGATTGCAACGATCAAGTTTTTGGCGTCATTGCCGGGGAACTAAAATATTAAGAAAACTCTATTTTTATTACTTTAGCCCTAATTTTTTATTTTTTGCAATTCATTTTTTCTTTTTGTTCCTATTTTTTTTTAATTTTTACTGAATTTTCTTTCTCTTTTTCCTAGCAGGTACCTCTAGTTTATGACTAGAAGGAACCTAAGAGGACCTTTGGTATACGACAGCGAAATCGAAGCTACCGCTCGCAGGAATCGTTGAGAAACTAGGCGATCCTTAGATTACACAGAAAGAGAGGAAGAAGGCAGATCCAATCCTACTGAAGGGATGGACGAGAATAACCCACCACCATGCGATGTGGGGGAAAATAATGCTCCACGTACAATGTTTGATTATGCGAAACCGCATTTAGCAGGAGCAGAATCGAGTATTGTTAGGCTTGCTATAGCTGCTAACAATTTTGAATTAAAGCCTAACATAATACAAATGATTCAACAGTTTGTTCAATTTGATGGTTTGCAGGACGAAGATCCAAACACGCATATAGCTAACTTTTTAGAGTTCTGTGATACTTTCAAAATAAATGGCGTTTCTGATGATGCCATACGTCTTCGGTTATTTCCTTTTTCATTAAGAAATAAAGTTAAACAGTGGTTAAACTCGTTACAACGAGAGTCAATCACTACATGGGATCAAATGACCGAAAAGTTTTTAATGAAATATTTTCCACCAGCCAAAACGGCCAAATTACGGAATGATATCTCTTCTTTTGTGTAGATGGATTTAGACACATTATACGACGCATAGGAGAGATTTAAGGATCTCTTGAGGAGGTGCCCACACCATGGCTTACCCTTGTGGCTACAAGTCCAAACCTTTCATAATGGCGTAAACCCCTCAACGAGGCAACTAATTGATTCAGCCGCCGGTGGAACACTGAACAACAAAACTTCAGAAGCAGCATACGAGTTCATCGAAGAGATGTCACTGAATAATTACCAATGGCAGGCTTCAAGAACCAAACCAACAAAATCAGCAGGAGTTTTCAACGTCGATGCAGTGACCATGCTATCAATGCTGCTAGAGATGATGAATAAAAAGCTTGATAGTTTGTGTTCCTCGCAGGCACATCCAGTCATGCAATGCGATGCAAGTGGAACAGTGGCGAAGCCTGAGTACCCACCCTACCAACCAGAAGCAGAGAGCGAACAGATGAACTATATAGGTAATAATTTTCGATCCAATAATAATCCTTCTAGTAACACTTACAATCCAGGTTGGAGAAACCACCCAAATTTTTCGTGGGGAGGCCGAGGAAATCAAGGAAATCAAAGGCAACAACCTCCTTAAAATTACCAAAATCAGCCCTATCCACAAGAAAAGAAACCGACCCTCGAAGAGATGATGACAAAATTCTCAACAGACACAGAGAAACGTATCCAAGAAACTGAGAGAACAATCAAAAACAATGAGAGCTGAATCGAGGAAATTACTAAGTCAGTCAAGGAGGTTACTAATGCAGTCGAACAACTCACAAAGCTGATGTCAAAACGACCGCAAGGACGTCTACCAAGTAACACCGAGATTAACCCTAAAGAGCAAGTTCAAGCCATCACAGCACAGGATAATAAGGGGATAGATAAACTTGATACAAGGCCAGAAAACAAGGTAGATGAAGGAAAAACAGAGGTAACGCAAGAAAAGCCAAAAACAGCAATTAAAGAGTACCAGCCTCGCATACCTTACCCTGAAGTCATAAAAAGAGACGATTCAGAGGAACAATTCGGTAAGTTTCTTAAACTCCTAAAGAAATTACATATTAACTTACCTCTTCTTGAAGCTCTTTTTCAGATGCCAGACTCGAGAAAATTTTTAAGACAAATCTTGACCAACAAACGCAAAATGGATGAAGAGCACCACGTGAAACTAAACGTAACATGCTCAGCAATGTTACAAAATAGACTACCACAGAAACTAAAAGATCCAGGGAGTTTTACAATTCCATGTTTAATTGGTAGTTTAAATATTGATAATGTGTTAGCTGATTTAGGGGCAAGCATAAATGTCATGCCTTATTCACTGTTTAAACAACTAGGTCTAGGAAAGCCCAAACAAACTAGGATGAGTATTCAATTAGCTGATAAAACTGTTAGAATTCATCGGGGCTTTATTGAAGATGTTCTCGTAAAAATTGATAAATTTGTTTTCCCAATAGATTTTGTTATTTCAGACATGGATGAGGATAATTCAATCCCCTTAATTTTAGGAAGACCTTTTCTAGCAACTTCCAAGACTAAAATCGATGTCGCCACAGGTGAACTCATACTTCGTGTAGGTGATAAATAAATCAATCTTCAAGCTCTCAACTCAGCCAGGGCAACAGTCGGTGAAGGTAAGACAGTCACTTCAATTAACAATCAACTTATTCAACCTTCATCGCAGGAAACATCACAAGGCCTAAAACCTGAGCCAACTCATAGACCCCAAGTCGACAAAGAAGAATCACACAAGGAACAAAGCCTTAGGGTCGACAATTTAAAGGAGCAGAAGACACAGGTCAAAGAAGAGCCAGAACCACATGAAGTAAAACCAGAGGAACGGCCAGAAGAGCTCGTAGGGACATCAAATCACTTCAAAATATGAGCACAGGTACTGTTAGACAAAATTAATCCTCACATCACTACAACAGACCTGAGGGCCAAGGGAGAAATTCTTCTTAAGGTACACAATATCTTCCCACACGGAATAGTCGAGGTAAGCAATCCAATACTCGGTAATTTCAAGGTAAATACTTCTCGACTTCAACTTTGTCAAGGAAATAAAAATTTAAGCATGAGGAAAGATATTCAAACCTTTAAACCTCCCTAAAATTTTCAAATACGAGGAAAGTTTAGCTTAAGACTATAAACGAGCGCTTCTCGGGAGGCAACCCGAGCACTAACCCTATTTCTTTTTAAAGTCATTTTCATTCCTTTTTATTTTTCTTTCTTTTTCTCCTGTTAAACTAACCAAAAGTGGAGATTCCCAGGCCACACGGTCGTACACACGGCCGTGTCCGTGACCGTGTGGACCACTGGAAACTCTGTACTGACAAAGCAGAAGACGTACAACCCAGACCCAACCACTCTCGAACATCACAGATCCAACTACTACCATACGGACTCCGTAAAAGTGGCACGCCTGTGCCTTGAAACTGTGTGAAGCTACTGCCTTACACACCACGGGTAGACTACGCCCTTGCCCTAAACTCGTGCCAACATACTGACTTCGAAGACACGGGTGGGGCTGGCTGAAGAACGAGCATGGGAATCAACACGCTTTGACACACGGCCGTGCGAGACGGCCGTGTAAAACGATACGCCCTAGGTCCACGGGCGTGGGAAGGCACCAGATTTGAATTTCTATTTAAACCCCACAGCCTTTCCCATTCACCCCAACTTCTCCCATCCTCATTCTTCCTTTCTCTCCTACTTCTTTCATTAAAGGGTGTCCAAAACTCTTGGGCTACACTAGAATCATGCTGAAGAAGCGAAAGCAATACAGCATATTCTCCTCAACAGAGACCCTATACATGAGTTCATGCCGGCAGCTTCGACTAATCACCAAGCCAAGGGTCTTTGAGACCAATTTATTTTCTCTTTTTGTCTCTCTTCTCCTTTATTTTCTGTTTCTAAACTTTTCTTCTGCTGCATTTGTTTAATTTTCTTTTAGTTTCTTAGTGTCAGGTTCGCCAGGCTGCTAGGGAATCACGCCGACCACCACGATAACCACACCACTCTCAACGTCGCCACCACCTCCGCAGCCCTAGAAGTCACACCCACTTTGCGAACCATCCTTCAATAAGGACTCTTCAGTCCATTCTTCCTTTCTTTTATTTTCTTTTTCCTTCTTAGTCTCCTTCTCTTTAGCTTGTTTTTCTTTAATTTTATATTTATTTTATTTATATTATGTCTTAATAACCAACACCACCACCATACCGATGCCTTCGCCGTAATTGCCACATCCTCCACGAAACCCGCCCAAAAATTCAGGGAGTACCTCAAACCCTCACTTTTGATTTCTATAAAAATAGAAATATTATCTATCTTTGTACAATGAGGACAATGTACATCTTAAGTGTGGGGGGTAAAAATGCCTAACTTTTTTTCATTATTCTCAAATCCCTGATTTAATCTCATTTTCATGCAAAGTGGTCATATTACTAATTAGGATGAAATTTTTGATGATTTGTGATTTTTATTGACATGTTTTAAAATTAGTCATAGTTAATTGTGCATTGATAATTGAATTTGAAGAATACTAGAGAATTAAGCTTGATAAGTCTCTTTTTCACGAATTAAAATCTTGTTAGGTTGTTGACCTAAATTTGAATACTACTTTGAAATTTGAATTTCACGAGGATGATATTAAAACACCCATAATTTTTGTGAGATTTTGAGCCTTACAGAGCATATATTCTTTTTCGTGCTCATTCTTTGATTATGAGTGTGTCAACTGTGAATTGTTATTCTAGAACTTGCCTCGTTTATGCATGTTGAGACCACACTTTTTTTTTGATATTACAGAGATGATAAAGGCACCTAGTTTTTAACCCACTCACTCCACTAAAAAGCCTACCTCCATAAATTAACCCCTAGTGAACCCCGTTGATCCTAACAACCCTTTTTATTGACTCACCTATGAATATTAACCCAAAAACCCATTTGTATTTGTTATCACCATTTCCTTTTAACTACCCTTTAATCGAGATATGATTTGATTACTACTGAAATACAGTATAGTATTAGTTGAAGTAATTACTTAGTTTGTTCTTTAAAAAAAAATCGAAGTATATTCAGCATTAATAGTATGAAAAGTGAGCTTATACAAATCAAAGTATTTTCAAAAAGAAAAGCTCGTATTAGTAGGTTCATTATCATTTTCAGTTAATGTAATTATTATTTCGGTATTCTTAGGTAGGTACTTATCAATTCGATCTCGATTTTAAATCTTTTAATTTCAACCTTTATCCACACCTTAACCCTATCCCCATTACAACCCTAACAAAGACCTTTTGATCTGTTTATCATCTCATATTACAGTGGTGGAGATTTGATTTTCAGGCAAGCCTATGGGATTAACTTTTCAGGTTCGACTTATGAGCGATCTTTTCCTGAACCTTAAACACTTTAGAGTGATTTGAGTGAATTTTTAGTGAGGACATCAATCCTTGTCAAGTTTGAATTGAAAAGGTAGTTACTTAAATAAAGGGGAGACACCTCATGACTTATCTCGTTTAAATCTTTAGGACTCTTTAAATTAAATTATCCATGTATAAATTATCTATAAATTATGATGAGGCATTGTTGACTGGAATTGTGAATTATGGAAAGTTCATTTTAATTGTAAGATGAGAATTTTGCTTGAGGACAAGCAAAAGCTTAAGTGTGGGGGCATTTGATAAACCATAATTATAACATATTTTAATCCCACATTTAGCTTACTTTTTGATAATTTATTCCTTGATTTATATAAAACGGTGCTTGTAATCCTTTCTTTTCAAGTCTTATACCCAAGAAAGCACCTGAGGATGAAAAGAACACAAAACGGGCCCAAAACGGAGAAAATGGGCCCTAACATGAATTCGACACGGCCTGGCCCAAAGTCCACACGGTCGTGCCTCGACGATCACCTAGAGCACGGCCTCAACCCTGCCTCACACCATCGTGCCTCAAATTAGAAATCCGAACACGGTCTGAAGTCGATCCACACGGGCGTGTGCCATGGTCGTGCCTCTGTCGCTGGAAAGAGCAATTTCAGTCGGAAAAGGATACTTAGGGAAAAAGAATCGCATTCCAAGAGCCTATATATATCCCCTAAGTGCCACCTTTGAAAAGGCATTGATCGCTGCAAATTAGAGCTTTAAAAATTTATAAAAGAATTATCAAACCTAAAGACTAACTCTGACAACGATTAAAGGCAAGTGTACCTATCGAACAGTAGTATAGCTTAGGCAAGACTTAAACTAAGTACACAAAGATAAGAAGAATGAATTGGAAAAAATATTAAGAAAAACTCAGTTGATTGTGACGATACCCTCAGGAAGAATCCACCTAGACTTCTTTTGTTACCTAACCCTAAATTATACGATTTCTTTACTTAGCTTGATCCGTAGGACTCCCTAACCTATATTAAACCCTCTCTCGAGGTGAGTAACATCTAACCCTAGGTTAACTAGTGGAACTCTCGTTCGCTTATAATAACCCCCTAGAATAGCAGTAAATCGATCAATGGATTCCCATATTAGGTTTCATCTTAATCTGACAAAATCTCGTAACCCTATCTCTAGGCGTTCAATCAACTCTGCTTAATTATGTTAGATCTACTCTTAGGCAAGGTCTATTCCTCCTCCACCTAAGCACATCGGATTTGGATTAAGCAACATAATTAAGAACAAACTAAGTAATTCATCATATAGCTTTAGAAATCAAATAACAACATCCATTTAGGTTTCATCCCCTTCAGGTATCTGAGGGTTTAGTTCATAATGAATAAAGAAAACATCGCAAGAGAAAAGATAAAACAAAACATAATAAATCCCTAAAGCCCCCTGAAGGAATTGAAGGAGAATTCCGCCGTCTTGAGTATAACTCGAACTTCTTGGGATGGATCAACTGGTATCCTCGCATTATTCCCTAACTCTGACCTTCTCGGCTTGGCTCCTTGGCCTAGCTTTCGACCCCTTTCAAAGGTGGTACTTGGGGGATATATATAGGCTCTTTGGAATGTGATTCTTTCTCCCTAAATATCCTTTTCCGACTGAAATTGTTCTTTCCAGCGACAGAGGCACGGCCATAGCACACGCCCGTGTATATCGAGACCAGACCGTGTTCGGACTTTTAATTTGAGGCACGACTGTGTGTGGCAGAGTTGAGGCTGTGCTCTAGAAGATCGTTGAGGCACGGCCGTGTGGGCTATGGGCCAGGTCGTGTCAATTTCGTACTAAGGTCCATTTACTCCGTTTTGGGCTCGATTTGTGTTCTTTTCATCCTCGGGTGCTTTCCTGGGTATAAGACATGAAAAGAAAAGATTACAAGTACTTTTTATAAAAATCAAGGAATAAATCATCAAAAAGCATCATAAATGTGGGATTAAAATATGTTACTTTTACGGTTTATTAAATACCCCCACACTTAAGCTTTTGCTTGTATTCAAGCAAAATTCTCAACTTACAATTAAAACAAACTTTCCATGATTCATAAATCCTATCAACAATGCCTTATCACAATTCATAGATAATTTATACATGGATAATTCAATTCAAAGAGTCCTAAAGATTCAAACGAGATAAGTCATGATTTTGTACCTTGAAAACATAGATGTCTCCCCTCTTTTAAATAACTACCTTTTTAATTTAAAACTGACAAGGATAGATATCCTCGCTAAAGATTCACTCAAATCACTCTAAAGTGTTTAAAGTTTAGGAAAGGACCGCTCCTAAGTCGAACCTGAAAAGTTAATCCCATAGGCTTGCCTGAAAATCAAATCTCCACCACTGTAATATAAGATGACAAATAGATCAAAAGGACTTTGTTAGCGTTGTAACGGGGCTAGGGTAAAAGATGTTGTCACAGGTTGAAATTAGAGGGTTAGAATCGAGATTGAATTGATACGTACCTACCTGAAGCTTACTGAAACTTTACTAATTGAAAAGTAATAATCCTACTAATACGAGCTTTTCTTTTGAAAACAGTCCTTGATTATGTAAGCTCTCTTTTTATACTACTAGTATTAAATAACTTGGATTTTTTTTTAAGAACAAACTAAGTAATACAAGATAAATTCAAATATCAGAATAATAAACTTCGGTAATAGATCAAATCAAGTCTCAATTAAGGGGTAGCCAACAGAAAGGGCGATAACAAATATAAAGGCTTTGGGTTAATATTAGTAGGTGAGTCAAAAAAAAAGGTTTGTTAGGATCAACGGGGTTCACTAGGGGTTAATTGTAAAGGTAGGCTATTTAGTGAAGTGAGTGGGTTAAAACCTAGGTGCCTTTATCATCTCTGTATATCAAATCATAACTGTGGTCTCAACATGTATAAATGAGGCAAGTTCTTGAATAACAGGTCATGGTTGACACACTCATAATCAAAGAATGAGCACGAAAAAGAATGTATGCTCTATAAGGTTCAAATACTCACAAAAATTATGGGTGTTTTGACATCATCCTTGTAAATTTCGAATTTCAAAGTAGTATTTAAATTTAGGTCAACAACCTAGCAAAATTTTAATTCCTGAAAAACAGACTTATCATGCTCGATTCTCTAGTATTCCTTAAATTAAACATCAATGTACAATTAACTATGACTTATTCTAAAACATGTCAATAATCATCACAAATCATTAGAAATTTCATCCTAATTAGTAATATGACAACTTTGCATAAAAGTTTAAATCCTTTTACCCCCCACACTTAAGATGTACATTGACTCAATGTACAAAGATAAATAATGATAATTAGTGATCAATCAAAAAGATAGGAGGGGAAAATGTCACTTCTTGGGTTTTCTGACGAGTTCCTTGAGGATGTGGACAGTGTGTGGCATCAGGTGTCTTTTTGCATTTCGCCTAATTGTGCTTTTGTGTAGGTGGAATATATGATTTATTCTGCAAAGTCACTTGTTAATGATCTTTTCGATGAAATAGATATGTTGTTAGGGATGCTTGAATAATTGGATAGCCAATGATAAAAATTTACAATAATACTAAAAGTTTAAATTAAACAACATAAAATAACGTCTTAAAAATGAAAAAAATAAAATTAAAGAAAACAAATTAAAAGGACTCAGAGGTCCTCATCGTTGGTTGGATCCGGTGGTGGTGTTGATGATGAAATGTGGAGGTGCTGGCATATTTGTTAGAGCGTCACCTCTAATCCGTCAAAGCACCAAGCGTGTTCAGCGAAATGCATCTCGAACCGATCAAGTCGGGCAGAGATGTCTACTAATGATGTTGCTGCTCGGAATGGATGCTGGCTCGGATTCGGTGCCTCATCCGATGGTGGTGGGATATTGTCAAGAATGTCTTCATCCTCTTCCTTGTTGGTTGGTGTTTTTAGTTTGTACTGCGGGGGGTCGGTTCCTCGACGTTGTTTGATCATCCTCATGTGTAACATCGTCTGGGTGCCTTGAGGTACCATGTTACCTATCAATGTGAAGGAGGTGATCTGATCGTTGGTGTTGAGGAGGTTGAAGTGTCGAGCCAGCTTCGTAATGTATGGCCCCGTTGACAAAATCCCCTTCCTGTGCGGCCCTGTCTGATGTTGAATCGCGCATGCGATAAAATATGCCAAGTCGAAAACATGTCCTTCAGACATGCACGATAGGAAGTAGATGTCGTGCTTGTTTACGACACCGGTGCTCTCTCTGCGCCCTGTGATGGTGTGCGCGAGAATGGCGTGCATATACCTTAGGGCTGAGGGAAGTGTCGTTGCCTTAGAGCGGCTGGGGTCATATTGCCATGTAGTGGGGCGTAGAGTTTGCCAACATTCGAGCGGAGTGCAGTGGAGCTCTCGGTTTAATTCGGCAAGGGGGTTTTCTTTTATGAATTTCGGTGTGTAAATTCCGAGAGCCGCGCTGAATTATGGTACACTTAATCGACGCACTGAGCCTCCTAGACGGAATTGGATAGCACCCGGGTCGTCGAACTGAGTTATCACTATTTGCAATGTGAAGGTGGTGCAAAATTCCAGTGTGAGCTCCAAATATGTTGGCTTGTCGATTGAGAAGAAGTTCCCCCTGTTGAGAGCCCAACCTGCTGCACTGCATTCCAGTCAATTCGCCTGCCGGCGCCTAAGGGTCTACCCCGGATTGCTTTGTACCGTTCGTCTTGAGTTGCTTGTGGGAATCTTAGGAATGGGTGTCGAAGCTCGGTAGAGGTACTTGCGGAGGATGATCCAGGCCCTTTTCTTTTCTTGCTTGGGACGGATCGTTTGATTCGTCAAGACGACATGGTACCTAAAAAATGATCAGATAGGAGAACAAGTTCCTTAATCAAAATTATGACCAATGTATTTCATATCAAACTATGATCCATATTATTCAATATCAGTGATTCTTTTGATTAAAAATGTTAAAATTTATGCTTAAGAATGGAACTAGTCATCAACCAAAATCAAAATATTCATGAATATTGTGAGAACAATTTCTAACTAAAATTCGGGTTAATGCTAATTAAACTAAAGCTACAACTAAAGATTTATGGGTACTAAAACAGATTTTCTAGAAAAAAATTCATGCTTTGTAGGACTAAATCTGAAAATAAAGAGGAATGCCATCAAAGGTTGTGTCAAGAAAAGGGAACCAGGGATGGGGAAAGCGATCAACACGGGCGGATAAAGAATGATCAAACCTGGAGACTAACTCTGACAACGATTAAAGGTAAGTGTACATATCGAACAGTAGTATAGCTTAAGCAAAACCGGATTATCGAACCCAAAGGAACTAAAAGTACTAATACTTACTTTCTTTCTATTATTTAGCCTTAAAAACAGAGTGAAGATTGCTTTCAACTAAATTGTCGAAGACTAAACTAAGGACACAAACACAAGAAGAATGAATTGGAAAATAATTTGAAAAAAACTCAGTTGGTTGTGACGATACCCTCAAGAACAATCCACCTAGACTTCTCTTGTTACCTAACCCTAAATTATACGATTTCTTTACTTAGCTTGATCCGTAGGACTCCCTAACCTATATTAAACCCTCTCTCGAGGTGAGTAACATCTAACCCTAGGTTAATTAGTGTAACTCTCGTTCGCTTATAATAACCCCCTAGAATAGTAGTAAATCGATCAATGGATTCCAATAGTAGGTTTCACCCTAATCCGGCAAAATCTCGTAACCCTATCACTAGGCGTTCGATCAACTCCGCTTAATTATGTTAGAACTACTCTTAGGCAGGGTCTATTCCTCCTCTACCTAAGCACATCAGATTTGGATTAAGTAACATAATTAAGAACAAACTAAGTAATTCATCATATAGCTTTAGAAATCAAATAACAACATCCATCTAGGTTTTATCCCCTTCAGGTATCTGAGGGGTTTAGTTCATAATGAATAAAGAAAACATCGCAAGAGAAAAGATAAAACAAAACATAAGAAATCCCTAAAACCCCCTGAAAGAATTGAAGGAGAATTCCGCCGTCTTGAGTATAACTCCGACTTCTTGGGATGGATCAACTGGCTATCCTCGCATTATTCCCTAACTCTGACCTTCTCGGCTTGGCTCCTTGGCCTAGCTTTCGACCCCTTTCAAAGGTGGTACTTAGGGGATATATATAGGCTCTTTGAATGCGATTCTTTCTCCCTACATATCCTTTTCCGACTGAAATTGTTCTTTCCAGTGACAGAGGCACGGCCATGACACACGTCCGTGTATATCGAGACCAGACTGTGTTCGGACTTTTAATTTGAGGCACAGCCGTGTGTGGCAGAGTTGAGGCTGTGCTCTAGGTGATCATTGAGGCACGGTCGTGTGGGCTATGGGCCAGGCCGTGTCAATTTCGTACTAAGGCCCATTTACTCCGTTTTGGGCTCAATTTGTGTTCTCTCCATCCTCGGGTGCTTTCCTGGGTATAAGACATGAAAAGAAAGGATTACAAGCACCTTTTTATAAAAATCAAGGAATAAATCATCAAAAAGCATCATAACTGTAGGATAAAAATATGTTACTTTTACGGTTTATTAGGAGTCAAAGCTAGGCCAAGGAGCCAAGCCGAGAAGGTCAGAATTAGGGAATAACGCGAGGATAGCCAGTTGATCTATCCCAAGAAGTCAGAATTATACTCAAGACAGCAGAACTCTCCTTCAATTCCTTCAGGGGGTTTTAGGATTTTCTTATGTTTTGTTTTATCTTTTCTCTTGATATGTTCTTTTTATTTATTATGAACTAAACCCCTCAGATACCTGAAGGGGATGAAACCTAGATGGATTTTGGTAATTGATTTCTGAATTATATGATAATTACTTAGTTTGTTCTTAATTATGTTGCTTAATTCAAATCTGATGTGCTTAGGTGGAGGAGGAATAGACCCTGCCTAAGAGTAGATCTAACATGATTAAGCGGTGTTGATCGAACGCCTAGAGATAGGGTTACAAGATTTTTCCGGATTAGGGTGAAACCTAATATGGGAGTCCATTGATCGATTTACTGTTATCCTAGGGGGTTATTATAAGCGAACAAGAGTTCCACTAATTAAACTAGGGTTAGACGTTATTCGCTTCGAGAGAGGGTTTAATATAGGTTAGGGAGTCCTACGGATCAAGCTAAGTAAAGAAATCGTATAATTCGGGGTTAGGTAGCAAGAGAAGTCTAGGTGGATTCTTCTTGAGGGTATCGTTGCAGTCAACTGAGTTTTCTCCAAGTTATTTCCCAATTGTTCTTTTTGTCTTTGTGTCCTTAGCTTAGTCGTCGTAATTTTAGTTCAACTTCACTCCGTTTTTAGGGCTAAATAATAAAAAAGAAAGTTAGTATTAGTACTTTTAGTTCCTTTGGTTCGATAATTCGGTCTTGCCTAAGCTATACTACTGTTCGATAGGTACACTTGCCTTTAATCGTTGGCAGAGTTAGTCTCCAGGTTCAATCATTCTTTTATAAATTTTTAATGCTCTGATTTCAGCGATCAATGTGACATAAAAATAGGGTCCAAATCCTATTTTTGAGGCTGTGAGTGTTGCCCAACACTAATATTGATCTCCTCAATGTATGAATGTTCTAAATCTGGTTGTATAGGAACTCTCTGATGCTCTATGATTGACATGTGAATGACATAACTGTATGTGTGTTATGTGATAGTATTCTGATATTGAATTGTACTATTTAACTGTGGAATAATCTAGAATGACTGAACAAGTTGTGTGTAACACCCCAAACTCGGCTTAAAAGTTAGGCCCGATTCTGGCGTGTCACATTGAAGTGTTTTTCGAAAACCATGTTCTCATTGAAAACCCTTATTATTTAAAAGCTTGAGAAAAATCCCAGTTACATTAGTTTATTTTTAACACGTGGTACATAGAAAAATTATTAAGTTTATTCCCAAAGTTCCTTTTGTGATGCAGAAGCTGAGTTTAAAAGTAACCGATTTACGAAAACGTGATGTTTAAAGATTAAGTCTTGAAACTATTTCGAAAATGTTGCGGAAACGTAGTGTTGTTGAAAACAGTTATCATTTTGAAAAACCGTGACTTACCTCCAACCGATATAAACCAAAGTAAAGAAAGATCCAAAGTTAAAATTCAGAAACTTAAAGAGGCATTATTACAACCCAAATCAACATACTTGAATGTAAATAATCAAAACTGAAAACATAAGCAATGTGTGGCCTTCTCTAAGTCCCTCGTAGCACCGATCCTCCTAATGCTGGGGATTACCTGCACAGTTAAAAACGGGGTGAGTTTGCGAAAACTCAGTGTGTAATCCCCTCCTAACTAAAATAGTTAGTAAAACAGACAGAATTCAGAATCAGTCTGGGTCGGAGCCCAATACAGTAACAGAACAACGCGTGTGGGTCTAAGCCCAGCACAATTTCACTTGGCCTCAGCCCTTATCAGAATTAGTTCCATATGCATAATATGTGATGCATGCTAACCCATCCCATCCAACCGTGCACTACCTGCGGGGAATAAATCACCCATGCCATCCCTACACTTACAGTGTTAGCACCGATTGCGGCACTAACCGAAATCGCAGCATTGCTGCTAGTATTTATGCTACTTTAAGCCTTCAGTAACAGTTTCATAATTGGCACATAGCCATCGGTAAATGTAATAAGACCGGCACATAGCCATCAGCTACGGTAATATAACTGGCACACAACCACGGGTAATTATGATCGACACAGAGTCATCAATATATAAGTTAGGCACATAGCCACGGGTAAATACGATTAGCACAAAGCCATAATCAAGACGGCACAGAGCCATATTTAGGTTGGCACAGATCCATAATCAGATTACGCGGCTTTAAGCCGTCAGTCGGCCCACAGTCGTCTTATGCGACACGTGCGACCTTAACAGATCAACACTGGATCCACAGTCGTCTCATGTGACCCATGCGACCCTATCAGAACTTTCTCAGTATCAATGTCCCAACCCCATGCAATATTTCTTGTATGTCATTTTCAATCATTACACGTGTATGCAAAATGGCCATGCTCAGTAAGAGTCATTTAAACATAATTTAAAAGCATATCAGTCATACAACCACCATCAAGTCAGTTAAAACACAGTCATACAATTCCAGTCAAATCAGTCCAATTCATAATCTAAGTCAGTCATTTACCCACAAGGGCAACAATCATTTTACCCTATAAAGGTATTTCGGTCATTTTACTCTATAAGGGTATTTTAGTAATTCTACAAATTAAGGGTATTTCGATAATTTTACAAATCAGGGGTATTTTGGTAATTTTACAAATTAATGGTATTTTGATAATTTCACAAATTGAGGGTATTTCGGTAATTTTATAAATCAAGGGTATTTCGGTAATTTCATAAATTAGGGGTATTTCAGTAATTTCACAAACTGGGGGTATTTCGATAATTTTACAATTTGAGGGTATTTTAGTAATTTCACAAATCGGGGGTATTTCGGTAATTTCACAAATCGGGGGTATTTCGGTAATTTCATAAACTGGGGGTATTTTGGTAATTTCACAAACTGGGGGTATTTCGATAATTTTGTAAACAGGGGATATTTTGATAATTTCACAAATTGGAGGTATTTCGGTAATTTTATAAACTGGGGGTATTTCAGTAATTTTGTAAACCAATGGTATTTCAGTAATTTTGTAAACCAAAGGTATTTCAGTAATTATGTCAACCCCTCAGAAGGTCTACAGTCGCATCGAGCGACTCAAGTATTCTAAACAGAGATAATGATGTGATTGGGCCTATGGTCCATTCTCGACCCAAGTGGGCCCACAAGCTCGTGTGGCCCATTTAGCCCAAATCTAACCACAGATATGAGATTCACATAGTCCAGTCTAATATTTACTACACAATCATACAACTTATCTGATTGGGCCCACGGGCCCATTGGCCCCACATAGCCCCTTTTGACCCATCGTGGCCCAAACAACCTAAACTCACAAGAACACTCACGATGGCCTCAACTATTGCGTCGAAGCTCCCATACGTGCGCTCACACGCTCGTGTGGCTATCATCGCTGTGTGACCGGTATTTCAGCATTTGCCGCTCTACAGCTAGAGTAGTGCGAAATACACACCTGATAGAAATCTGGAGTTAATCCACGCTCCGAACACTCCTATGCCAAACGCCAACCGAGGTATGCTTACTCTCCTCATAGATCACTCTATTTAAAGCCAGCTTCTCTCCTACCCTCATGCTAGCTTCCCGATGTGGGATCCCTCCATCAATCCTCCAAAACCGTCCCAAATTAGTAAAATAATCACATTTTGCATGCAAGGGGTTTTGAACTCAAGCTCCCCTGTAACTTAATCCACGCCACTAGCCACCTTACCAACTATCTCTTTGTGTCTACTTTTTAATCACAAATATTTATAAAGCTTAATACCAGGAGTTAGGGTTCCCTAATGCTAAAAATAAAAATGTTCCATATGACATGGCTTGAACCCAGGACTTCATAGAAGCCCCATAATATTCCAAAATCACTCACCTAACAAATCCAACATGCATTTGTGTTGTTCTCTTTTTCTCAAAAGTTTCAAATGCTCCCGTGCCCAAGGCCCAATAGGCCTAATTCTACTAGGCCCAAATTCAGGGTGTTACATTGTGGATATGTGTACACTGCATTAGCATGGGTTGGGATATTGTGAAGAAGGAAGTAATATGCTCTGAATTAATGGCTAAGCCACAATGCGGATGATTCTGAATCTGGCGCTTTGTCACATTTCAATTTAGCAGCTAAGCTGCGTATCTGTAACCGTGTCAGACAGACACTGTATGGTGTGTAGGGTTGGTTGGGTCTTTAATGCCCTTAACGGTGTGTTAGGACAGCCGAAGATGGTGTGTAGCGGCTAGGGGTAGGAATTCCTGCATAGGAATCTGATCTGTTCTGTAAGCGAAACTGAAATTGTTTTCGCTTCTGTAACTAATCTATTTTGTATCTGAACTGAAACAACTTATGTTGCTTAACCGAATCTTGTAATTCGAGAATTATATTTCAAATGTATTTCAATTGAATGAACATCTTTGTGCATTGAATTCACAAATCATTTATTTATTGATTGGATTTCAGATGGTTCTCAAACTTGAACGGGTCGGTGCGACGGAAGCTCGATCAAGCTTTTACCTTCCGTTTAAATACTACTATTAGGAGTTTTCAGTATTCTATGATAATATGATGTTTGGGAAGATTGCATACTTAATTAACTATTGTGGTGGATATCATGTGATGAATGGTTTTGTTTTATTGCGTTATAACTATGAGATTTTAGAATCGATGTTGTAACTCTTTGGACTTGGTCTGGACGTCTAGGCCGAGTTTAGGGTGTTACAGTTCTAATGTCTCCTTATATAAACATAACTGTCCAATATATACATTCTTTAAGAAGACATAACTATTCTTTAAAAAGACAACTATTCAATTAAGTGATATAACTTTTTGTATTCAAAAGGCATAACTTATCACCATGTAAAGTTACAACTTTTTGCCAAAGGTTCTAACTTTTTTGTTATTTACATTTTATTTGTAGCCATCAGAAAATTATATATCTTTTGAAAATATTCTAACAATCTTCCTTATTTTCAATACATTCTAGATTTTGATGATTTTGGAAATTAATTGTGTAAGTACCCATTTTTGCCCTGGGCCCGTTCAATAACAAAAATAAAATTTCTTTTTTTTAATGTCCTTTTTACAGCCCAAATTAAACCTGTAGTCCATATTACAGAGCCCAATCCAGAAGCCCAATTCTTAAGCAAACTACTCAGCAACCCAATCAGCCTAAACCTTTGACCCAAACACTCATGGCCTGATCTGTTAACCATGACCCAGATTCGGACTCGGCCCAAAGAGGCCCAAAACCTTAACAGAAACAGAGACCTAGGGTTCTCCAGAAACCTTAGGCGCCGCAATGACAGAAGCTCAAGCGTTGCGCTGCAATCAGCTCCACTCACCCAGCAGCCCCACATCGCCGCCGCAATTCACGCCTTCATCAACGCCGGACTCCGCTTCGACCTGCAAAGGAAAAGGAAAGAAGAACAGCAAAAAATAGCAAGAAACGACAAGATCTTGTATTTCTTTATTTTCGGGCTATATAAAGCCCCAAAAATTTGTAAAAGGGGAGACACAAAAAAAAAGAGAATAGGAGGAACAGAGAGAATATACGGGCATATACACGAAAATATACAGAAAGAATCAATAAAAGTCAGTAAAGGTTTTATTTTTCTCTTATTTCTTTTTGAATATTGTTTTTTTTTATCACATTCTGTTTTTTAGCTATATATATATATATATATATATAAAGAGGGAAAAATACTTACGTTTTTAGGGTTTCGGCCACCGCTTGAGGTGGTCGACGACGGTGGCAGACGACGAACGGAGCTTCGCCGGAGAAGGGCCAAAAATCGCCCTGGGGAAAGCTCTCTAGTTTTTTTTTGTGCTGAGGGAAAAAATAATTTTTTAAAGAAAAAAGGTGGCTTTTATAGGGCTCTGGAACGGTGCCGTTTTGCACCAGGCCCTTAAGCATCAAAACGACGCCGTACTGCCCCTAGCCCGACCCGATCCGACCCGCTCCAGCCTAGGATCCGCGTGTTTTTATGGGAAAGGCTAATTGCACTTTTAGCCCTTCCGTTTTTTTTTTTGGTTTTATAATTTAGTTTTTTTTATTTTTAATTCGGCCCCGAATGTTTGTTTTCGTTTCAATTTAGCCCTTTAGGCTATTCCAAGGCAGGGGACCGAACGACTCCGTTTTGGTTAAAGGTTTAATTGCCCAATAAATCCATGTGGTCTAACGCACGTTTTGATTTAGTCCTTTTAAATATGTTTTAATTGTTATTTGACCCATGTTTTCTTTATTTTTTTTTATTTATTATTATATAGTGTATTAAGCTATTTATTATATTATATTATATATATATATATATTTCATATTATTTTCCTGTATTTATTTATTAATATATATATATTTTATCATATATTTAATTATTATATATATTATTTTACTTGCTTAATAATTTATATATTATTATATTATTATATTATTTTGTATTATATTTTGTATATATATTATTATGTTATATTTATATTATTTCAAAAACTTTATTTTTATAAAATTTATTTATATTATTCAATCTATTTTTTATATTATTTATTTATAATTAGTGTATTATATAGATTTTTTATTTTGTTTAATATTATTTTAATTATATATTATTTTCATATATTAGTTATTATATTATAAATATTAATTTTTTTTATACATTGTATAGTATTATATTATATCATATTTTATATAAAATATTTATATTGAAAAACATGTTTCATTTATATTATTTTCATATATTATTCTTATTCATGCATTGTTTACATTGTTTATATCATGTAAATATGTGATTTTATTTATTTATTTATTATTAATCTTGCATGAAAATTTTCATATTCATTTAGTAATTTCTATTTTGATATTTAGGGTTATATATATATATATATATATATTACTTGCCTATACTCTTTCATTTTGATATAATTATTTATTATTTATGAATACATATTTTTTACAAGATTACTATACTTTATCCAAAGGTTTTAAAAAATAAGGCAATGTTTTGGTATTTAGAAATTTGGAAAATAGTGCCCTAACGTGTTGGGTGCGATTTTCTGTTTGGCTAAGTAACTAAATATCCTTTTAAAGTTTTATAAATTGTGAGACTATTTTGTTTACAAAGGTTTTGAAATATCATGTCCTAACGTGTTGGATGTGATGTTTTATCCCTTTGGAACAAGAAAATCACAAGTTTTAATTTCAATGGTTCAAGGTTTTTAAAGAAATCATATTGTTTGAATACTTTTAAAATTCAAACATCTGGGCATGATGTTATCGATTAGGTACCAATTTTTGGGCGTTATGAGGGTGCTAACCCTTCCTCATACGTAACCGACTCCCGAACCTATTTTCTCGTTTTCGCAGACCAAAATAAAATGTTTTAAAATAAAACGTTTTATAAGGTGATCCAATCACACCTAAGTAAAAAGATTGGTGGCGACTCCATTTTCGTTTTTAAAGTCGATCCCCGTTTTTCTAAACTCAATTTAAAAATGGTTTCGACAAATTGTATAGATGAATGTCTTACAATTGAACATTCACTTAGTAAAAACATGTAAGAGTTAATCAAACTTGTATGGTAGACTATAATTTGAACTAATTATTCCATTTGATTAACCGAGCACATCTTACGCTGCAAATTACTCCCGCCACAAGTGAAAGTTTGGTTGTTATTCGCAACACTCCTCAAATATAAACGTTGTTAGACAACCAATCATTGAGCTCCTACAAGTTGTTGATGGTAGTCCAATAGATCATGTTGTTCAAAATTTACTAGAAACTATTGAACAACCAATCGTAGAATATATCCAAGAAAATATTAATACAAAATTATAAAGATCAACTAGGACTAAAAAATCAGCAATACCTGGTGACGATAGTATGCATCTACAAGAAGTTAACAATAACATTTTAGCTAAAAATGATCCTGAAACATTTTCACAAGCCATGAGTTATAGATAATATGAGTTGTGGCACAATGCCATAAAAGAATAAATAAATTTTATGGCATCTAATTACATATGGGATCTAGTTAAATTGCCAAAAGGTGCAAAAGCCATGTAAATGGGTCTTCAAAATAAAAAGAACTCTTTAAGCAATATTGAGAAATATAAAACTACACTTGTTGTTAAAGGATTCACTCAAAGAAAAGAAATAGACTACACAAAGATAATTTCTCCCGCATTTAGAAAAGATTATCTTTGTACTATAATGGCATTGGTCACCCATTTTGACTTGAAACTGCATCAAATGGATGTGAAAATGAAATTTCTCTATGGAGATCTTGAGGAGAATGTTTATAAAAAACAACTAAAAGGGTCTTCAAGTAACGGTAAGCAATTGATATGCAAGCTTATAAATTTATGTATGTATTCAAACAAGTCTCTCACCAATGGCATTTAAAATTCCATGATGTCATTTCTTCATTCAGTTTTGTGAAAAACATCATATATCAATCCATGTACTAGAAGGTTAGTGGGAGTCAAATTTGTTTCCTTGTTTTGTATGTGGGTGGCATTTTACTTGTTACCAATGATAAGAGTTTGTTATATGAAGTGAAACAACTTTTTTCTAAGAATTTTGATATGAAAGATATGGGTGGGGCATCTTATGTTATTGACATTATGATCCTTAAAAACAAATCTAAAAAAGTTGTGGGTCTATTTAGAAAAACCTATATCGATAAGGTTTTTGAGAGATTTTAGATGAAGGATTGTTCGCTTAGTGTAGCACCATTATAAAGGGCGACAGGTTGCTCAACTTGAGCTTCAAATGAAATAAATGCAAAACATTTCATATGCTCTTGTTGTTGCAACCTAATATATGCTTGGGCTTGTACTAGACCTAATAATGCACTTTATGTTGAAATGTTAAAAAGTTAAGTAATCCAAGTTTAAACCACTAAAAAGTTGCAAAGAAATTGATGAGGTACTTTAAAGGGAACAAGGATTACATGTTTATGTATGGATGAACTAACAACTTAAAGGTAATTGGTTACTCAAACTCAAATTTCACTGGGTGTATTAGTTCACAAAAATCAACATCTAGATGTATTTTTATGTTAGTTATCGGAGCCATATCTTGGAAAAGTACAAAGCCAACCTTGGTTGTTACTTTTACCATAGAGGTTGAGCTCGTTTCTTGTTTTGAGGCAACCTCACATAATGCATGGTTGATGAGTTTGTGTCAAATTTTGAAATTGTTGATTTTATTTCTAAGCCATTAAAAATTTATTGCGATAATTCAACTATTATTTTCTTGGCTGAACAACAAAAGTGATACTTGAAGACATCAAGCATTTAGCCATAAGAGAACACGGAAAACAAAGTAATCATTAGCACACCAGTATTGAATTAATGATTATCGATCCTTTTAACACTTAAACTCATTTTACATTAACTAATCTCATCATCACAACTATTTTCAATTTGGATAATTATTTGGTATACAAACAATAAAAAAAATTAATTCCAAGAAAAATTGAAATTTTACGCCATGTTAATTTATTTATTAATTTTTTAACATAATTTAAATATACATATTATCCTTTTTTATTATCAATATATTAAATAATTATCCTTTTTACTTTTTCGAAACTAATTTCATTGATATTATAATTAGGTGAGCGCGTACGGGCCACGGATAGGCAAATCCAAAACTAATAAAAGGAATCCTAATTCGATTGGGGACATTCAAAACCCTAAATTGAAGGAAAAGGAATCCACACCGAATTGCAGGTACATTCCAGAAAATCAATCGTCCAGAAAGAAGAGAAGAAGCAGATTCATAGCAAAACGATGTCGGATGCATACGAGAAAGTGAAAGGAGGTAGATTAACCTTCAAAGGAGGAAGCTTAGCGACTCGCAAATCAATCGACAAAACCAAGAAGAAGCACAAGAAGAAAAAGATCGCCGAAGATGATTCTCAGCCTACCCTCGACGCCTCCGTTTCCGTCGAAGGTTCTGAATCTGGTGGAGCCGATATCTACACCATCGACGCCGCTAAAAAGATGAAGTACGAGGAGCTGTTCCCCGTCGAGGCTAAGAAGTTCGGTTACGACCCTAAAAACCCTAAAGCCACATCAGTGGAACAAGCCCTCGATGATCGTGTTAAGAAGAAAGCTGATCGTTACTGTAAATGAGGTTCTCTTGCTGTTGAATTACTAATTTATTGTATTTTCATACAATTTTTGTAGAATTTAACTCGATGATTCTGGTATGGGGTTTCAACCAAATTCTGACCTTTAAGTAATTTTATAGGCTAAAATTTAATTAATTGGTCATTGTTTATGCATTTTTCTGCATTTAGATTCATCTGTTGAACTGGTGTGCATTGTTCTGTAGTTGATTTGGTTAGGACCCTTTGATTGTTCTTTTAGCTAACAAAATTAATGGGTTGCTTCGATTGCTTTGAGAAACTACTAATTCAATTCTTGCTTGACTATGAATACTTGATATTACATGACCACCGTCACAAAGTTCTTGCTTCGACCATTAGATTCATCTGTTGAACATATGCATTGTTTTGTGTTCATCTATTTGTTACTCTTCATCAGCTAAACAAACTTAATGGGATTGCTTCAATTGCTTGCATCCCGGGATTTCTGAAACTATTAATTTAGCTCTTGCTTTTCACATCATCAAGTTCTTCAACCATTAGGTTCATATGTTGAAGATATGCACTGTTCTTTTGTCTTGCACTCTGGCTATGGCTATGGATGCAGTTTCTATGTTACATCCATTTCTTTAATTGCATTCATTCTGATTTTGGAAACTAATAACTAAACATGGGTCTCTGGATGCTAATTAAGCATCCAGGTTATGACCTTGACTACAATTTTTTTCAGGTACACTTGTAAGTAACCATGTGCTATGTTCCTCATTAACTAAAACCCTAAGCAGAGTTCTTTTATTTAGCACCTACATGTGCTTTCTAAAAGCTTATAAGCATATATCTCTAGGTTGCACGGCTTTTCATTTTTCCTAAAGCACTCATGTTTAGTACTTATGTTCAGAACATATTCATACATGGTTATTATCCTTCCCAGGATCCTCCAAATCTATTAAAGAACATAAAAAAGAATTTAGCATACTCATGTTGGGCACATATTCATATTTGATGTGGATATTGTTGTTTTAGTCTTTTTCTGTCTTTTGTTTTTGGGGTTTGGAAGAGATCAACAAATGTAGAGCTTGTTCTCTCTCCTTCCCAAAAGTTGCTCCCTTTTAGAATGTGTGTAAGTAATCTTTCAAAAATGAGAATGGCTTGTGGATTTTGGAGTATTTGGTTGTGTTTTGGATGCCCTCATTTCACATTCTTCTTACTTTGATTCAAGCAAACTTGGCTGAGTCCTTAAATAGAGTGGGAAATCTAGGGGGTGGGATACAGTGGTAATGCTCGTTGAAATTTGTCATTGAGATGATGATTTGTGTGGTGGAAAAAGAAAAGTAAAGCAGAGATGCTATTGTTAGACCTGTCCTTAGCTCAGTTGGGAGTTGGATAAGTTGAATTTTAATTTGATCCAGTTTGAATTAAATTTTTAAAATAAAACTAATATTTGTTATTTGAATTTAAATATAAAATATTTTTAATATTTCATTATTTTTGTTATAGTAAAATGGGTTAGGTAAGAGATTTTAAAATGTTTTGAACTGTGAATTATTTCGACCCATAAATACCTTCAGTCATGATTAATATCAAATTTTTAAGCGAATGTTACAATTGGTAAAGGTGTTGAGTACACGATGAAACAATAACTCTTAAATTTACTGGAGTGATATTTAGAAATTAAAATTTATATTTATTTGATAGTAATATTATAATAAAATAATATTAAAAATATTTATTATGATTTTTCTTAATATGTAAATCGTTCTTAAGAAAAATTGACGTCAAGTAAACTCAAAAGAAATGAAAAATTACGTGTCCATCTCTAAAACTCGTAAAGCATTCAAATTATATATAATCACGTAATATTTTAATAAAAACAAAGTTAACAATAAATATAAAGATTAAATCACAAATTTAAATATATTAGAAATATTAATTTTACCACTAATCTATAATAAAAAGAAAACACCATAAGAGGTGCATGTATCAATAGAAGAAAGATCCTTTCAACCCTCCTTTTATATATAGTTTATAGATTTTTCTTTGGTGTTCTAATATAATATATATTGATATTTATAATTTTTCTTTTCCAATTACATAATTTAAATTTTGGCACTACTATGCATGTTAAAATTTTCAATCAATTTCTTTTATTATTCTAAACATGACTAAATTTAAGAGTGAAAGATCTGATATAAAAAATATGACAGAATGAAAAAGAAAACCATAAAATGGGTAGAAAAAATAATAATAGTTCTGCATGTGAGATAAAAAGAAAAATTTACATATGTCAAATTTAAAATAAAAAAAAAAATCCATGCTAGTAAAAGAACATGCTTAAAAAAAATCTTAACCTAAAATAGAAAAGGGAAAAATACAAATGTCAAAATTTATTTGTATTCCTTTTAAAAGTAAATTGTATAAATTAATTATCTGGTTAAATCCAAATGTAGGTGTTCATGTGTGGTGTGTCAAGTTTAAAATTTTATAAATTCCTTATACAACTATACCCATTTGAGTCGGATCGGAACGGATTAGACTTGATCAGGAATTGAGTCATTCGTTTACTCTCGAAAACTCGCTTGAAAAATGAATATTTGGACAAAAAAATAATACCCATTTTTTTAATGGGCTAGGCCTCAGGTAAAATTTTTTTGTCTAGGCCCAGTCCAGCCCAAATCACATGATTATATTTGGGAAATATTTATTTTAATATTTTTAGTATATTTGATGTATTATATAAAAAAAATAATCTAAAAATCTATTATGGTCGGGTCAGATTGGACTCGAGTTTAACATTTTTAATATGGGTCGGGCTTGAAAAGAATTTAGACTCATTTCTTGAATCGAGTTAGGTCCAAACCGAAAAAATAGACCTAAAATTTTATATCAACCAGATAACAATGTCTAGGTCGGATCAATTTCAGTAGCGAATTTTACATCATAAAATTTTATTTATAATATTTTAAATTAGGCCATCCCGAATAGAAATTCACCTTATCCAAATCTATAAGCTCAAGTTTTGCTAATATATACATGTAATCTTAATTCAATTTACTAGATTTGTTTTCAATCAACCGAAATTAGGGTTAAGAAAGTTTTTCCTCAATCAAAACAGCCATTTGTTTTTGAAGAAAATACCAGTGTTGATCAATGGCGAGTAGGCAACCACAATTTCAATTGACGGTACATCATTGTCTAACTCCAAACAAGGATCGTCACTTATCAAAAATGGGATTTATGCTTCAAATCCGTACGTTTCTCGAGGATGATTGGCAAGGGGATTACCAGGATCAATTCGTTTTGCCAGAATTCGTGTTCGGCTCCGATCGACACCGTAATTACGTCAACCGTCGTTTATTTGAAGCCGGATGGGTCGATCGAGGCAGCCTCGAGAGGATATTGGATATTGCTTTCTCCGACGGAAAGTTGATTTTAGAGAAACAGAAGAACGGATTTGACAACATGGTAATGATAATTTTTCGAGTTAAAAGGATCGTGATGAGGGGAGATGACGAGATAGCGGCAACAGCAGCAATAGAATTGTCAATGCGAGAAGGTCCGAAGCTCATTCCCGCGACGAAAAAATCGATCCGAGCTTTAACAAAAGCGAAGCTTGGTGAAGGTGATGGCGATGGCGATGGTTTCAAGTGCGTGATTTGTATGGAAAAGTTGGTAGAAGTCGTAGCTTGCATGCCATGTTCTCATATCTTTCATGAAGATTGTATCAAGAAGTGGCTCAATAATAGTCATCATCTATGTCCATTGTGTCGTTATCCAATGCCCACCGATGCCACCGATGCAAAAAAATGTTAGGGTTTCATTCTCGAGAAATTTTAATAATAAAAGTAATTCTACTAAGAAATTTTTTTTTTTTTGAATTCTCACAGGCAATATTGTTCATTTGAATTTTTTTAATGTTTGTGTTTACATCAATTCCTAATTTTGTTATAATGATTTTAGTTTATCATCTCAAATATTATTATTTTGATTGGGGTGAATGCCTCAACGATTTTTCCACTTTCGTATCTTCACATACTTCAATTTATCATAATTTAATTTATATTTTACAAAAATTAAGAATTATTTCAGTTGTCGGTAAATACATGAAATGTCAATTTTTGCTAATTACCTAATTGGATTAATTTCTTAATTTTCATGAAGTGAAGATGAATTTCTAATAAATTAAATTAGGATGATTAATTTCATTTTTTTTTTTTTTTGCAATATAAAGAGATAGAAATTCCTAGTTAGATAAATTTCTTTATAAATGAAGGTATGGGAGAGTTAATACCATCCATTGAGGATGATTAACTTCATAAAAAGCTTGTCCCTTTTGCTGAATAGCTTTTCCATTGAGGATGATAAACCTGATTAAGTGTGCTGGTTTGGGGCAAAGGATAGGCATTGCTCTCCATAGTCATTTTGTTGATACATTGATGGAGGTAATTCATCGACCGGAAGCTTTGGAATCAAGTTTGGGCAGTACTAGCACCCCTAAAGTCGAGCTACTTGTGAAGCATTTGTTGAGGGATAAAATTGCTATAAAGAGAGGTATGTTGCTAGCTTAATTTTCCCTTTCGATCATCTATTGTTTGTAAATTTTGGAAATTGTTATGGTTAATCCAAACAAGTCCCTTTTATTTTTTCCATTCTTAGTTCTATGCTTGAGTTCAATAATTATCTCTTTATAACCGCATGTTGTTATAGGTGTATAATAGTCACCATTATAATAGGTAAAATTTGGATAAGTAAATTGGGCTGTTATAGAAAGAGTTAACTGTATATAAAAATAACCTAATATATTCCAAATTAAAAAATAGATCGAGCTAGGCTTGAACCTTGAATGTTCAAACCAAGCTTGGCGCATATTTAAAATTGACTTTTTTCTCCGAGCTTATTTTCAAGCTTAATATATTTGCTTCATCAGAACTTCCATAAAATATAAATACTAATAACAAAATATATCCTACAACCGATATATGCGCATAAAATATAAATACTAATAATATTTTTAAGGCATCTATGTGGTATAAAAATTTAAATTTAATCATGGAAACAAATTGTGAATAAAATATCCAAGTGACTTTGCACTTCATGCTACTTATGATATATAAGTCTCATACATTATCAACGAAAAATAACATAATACGTTATCATTAAATTAAATAAAAAATTCAAACTTGATGATGTGTGCTACGTCCATAGCTTATCTAACTTTTGTAGTCCTTGTGGGATCATCATTATAAATTTACTCTTAACCATTCAAAATAAATGTGCTAAAGAAGATGGAAAGCATAAACCATGAGAAGAATTAAAACTCTAAAGACATCAATTTATTTGATAAAAACTAAATACCAAAAACATAACCAAAACTGTAGAAATAAAAACCCAAAAATAATCCTAAAGGGAAATTAATTATTAATTTTCTTAAATAAATTAACAAGGATGACGACACATGCAAATATCATTAGGGGTTTTGATAGTGTAGCAAAATCCATGAGCATCTTGTCCCAACTTGGCCCTACATGCATTGAAGCATTCATTTACTTCACACCCTCCACTATACCCAAACACATCACAACTCCCTATTGCATTTGCCATCTTTAACTCAGTGCCTGTGCCAAAAAAAATTTACATAAATTAGTAACTTAAAATATAGTTTAAAAGAAAATAAGGGTTGCTTCATAAAAAAAAACATAAATGTCTAATTAAGGATAAAGGGTGGGACTTCAAAATTGTTAAATTTTAAAGGTATAAGTTATTAAAATAGTGAAATTGATAGAAATGTTAAAAAAATAAGAGTTGCTTTAAAAAAACTTAAATATATTCATAAAATCTTAAATTAAATATATGGTAAAATTATAGTTTGACCCCGAAAATAATAGACTTTCAATTTAATCCTTTTGAAAACCATAAAGATATAAGTCAATACAAAAGTGAAATTGTATTTTAGCTCTCATAAAAATCTAAAACTTAAACACAGCCTAATAACATTTCCGACTTCGAATCTAATTATATTCAGAGATACAACATAGAATTAAGAAGAAGAAAATGAACACATAATGATTAATAAAAGAAAAGATTACCAGCAGAAATGAAGAGAAGAACAAGCAAAATGGCAGAAAATGAAAGGGTTTTCATTGTGTGTGTGTGTGTGTGTTTTAATGAGTGGAATTTGAGAAAAAATGATACGTGAGAGAGATGAGTAATTTTGTGCTCGAGTTATGATGGTATTTATAGTGAAAAACTGATGATTTTCTTAGTAATTTTCTTTGGGAAAAGTGTGTAAATGGTAAGTACTTTTATTTATTTCCTAATTTAATAATTATTTTTGGAAGTTGTTTTCACAAAAGGATGGAAATTGAGGGAAGAATTTCCTTAAGTGAAAGCTTGCCCAAAAATCAACAGGAAATGTTTTGGAAATTTTCCCTATTATTTTGACAATCTTCCAAGAACCTACCTACCCAATTTCATGGTTCAAAAGGGCTTAATTTTTTTTATGTTGTTAATGATTTTTTTTCAAATATTTCATTTCTAATTATCTTAAAAATTGTACATTTATCATATTTTCATTATATTATATTCTTACATTTTCTTAATTTTTTTCCTTCATTGATTGATTCTTCTTTCACTTTCATATTCTTTTTATTAAATATGTTATTGTAAATGGCAAGAAATCTTAAACAAATTTAATCCAGTAATTAAATTGTTGTGTGAAAGGGTGGAAAAAAATTCAAACGAAATTTAATTGAGTATTTAATTTATGGTATGAAATAGATTTATTTAGGGGTCAAATCTGATGAAGTCAATTATAATTTATTTAAAATTTGTCTGGACCTTGATCTAGTTTAGATTTTTTTTTTTTTTGGAAAGGGGTTTACAATGTCATTATCGACTTTTAATAGGTAAAGTATAAGAATAATCACTGAACTATGCAGATCATTCTATTTTGATCATCTAAAATTTTATTTTCTTGATTTAGTTACTTAACTTCTCAAAATCAAATATTTTAGTCACTCTTGTGTGAGATGAAAAGCTTACGTGAGCTTTTTTTTTATTAGCTTAATAATAAATTTAGCCCTCCAATAATTATGCATTTTATCAATTTGATTCTAAATTTAAAAAATTCAACAAATTACATCAATAAACAATTAGATCCTCTCTTACTCTTGACAATACAGCCCCTCAGCCATCTCATCTCCATATGAAAATCAGATTTATGATTAAATTAATAGAATGTATAAATATTGAAGAACTAAGTTCGCTATTATACCAATAATAATAATAATAACCTACATCAGCTTTCCACCCTTTAACTAGTGACAAAAATATTTAATTTTAAAAAATTAAGTAATTAAATTGAAAAATTAATAACTAAGTGTTTACCCATTTTTAATATAAGTCAATAGTCTACGCTATTATCTTTCATGAAGATTGTATCGAGAAGTGGCTGAATAATAGTCATCTGTCCATTATCGTTATTCGATGCCTACCAATGCAGAAAATTTTTAAAGTTTCGTTTTTGAGAAATTTTAGTAGTAAGTGTAATTCTATTTCGAATTTTTATTTTTATTTTTATTTTGAATTATCACAGGCAATTTGTTCATTTGAATTTGTTTGATGTTTGTGTTTATATCTGTTTGTGTTTATATCATTAATTCCTAATAAAATTATTATAATGATTTTAGTTTATCATTTCAATATTTTGTTTATCGGGGTGAAAGCCTCAACGATTTTTCTACTTTCATATCTTCGCATGCTTTACTTTAATTTATCATAATTTGATTTATATTTTACAAAAATTAAATTAGGGTGATTAATTTCATTTTATTGTAATATAAAGAGATTGAAATTCCTAATTAGATGAATTTCTTTTTATAAATGAAGGTATGGGGGGGGGTTAATACCCTCCATTGATGATTAACTTCATAAAAAGCTTGTCCCTTTTGTTGAATAGCTTTTCCATTGAGGATGATAAACCTGATTAAGTGTGCTGATTTGGGACAAAGGATAATAGTGGTGATGGTGATGATATGTGCAGCCATAGCTTATCTAACTTTTGTAGTCCATGTGGGTTCTTTATTATAAATTACTCTTAACCATTCAAAATATAAAAATATGTACTAAAGAATCCAATTAATATATTACTCATTAAAATCTAATTAATAGATTAATAATTATTATTTGCATCAAAATTAAAATTTTAAATTTCAAAAAGTATAAAGACTTAAAATGATTCAATTGGAGAATATAAATCTACAATTATACATATAGTACAAGACTAGTATAATTGAATTTAACTAATATTATTTGGGTCATAAAGAAATTTTTAAAATTCAAAAAGTACATAACTAAATTAACAACTTCCATAAAATATAAATATTGATAACAAAATATACCCTACAACTGATATATGCGCCAACAAGAAAGTTTCATGTAATTTTAAGGCATCTAAGTGGTATGAAAATTTAAATTTAATCATAGAAACAAATTGTGAATAAACTATCCAAGTGACTTTGCACTTCATGCTACTTATGACATATAAGCCTCATACATTATCAACAAATAATAACATAATACATTATCGTTAAATTAAATAAAAAATACAAACTTGATAGTTGTGTGCTACCATAGTTTATCTAACTTTTGTAGTCCCTGTGGGATCATCATTATAAATTTACTCTAAACCATTCAAAATAGATGTACTAAAGAAGAAGGAAAGCATAAACCATGAGTAGAATTAAAACTCTAAAACCATAAATTTATTTAATACAAACTAGATACCAAAAACATAAACGCAACTAGAGAAATGAAAACCCAAAAATAATCCTAATGGGATATTAATTATTAATTTTCTTAAATAAATTAACAAGGATGACGACACATGCAAGTATCATTAGGAGTTTTGATAGTGTAGCAAAATCCATGAGCAGCTTGTCCCAACTTGGCCCTACATCCATTGAAGCATTCATTTATTTCACACCCTCCACTGTGCCCAAACACATCACAACTCCCTATTGCATTTGCCATCTTTAACTCAGTGCCTGTGCCCAAAAAAAAATTTACATAAATTAGTAACTTAAATATAGTTTAGAAGAAAATAAGGGTTGCTTCATAAAAAAAACATAAATTTCTACTTAAGGAAAAAGGGAGGGACCAAAAATGTTAGAATTTAAAAGTATAAATTAATACAAGGGTGAAATTTACACAAATTAGTAACTTATATATAGTTAAAAAATAAGGGTTGCTTCAAATATATATATATATATATATATATTCATAAAATCTTAAACTTAATATATGGTAAAATTATAGTTTGATCTCAAAAATGTTGGAATTTCAATTTAACCTTTTTGAAAACCATAAAGATATAAGTCAATACAAAACTGAAACTTTATTTCAACTCTCATAAAAATTTAAAACTTAATCTCGGCCTAATAACATTTCCGGCTTCAAATCGAATTATATTCAGAGTTGAAACATAAAACTAAGTAGAATGATTACAAAAAGAAAAGATTACCAGCAGAAATGAAGAGAAGAACAAGCAAAATGGCAGAAAATGAAAGGGTTTTCATTGTGTGTGTGTGTGTTCTAATGAGTGGAACTTGAGAGAAAATGATATGTGAGAGAGATGAGTAATTTTGTGCTCGAGTGATGATGGTATTTATAGTGAAAAACTGACGATTTTCTTTGGGAAAGTACTGTGGAAATAGTAAATATTTTTATTTATTTCCTAATTTAATAATTATTTTTGGAAGCCGTTTTCACAAAAGGATGGAAATTGAGGGAAGAATTTCCTCAAGTCAAAGCTTGGCCAAAAATCAACGCTGATGTTATATTAATTAAAACAATTTTTTTATTATTTTAAGGAAATGTTTTGGAAATTTTCCCTATTATTTTCACAATCTTCCAAGAACCTTCCTACCCAATTTCGTGGTTCAAAAGGGCTTAATTTTTTTTTATATTGTTAATGATTTTTCTTAAAATATTTCATTTCTAATTATCTTAAAAATTGTACATTTATCATATTTTCATTATATTATATTCTTACATTTTCTTAATTTTTTTCCTTCATTGATTGATTCTTCTTTCACTTTCATATTTTTTTTATTAAATATGTTATTGTAAATGGCAAGAAATCTTAAACGAAATTTAATCCAGTAATTAATTTGTTGTGTGAAAGGGTGGAAAAAATTTCAAACGAAATTTATTTGAATATTTAATTTATGGTCTGAAATAGATTTATTTAGGGGTCAAATCTGATATATTAAGTCAATTATAATTTATTTAAATTTTGTCTGGACCTTGATCTAGTTTAAATTTTTTTTTATTTTGTGGAAAAGTGTTTACAATGTCATTATCGACTTTTAATGTGTAAAATATAATCACTGAACTATGCAGTTCATTCTATTTTGATCATCTAAAATTTTATTTTTTCAATTTAGTTACTTAACTCTCAAAATTAAATATTTTAGTCACTTTCGTGTGAGATGAAAAGCTTATATGAGCTTTTTTTTATTGGCTTAATAATAAATTTAGCCCTCCAATAATTATGCATTTTATCAATTTAATTCTAAATTTAAAAAATTCAACAAAATCCATCAAGAAACAATTAGACCCTCTCTTACTCTTGACAATACACCCCCCTCAGCCATCTCATCTTCATAAGTTTATGATTAAATTAATATAATGTATAAATATTGAAGAACTAAGTTCACTATTATACCAATAATAATAATAATAACCTACATCAGCTTTCCGCCCCTTAGTTAACGGAAAATAACAGAGAGTAACAAAAATATTTAATTTTGAAAGATTAAGTGATTAAATTGAAAAATTAATAGCTTGGTGATCAAAAAAAAATGAAGTGCATAGTTGAGTGACTACTCTTGTACTTTACCCATTTTTAATATAAGTCAATAGTCGCTATTCGTTGACTTAAATTCAGCCTAACAGCATAAGTCCACCCATAAACCTACTTCCCTATTTAATAGGTACTATGGTATGAACAAGAAATTGAGTGGAGCAAATTGAAATTAAAATATAGTTGACTTGCTGACCCTTTGATTTTCTTCTTAATATGAATGCATTTAAGTAGTTGTCATTTTGTAAGACCATAATGAAAATGCAATTTTTGTTTTTTCTTTTGAATAAATATAGTATTTATATTTTGTACTTGTTTAAGATCGTTAGGATTAGTCTCGATAGGGCCCCAAGACTGTACTTTTTTTCAAAACAAGACTCAGAAATTTCATAAACCAAAATTAAAAATGAAGTGAAATTGACTCATGAATTGGGTCAATTTCCATACTTTTTTATACAAAAAAAAAAAAGAAATTAAAACATATATAATATAATAATATCATAATTAAAATCCGATCCAAAAAAAAAAAAGGTTTACTATTACGAAGTACATTCACAAGTACAAACCATTGCTTCAAACATATCCCATACATAACATATGCACTGAACATAATTATGCATGATAAGACTTCTAAAATTAAATAAAATTTACATTTAATTAATTTAGTATTATATGAATCATATTAAAAAGCTTGATCTTAGGCTGTTAGTTTCCTTCTTCCTTCATTTCCATCCTCACCATAAAAAAAAATCGAACTCATGTTAGTTCATTTAATATATATTTATATATGTCTTAAGTGAACATTTATCAAGTTTATGAACATATATAGATTATATCTCAAATCATATAGACTACACCCACAGCAGTTGTTTGTTGCTATCATGGGAACCTCATTGCAATTTAAAATATTAACATTTTCATGTCCTAGTTCTATGGCAGTCACACGACAGGGAACTAACATTCTACCACTGAAGAAAATGGAAAGTGGGAAAAAAATGACAATATTCATAGAGAAGAACCATGAATCCGGCATCGGTTATGTACAAGAATTCTCCCAAGTGTACAAATATTCGTACCACTGAATGAAATACTCTTTGTAGCCTCTAGGATGTTTTTCAATACTAGCACTCTAGTTATTCAAGGAATACAAAACATGGCAATGGTCTCAAATCTCAATTAATCGATTAAGTCAAATAAAAATTCTGTCGAAATTCCTACACCCAATGGTGTGATTTACAGGTTAATACTATTACATATTGAAGAGGGTATATTTCAAATTCGGGCCTCTGACTGTAATGCTTAAAATGTATGCAAAAACGATGCAAGATGGAAATATTAAGACATCGAACAACCAAACTGGAGATGATGCAGAATGCATACCATTCAAAGAAAAGAAATAAAAACCAACCTGAGACTTTTCTCGTTCTGTGGCGCAATCTTCAGTCACCCAGTTTCAATGTCATTTGCTTCAAAATCTGCAAAAGCTTGCTCTCAAGTTACTTGAGAATACATTAAAGGGGAAACTTTGTTATCAATCAAACAGTCTTCACTTTAAACGTTTGAGCTTCTTTGCTGCATCTGTGATGCTCTGGCTTATCTCAGGATGTTCGGAATTGAGCAATTTATCAAGTTTAAGGGCAGCATCAGGTATGCAATCCTCCTCAATGTGAGACTCGGAACAAAGACCGAAAAGTACTAGGTTGACCTCTCCCTCCAGTTGAATGCAAAATAAGTGGCTAAAAACCTGAATAATGAGCATAACATAACCAAATTGCAGTCAGATTTGCATGGTTCGATGCTACATAAGCGTCGTAAGCATGGAGAACGAAAAATTAGTTAATGCCAAGAACTACTGTTAGCTTTCTAAATTCTTAAATCCACATAATAAGTTCCCGATGATTAAAACAATCAACGAAGTTAAATTTATCAAAATAAATAGTAGCATTAGACTACATGGGATGCAGTAAATATTCCTAGGAGGGTCATATCCTTGAATCCATGTAAAGATAAAGGTCGGGGATGGGTACTTAAGGAAAAAAGAGTCGGACCAACATAGAAATAAATAGTAACAAGAAGCTTTTAAATATATTTACATTAGATTTATAGAGAGAGTATAGAACCATGAAACAATATATGAACTTTGGTTAGCTAGTATTTATGTTCTTAATCTCACCTCTTTCATCCTTGAGACAACTGCATCTTTGATGGCAGGAGACCTTGAGACCAAATTAATAACAAAGAGACCTTGCTCAGAAAGAGTATCTTTTACGTTTTGAAGAAAAGACTCTTCCACAAAATCAGCAGCAGGACATCTCAGTCCGGAGCTATAAAGACAATACAACAGAGGTGATTAAAAAATGTATTTAAAAACTTTCCGCTTTGCAACAACAATTGTTGTAGGCGTTAATAGAGCAATTCACCTTGAGTCTGAAGAGTCCACATCAACAATAATTATGTCAATAGCGGTACTTCTGCTTTCAGCATCTGAAAGTTTGCAACTTCCATTGGAAGAAAGGAGCACTTCATTGCCAGCTGCATATAAGTTTCTGTAGTCCCGGACAAACTGGATGCCATCAGCAATATGTACCTAAAAAATTGGAAGGCGTAAAACATTTGAAGCTCTATTTAAAATATATATTATATCTGTCATCTTACAATTCTTTTACAAATGCATTCTTGAAATGGTGAAACAGATAAATTTCCTACTATATTCAATCTATCTTTTCCAACTTTTATTATTATACCTAAGACATCGAAAATACTTCCTATACGGCTGACGTCTTGATAATAACATAAATACTCGTGTGTAGTTAGACAATTGACCTAAGAGGGTTTAAGAAAGTTCATAAGAAACTTTCAGGTAAGGCTTGATAATATTCAGGACCTCAAAGGTTTCCTAATTAGACCAAACAACCCAGCCTCTAATGACAATAATTGGAAGGTTTGGCATCATTGACTATAAACGACTATGAAGGTCAAATGATGAATCAAGAATATTTCCCAAGGTGAGTTATATTGAAGCCAGGTTGAAGGATGAAACAAAAACAATTTGATAATTATTAGAAACAAGCTATTCAGTGACAATGGTACTAATTTTTCAGGAAAGAATTAATCACTTCAAACTAAAAATGCACTGAGATACAGTCAGTTACCTTCATTCGCTTATCTTCAGTAAAACCAAAATAGTCTCTTGCAAGGTTAAGCATAACAGGATCTAGCTCCACTGCCTGTGCATAAAAATTCCATTGCACTATTTCCATCAAGAGAAGTCAACTTCAAAATCAATCAGAAGATTCAATAAAATTTTTAACAAAGCAATTCCTTTTGAAAGACAGTTTAACATATCTTTGACAGGGTAAAGTAAGAATTACCTCAATTTGCATAGATTGCATACATCCATGAAGAAACATAGGAAGTAAGCCCGCACCAAGACCTATCACAACTGCTTTAACCTGAGAAAGATGACTTCTAACATGAGCAGTAGTGCAGTGCATCAAAGAAAATAAGCATCAACGATTTGAAACAAGACAAACATTATGCTACAAAGATTAGACCTCCAAATCTGAAAGTTGGCTAAAGTAGGTCTATGCCCAATACACAACAATCACATCAAATGACCACCAAATATACTTAAAACTGGCAACCATAAATTTTCAACATCCGATGAAGACGAGCAAAACAGCAATTACAGATATCTAAATAGGTGGAGGACAAAAATCTACCAAACATTCCACAAAGAAAAGAGAATGAGCGTTACCCTATTCCCTGCTGATGCCACACTTTCCAAATAGGATGAAATCAGAGAAAACCCAGAAATGATCGCTGTATGATAAGAACTGGCCAAATAACCATGATACACCTTCATTTTGCCACTTGATTCTACATATCATGTAAAATAACATCAGAATGACGAACAAGGAGTTGAAAGGTGATGGAGTCAGCATTCTAACAATTTAAAAGTTTAGAAGAGTCGTCTAGATGGAAGGTAATTTCAGTACTTTAAATACAAAATGTTGCTCAATGACATGATAGAAGTGGCTCTGCTTTTATAAACAGTGACTAATAAGAAAACACAAAGACAGAACTCAGAATTTTGCTCATTCAATGATTTCTGTCCAATTTTCTTGAAAATAGCACCATATTTCTCCCCTTTACCAATAATAATACACCAAAAGAAACAATAGTTCATTCATGCACAGGAATCATATAAAATGAAGCATAAGAAAGGAAAACTGCCCAACACCATAGGTCTAAGACATCAATAGAAGAGAAAAGATTCACGAGAAATGAGTCCGCAAGACCATTGTCTTCCAAGACGGTAGATTATTTCTCAAAAAAAACATCCATCCAACTTGGTAACAAAGTCAACCAAAGTTTAGGAATCACCCAAAAACCACCAAAGAACAAAAAAACAATGAGCTAGACATGACCAAATGAACAGTGACATAGCAGACAATCAACTGTTTGTCAGCCTAGCATATAAGCACAAATTCACTACTTGTTTTTTCACCGTCAGGACACTATGGTCCAAGGAACTGTTTTACCTCCACTACTGAAAACTTCATACACAGAAATCATATTAAAAACTTGTCGGAACAAATATCTAACATTCCAACATGACTTCGCATTCCAATGCACAATTTGAGATTACAGAAACAGTAGCAGAAAGGCATTCCCAGAAACTAATTCCTAGTTCTGCACCTTGCTCTTATCTCTTAAAAAAAGTAATAAAAAAAAACAGCATGGTCTAAAAGAATAGTTTCATGGGATTCCACATGTCAATGTGAAAGAAGTTTTACAAATCAAACAAACTCACCCAACATTATATAAGAGTTATTCTACCCAAAATTTTCAAAGAAAACATATTACCATTATTTCTTTTGAGGGCTCCTCTTCCTTTGGATTTGGAAGATGAACTGACTTTCTTCATCTCTGTTCCATAAACACTTTTGTCAAACAATCCATCCCTAGTTAGCAAAGCTTCAGACTGTACCAGGCCCTCAGTTCTTTCGAAGATAAGGCGGCGGAAGGGTAAAGAGTGACTGACATCATCAGTATTTTCATAAACAACATCTTCAATAACAACGGGACCAGTTAAAGAAGATGATCCCTGTACAAAATAAAAGTAAACAATTCAATTAATAAGAAGGCACCAACCAAGCAACCACATTCTGAAAAAGAATACATGTTATGCACAACATTGCAAATGGCTTAGCAGCCAAGGTTGAAAATTTAGAATTATAAATAGAGACAAGATAACCACCCACTAAAACACTATTAATTATTTTATCACATACTTGACATGATGGTTCCAGTTAATATTTTGTAAAACTACAACACAATGATTAAGCAAGGGAAATGACTAATCACTACAGACCCAGAGCAAGTGACACAAAATGACAAGATACAATGCAACATTTATGAATTATGACAATAAAGCCCATTGATGCACTTTGATATCCCTATGCAAACTCTATATGAATCTAAAACAATCTTAACAAGTGAAATTTTTTAGTGTGTTTTATGCTATACCAAGCCCTCAAATCCAAGTTTCAAAGCTTTTAAGTGGTCAAGGAAGGGGATTAGCACCTATGGAAGCTATAACATTGGAAATAACTCAATTCATACTTTAATCTACAGCTCCAAATATAGTTTATTCATATGCTACTTTGCACTTCAAAGTACAACAAGAGCAACAAGGAAATACACCAAAGATGTTGAAGAAAGGACTATTATGCAATCTATCTAATCCAGCAAGAACATTGGATAACACTTATATTCAGATAATTACCAAGACTTTGCCCTTTTATATAACAATGAAGAAAGTAGATAATAACAAAAACTCTCGTAGATGGTGCTGAAAATGCCACAAACACATTGTAATAGAAATAACACTGTAAAATCACTAAACCTGGTAAACAACGCTTCGCTGCTTGATTCCATCACTTGCTGTCATAAACCTGGTTCAGGAAGACAACAAAAATCCCTCACAGAATGAATAAAGAGCAGTGAAGCATAAAAAATTGCCACAAGGTAAATTAATAGGCAAACAAAATTTAGCATCCATTGCAATAAAACATAAACTGGGTAATAGCTAATGGGAAATGTTATGAAGTGAACATGAACATACGGAATTTGATTTCCTTTATCATTATCAGCAGGTGCCAATGGTTTCACCAGAGGAGACAAATCCTTCTGAAAGGGATAGCAATATCATCTAAAGATAATAGTAACCAATAATGGAGGTTGACAACGGAAGCTATATCTCTGTAGCATACCTGAATATCTTCCATATCAGCATTAGCATGGCTGGCCTCTAATAAAACCTTCATTCATTATACAAAATTTAGCTTAGATACTTCCATTGGACAATGAGTCTCCTAAAAGCTGACCTTGAACCATGTATTAAATTGTTCTAAGAAAACTACCATTATTAGACGAGCAGCTTTTGAGCTTTCAACCACCTGCCATTGTCCTTCTTCTGAAGAGAAGAGCCATTCATGAGACCGAGTCTGAAATCTAAGATTGAGTTACATATTTCGAACAGAATAATAAACTTGCCCCAAATTGGGTACACATGTTAATATGATAAAACATATTCCAAGAAACACAAGTGCAATATTGAAAAGGTCCAACTCCTTTAGCTTTTTTCTGCATACATGTTTATGGGTGCCTGGAAGAAAAGATATGCTAACTGCCTTTTATATTCAATAATACAACAATATTGTCCATTTTCCAGGCAAACATAGAAGAAGAAAGAAAAGTGGAAGACACTTAATATGTGAATTTTATGTTGTATTTATTACTATGGATCCTATCCACAACTTCCCTATACTCTAATTTCTCATGTTAGCAAGTATTTACAGGTCAAAATCATACCTTAGGAACAATAAAGACACCACAGTGAAAAGAGAATGCCCCAGACTGTTGTTTAGCATCAAGCAATACAGCTTTGTAACAAAAGTGTGAGACCCCTTGTTCACCCAGAGTAAGCTGAACTCTACGACCAGGGCTAAGTTTTTTCAGATCCCCCTTAGCTCCAAGTTGCAGATCTTCAAGAGAATAGAGTACATCAGAGCCATTCAAGTATTCTCCACGTATTCGATTCTCACTTTCAAGGGCTTCAAGAAGACCAGAAGCCTAAAAACAGATTCATAGATTTATATCAAAACCTTTAAAGGGACTTGGGCTCCAAGATTTTACAATGGAGATTACATTGGTAACGAAATATTATAATGAGGAAATTTATTTGCCTATTTCCATTTTAGTTAAACACTAAAGAAACCATTACAGGAAGCACAATCATTATTACATTTCAATGGTTGACTACTGCAATTTTACTCAATTTACGTTACAAAATGCTTTTTTTTTAAATAATAATAATAATAACTAGACCCTGAGTACCTGATTTGGATTGCAAGCAAGGGAAGAATGATCGAAAGATGAAATGATCTGGTGAAGTTCATTGGAACTTTCCTTCTCAGCAACCACCATAAAAGTTTGGAGATCCGGCTTAGTAGATGGTTTCTGAGGTATAGCATAAAGGCAAACATTCCAGCCAAATCTGAACTTCGGAAAAAGCAAACCTAAAATTATAAAAAGCAACATGTACCTTAGCAAAGCCAGTAATTGATTAAAAAAATGTAGGACAAATATAACTAAATAATAATAATTAAGCAGGCAAACGAATGGTTAATATCCATCTCTACAACAAGACAACCTTTACTTCTATCTCTTCAATATAAGCAAAAAATTTCTTTTTGTATTAAGGTCAAAGTACCTAGAACATGGGATTCTGCCAAGGTAAGACAAATGAACTTTCCCCTGGACTTCAAAACTCTTTTGACCTGGATAAATGCAACTCTTATGAATCCAACAAAATTTGAACCCACCATGACAATTATAGCATGTTATATGAAATAAGCTGAATCAGAACTCCACAACACCTCCGACAAATATTTAGTCCCTAGCTGAGGGCCAAGTTCTGGCTCCATCAAAGCATCCAATCCACCTTTGTCGAGAACAACATTGAAAGTGTCATCTGGGAACTGGTAAACATAGTAAAATCATGTAAATGAGAAGTTAAAGGAAACCATTAAATTATGGAACTAGGACATTTAAAAAAAAAAAGCACTCCTTCATTAAGAAGCATCATAAGCACTAAGGCAATAGGTTGACAGACATCAGTCCATCTGACTCAGAACTTTCCATCACAAGAGACAAAATTGTTATAGGAATTCAGACTTCAATAAATGTTATAAATAACAGTAATGCAGTAGTATTCCAGCTGATATCATGTAAGATGAAAACCATAAACTTCTAAATAATCTCTAATCATCCCTGTTCTAGACGCACAATATAACTCAAGAGTTTAAAACGGCATATAAATTCTTAATTTGATGGATATTTAGTATATACCATAGAACGTGCCCAATGCACCTTTATAAGTTAAGTTTCAGCTAAGAAATGCTACTCCCTGTTTTAGCACCCCAAAGGGAGAAACTTCCATAACATTAAAACTTAGTAGCAAACAAATTCAAACAAATTGAACAAGTAAAACAACCCAAGTTAAGAAAATAAGAAAAAACCTGCATTTGGGTCATGTCCATAACCCGCCAACGCATGTTGGGTCGGTCCCTTACATTACGTCGAAGCATGCCGGAGATGGCAACTTTGGAAAAATCGATATTGGTTATATCACCAAATCCGGCGTCGTATAAATGCTCCGATAATCGGGAATTACCACAACCAGGCACCAATATTTGCAACGAAGAAGAAGGAGAAGGGGAAGAGGGTGATTGGTGTTGTTGCATAAGAGGGAGAAGTGAGTCACGAAGCTGAGGCCACTCAGCGTACCACTCGAACGAGTCATCACTGCCACGGATGGTAAAGAAGCTATCCCAGTTTTCTTTGCTTGTGAAGTCTCCGAGTGTATTGAGAAGATCGTCTTTTGAGGCTGATGGTTGCTGCTTTTGGTTTTTCTTCTTCCCCATTTTTGTCCTTCAACGTTTTGCTTAGGGTTTAATTTACAAGGGTTTTTGTTTCTGAAGTTTATAGTTTCTTCATTTTTCCCTTCCTTTTCATTTTTGTTTAGATGCATGAACCGGCTCGAAAATCAAATGGGTCGATTTTTTAATTTGAGAAAAAATTAAGATTAAAATAATAACTAAATATAAAAAAGCAAAAATAATCCGCTTTTAGAAAAAAACCTTAAACGTAAAACTATGAAAATTCTAAAGTTTTCGTAACCGTTTCGGTCGTCAAATTAATTAGATTACTAATTTTTATTTTGATTGGTTTAATTAATTTTTCTAATTTGATTGAATAAATTATTAGAAATTAAAAAATAAAGTAATTTGATTCAATTAGTTTTACAGTCGATTTAATCAATCTGACTACTCAGTTTGATCAATTCACGAATTAAACAATCTGATCCTTTTGGTACCTTGATTTGTCCTGATCACGATTTAAATTGATTCACGATTTAACCGTTTTGAGGACGTGTTTTAACCCGTATTTTTTTCAAAAAAACTATCCTCGAATTAAATTTTCAAAAAAGGTCATATAACTTACAAAAGAAATCTTTATATAGACCCAAAGTCTCATTTCCCTTGTTTTCTTCAATAATGTGGGATATGAGATATGTGTATATATAGAATCATGAATAGTTCTGCAACTTATTCCTAAACAATGTGTTCCTTCCTCTTTTAACTAACAACATGAGATGAAAGGCTACACTACATTTATTTTTTTTTACAAAACAATTTCTATTTTTTTATATTTTGTTAACATTTTCTCATATTATAAAATTATCTTTTGAGATCTTTAATCTTGTTGCATTTTAGAAATGTTAACATATACTCACTTTGAGCCTTTATAAAGGTTTATTCTCATAAAATTTTAAAAAATTTGGTCTATGTTTATAATATTTAAAAAATGACATTTTTTAAAAATTTAATTCGATAATAGTTTTTTTTTGGAAAAAAAACAGGGCTAAAACGCGTCCTCAAGGGAGCATTTTTGCCACATCAGCAAAGCGCACCCTCAAGGATGCGATTTGTGCTGATGTGACAGAAAACGCTCCCTCGGGGACGCGTTTTCCTGCTGCATCCCCTGAAAACGCGCTGACGTAGACGCATTTTCGAGAGAAATGACCATTTCCGGTAAATAATTAAAAAATAGGTCATATTCCGTAAATTTTATAAAAAAAAGGGTATTTTATGGTAAAATACCCGAGAAATCAAATTTTTAATTCTTTTTAAGTTTAAAAATCAAAATATAGTAAAAATCCAATTTTCGAGGTTTTTTTTCTAGCTTTTGGTTTTTACTAGTTAATATCAATTTTATTTAGGAAAAATGTCAATGTCACTAAATTATTAGTAAATTTATATTTTATTTAATTAATTAAAAAATTATAAAATGATCGTTGAATTATCCAAAATATTTCATTTAAATATTTGATGGATGATTGATGTGGTCATAATACGTATTAGATATGGCTAACTATGACCTTTTCTTGCAGCCTTTTTCATTAGGTCAGTTGTGGCATTTTCTCTCTCTATCTATGATCAAGTCTCTCTTAATCGTTTTGTAGCCCTATAACCACCTATTTATACATGAATAGTTATTTTAATAAAAGAAAAACGAAAAGTTGAGGCTTGGAAACTTTGAGATCTTGAATTCTAATTCTACTTTGTGTATATTTTAGGTAAACTTGTTGATTGAAATCCACTTAAAAAAGGGAGGGTTTGGGCAAAATATAAGTGGGAAAAATACATTTGGATAAAAAAATAAGGCCCGTTTTCTAATTGAGTTGGCCTTTGAGTAAGCTTTTTTTTTTTGTCTTGAGCCCAACTCGATTCGACCTGAATTTGCAAAAAAAATATTACTGTTTTCTCATTATTTTGCTATTATATTACTATTATTTTGTTGTTACTGTTTGAATATTATATAATTTTTGTTTTATTATTAATTTTACTATTATTTTAGAGGTATTTATTTACTAAGCTGCACTGTGTTATTCAAGTATACTTTTTTTTAAATTCCATTTGTTGAAAATATTTATTTTAATGTTTTTAGTATATTGATGTATTGTATTTTTAATTTTAATTTTATATAAAAATAATAATACAAAAAAAAATAATACAGTAAGGCCGAACTAAAGTTTTAGCATTTTATTCATATTAATCCTAGGCCTAAAATAATGAGCCTAAAATTTTTACTTTGCTCGACTCAAACTAAACTCGACTCGACTCATGCACAACTCTAACCCTAAACGGGTTCTGGCTAGTTTTTGTTCTAATTTATAAATCATTGTTACACCCCTTACCCGAGACCGTTGCCGGAGTCGAGCATGAGGCATTACTAGACTTAACTACTAATTCAGCATAAAAATTTAAAACTGTCCATCTGCGTCATATTCACTAAATTATTTTTGTCTCGAGATACAAAACTCCAAATTAAGATCCGTTAATTTTTCTTGAAACTAGACTCATATATCTTCTTACTATAATTTTTCCAGAATTTTTCATGTGGCCAATTAGTACAGTTTATTCATTAAAGTTTCCCTTGTTTTACTATTCGACTGTTTTGACCTCTCTTCACTACGAATCAAATTACTCTTCATACAGAATTCATATGACCTTCTTATTTATTTCATTTGAAAATAGACTCATTTATGATTTCATTCATATAAATTATATTCCACAATTATTGTTTTACAATTTCTAATGATTTTTCAAAGACAGAACAGGGGATCACATAATCATTCTGAACTAGTCTCACAAAAATTCAAATATCTCAACATGTACAAATAATTTATTTGTTATGTTTCTTTTATATGAAAATAGACTCAATAAGCTTCAATTCTATATCTTATTCACTTTCTAATTCCAATTCTTCTATTTTTAGTGATTTTTCAAAATCGCATCACTACTGCAATTCAAAAACTGTTTCATTGCAAAATATAATTAACTAGTTTATAACAACTTTACTCCATTTCATTTAAACTCTATACATGCCATATAAATCTTTAAACATAAAACAAAGGCTACCAAAATTGATTTGGATAGTGAGCTTTGCTGTGATGATCCGATCTACCAACTTCTCTTTAATTCAATCTACATAAAAATATCAAACACACACAAGTAAGCTTAATGAAGCTTAGTAAGTTCATAGGTTTAAAAGTAATGCTTACCACACATAATATTTCCAAACAATAACAAAACATTTACTAAAGTTCCCTGCCATTCACAACCATTGTTAAAATACTTTACATAGTTGAGCTCAACATTATCAACTACTCAATCTCTTCCATTTGATTCACTCCTTTTATATTACTTATTATCAAATTAGGAAACGTCTTACGAATTTGAGTACGTCGTTGCTCAGTGCCACATTTCACAACTCAGTATGGATGATACCATATCTACATTTCTTCACTCAGTATGGTTGATACCATACCTACATTTCACAACTCGATATGGATAATACCATACCTACATTTCTTAACTCAGTATGGTTAATACCATACCTACATTTCACAACTCAGTATGGATAATACCATACCTACATTTCTTAACTCAATATGGTTAATACCATACCTACATTTCACGCTTTGCCATGGATTAACCATGGTCTTACCCGTCAATTCATCACACGTCACGGTACGAACGTACTCAATTTTGTGTTTTTCCTAATTTGAATTACTGCCTTTATTCTTTCATTTTATCATAATTTTCATAATTCCACAGCAAATTCATATTTAATAACACACTATATCATTCAATCATTCACAAATAAACATATAAATTCAACCATATGAACTTACCTGGCTAATTTGTAGTAGATATTGAAATTTAGGGACTATTCTGCAACTTTTTCTTTTCCCCGTTCTTCTTTGGATTTGTAACACCCCTTACTCGTGTTCGACGCCGGAACAGAGTATGAGGCATTACCGAAGAGTACGAAACACTTACAGATTATTTAAACCATTTATCACTCAAATATCAAAATTGATTGTAAAAGTTCCTTTAACGAACCCTTGAAGTCCAAATCATGCATGGGGATTGGGTCGGGACTAAATTAGAATCGTATAATTTTTTTTTAAATCCTTAAGTTTATCTCATTTACAAGAGTCCCACGCCCGTGTGGCTCACATAGCCGTGCCTATAAGGCGTATAACTCTCTGACTTGCATCTATGGAGAAACTTGAGTCACACGGCCTTAGTACACGCCCGTGTTGCTTGGCCGTGTGGTAAAGTTAATTTTCATAAATCATGCTATTTTTCAAGCCATATTTCTCACTCATTTGATCTTTATTCTTCACCCACATTTAATACATACAAAAACTAATTTAAGATATTCAACTGAGCCTTATACTTAATACGACTGGTTAGTCGTACACTTCATATAAATAACAAGAAACGTATATGGGCTCAATTCTCATTAAATTTCTCTTGTACTTGTACTTTTTCATCCTATGTATTCATATAGCATATAACAATTGTAATAGCCCAAAATAGGGCCTATTCGGAATAGTGGTTTCAAGACCACAAACTCTAAGTAAAAATATTTAATTTATGATTGCTTTAGAGTCTATGATATGTTGGGTGATGCTGTGTAAATCTTGTTAAGTAATTTTTATCGATAAAGTGCCCAATTTTATTATTGGGATTAAATTGCAATAAGTTGCAAAATATGAGGTCTATAATGTGATTGAATTGTTGTGTGGAAATTTCGTTAAGAAATTTTATCGAAGAAGTGTTTAATTTGGTTAGAAGGATTAAATGGTTATAGGTGCGAAGTGTATGTTCTAGATGATAAAGGGTGTAATTGTGATGGGTTTTTAAAGTGAAGGTCCTTATGAAGAAATTAGTCCACTTATAAGTTAAATGGATAATAAGACAAAAATAGTAAAAAGAATATATAAAAAATAATAATAAAACACCATTATTTTCTTCTTCTCCAGAATGTGAGAAGAAAAAATGGCAGCCATGGATGAGCATTCGGCCAAGCTTCTATGGCTTATATAGGTACGGTTTTTGTCCCGTTTTTAATGATTTTCATATTTTTGAGATCCTCAAAGCTTAATTTGTCTATTTCTACCATTAATTTGAAGTGTAATCAAAGTTTAAAAAAAATATACCCATGCTAGATAAGCATGTATTTTGATATCTAATGGTAGAATATGGATGTTTGAGGTTAGGAGAGCGATGTTTGCTAAATGATTTTCAGTGAAAACGAGTAAAACGAGTTAATCGGTAAAAGCTGTTATTGTTCATAAGTATGTGTTATAGTAAGAATTTGAAGTTGCTATAGAAGGGAAAAATGTCCAGCATGTCATAAAACATAAGAAAAAGGAATAAAGTTTAATTTTCATGCATAGGGGCAAAATCATAATTATGCAAAAGTTTAGGGGCAAAATTGTAATTTTGCTAAAGTTTGAGTTAGGGACTGTTTTGAGCAGTATATTAATAAAATAAGTGAAATGTGATGTTTTAGATCCCGAAAAATGAGATTTGGACCTAGAACTGGAGGAAAATCAAAAATCGAGAAAGTTGGTAAAATGGTCATTTCGGCATTCGAGGTAAGTTCGTGTGTTAATAATAATGCAACATCGTGCTTGAATTGTAATTTTCTATTGATATGGCATAAATTGTATGATTTAATATGTTTAGGAGAAGTTGATGTATGATATGGAAAATGTGATGTTGGTTGTGTTATGTGAAATTGAATGGCAAAATTAATGTTAAATGAATTAAATTTTAAATTAATATTACATGGGTTGTATGAGTTGCTACACAGCTGTACCTGACGAGATTTCGGCAAGTAAGTTCATATGGTTGAGTTTACATGTTTATTGGTGAATGATTGAATGATATAATGCGTTGTTAATGAATTAAATTTTAAATTAATATTACATGGGTTGTATGAGTTGCTACACAGCTGTACCTGACGAGATTTCGGCAAGTAAGTTCATATGGTTGAGTTTACATGTTTATTGGTGAATGATTGAATGATATAATGCGTTGTTAAAGAATTGAATTTTAAATTAATATTACATGGGTTGTATGAGTTGCTACACAGCTGTACCTGACGAGATTTCGGCAAGTAAGTTCATATGGTTGAGTTTACATGTTTATTGGTGAATGATTGAATGATATAATGCGTTGTTAAATATGAATTTGCTGTGGGATTGTGAAAATTATGATAAAATGGAAGAATAAATGCGGTAATTCAAATTAGGAAAAACGCAGAATTGAGTACGTTCGTATCGTGACGTGTGATGAATTGACGGATAAGACCATGGTTAATCCATGGCAAAGTGTGAAATGTAGGTATGGTATCATCCATACTGAGATATGAAATGTAGGTATGGTATCATCCATACTGAGTTGTGAAATGTAGGTATGGTATTAACCATACTGAGTTAAGAAATGTAGGTATGGTGTTTCCATACCGAGTTATGAAATGTAGGTATGGTATTTCAATGAGGAAAACCATACTGAGTTGTGAAACGTGGCACTGAGCAACGACGTACTCAAATTCGTAAGACGTTTCCTAATTTGATAATAAGTAATACAAAAAGGAGTGAATCAAATGAAAGAGATTGAGTGATTGTTAATGTTGAGCTCAATTATGAGTACAAGAGAGTTATGAAATGGTTTTGGTCACATGTATAGTACTAAGTGCAGGCTACTATATGTACCAGATAGCTTCGGCTACAAGGGTGATACCATGTGTAGGCCACCATGTATCTGTTATCATTACGATGAGTTCAACGGAAAATTGACTAAGTGTAATTGAAAATGATCATGTTATGAATAAGTGCAAGTGTGAATGTGATCAATTGAGAAACGTGGAAAATGTATGTATGAACAATATGTTCAATATGTAATCGGAAATTGGAAAGATTGGTATAAGCAAGTGAAGAACACAACTAAAGTGAAAAAGAGCAAACATTTACAATAGAACTGCTTTGGGCAGTAGCAGTGACGTAAATTTGAAAAATCACCAAAAATAGTAGAAATTGAATTATAAGTTGGATGAGATATTGATTTAAATCTTATTGAGTCTACTTTCATATAAAAGAAAAATAGAAAACAAATGATTTGTATATTTTGAGATATTTGAATTTCAGTAAGACTGGTTCAGAATGATTACGTGATCCCCTGCTCTGCATTTGAAAAATTATTAAAATTTTTACATAAATAATTATGAGATATAATTTATATTCCTGAAATCCTGAATGAGTCTAGTTTCAAATAAACAAAACAAGGAGGCCATATAAATTCTGTACAAAGAGAAAATTGATTTATAGTGAAGAGTGGTCAGAGTAGTTGAATGGTGAAACAGGAGAAACTTTAATGAATAAACTGTACCAATTGGCTAAGCCAAAAATTCTGAAAGTTTTATGGTAAGAAGATAAATGAGTTAAGTTTCAGAGAAAATTAACGGATCTTAATTTGGAGTTCTGTAGCTCTAGATATAAATTATTTAATGACTATGACTCAAGGAAACAGCTTAACTGGAATTTGAATGAATGGAAAGAATATGAAAATAGCATGTTATCGTATTGCTTATTATTTTCATGCGAGCTTACTAAGCGTAAAGCTTACTCCCTCCTTTCCATTCTTTTAGTTTTGTTAGGTCAGCTCAGGGTTGGAGATCGTCGAAGGCAGCATCACACTATCGAGCCATTATCCTAGGAGTATTGGCATGTATAAGGATTTAGTTTTTCTATGACAGATGTTGTTGTGATTAGCCAAATGTATTAGCTTATATTGATTTGTTAATTACAGCCATGAGATGTGGCTTATAATGATTTTGGCTCGTAAGCCTATTTGTCCATAGTATAAGTGATTAAATAAATGACAATGTCAAATGCATGTGTCTGAAAAGTTTTAAATTTTGGGCGAAATTTGGTAACCCTGTTTTGTATAATTGTGAATTTTAAGTCCGATAATGCCTCAAACCCTATTCTGGTGTTGGATACGGGTGAGAGGTGTTACAACAATCGCACCTCTGTTTTTCATATACATTTTTATAACAATTTGTCTTGGTTTCAAACTACTTCACATTTGAGTTTTACTTATCCAATCATTTGAAACATCATCTTTATACATATAGTGCACTTGAGATGCAAAAATTCTATTATTATGAATGAACACATTTATCAAACACATTCCATGTTTTTATATATTATAGTCTCATATTTCCATGTATCATTTACCATCATTTCCTCGTATTTTTGACAAATACATGTAACAACTCATGATCATGCAATTCACTAACTCTTCCTGCCAATTACAATTTAAACTGGCAACTCACTTATTGAGCCCAATTTCAATGTTCTCTAAAATCCATTAGGATGTATGTATCCATCAATAAATTCCATGTACAGATATCATCACCTCATATTTTCACATACATTTACTTTCCATATTATGAACTCAAATAACATACACAAGACATACCAATACATTCCATGTACATTTTCATAATATTTCATTTCGAATTTAGATTATGTCATTTTAGAACTCTTCTCATTAACTCATTCGGAATACCATTTCATACGGATAATACACTCAATGATGTACAAATATATAATCACAAATGAGCTCATTCATCAACCAGGTTCTATATTCATGTATCATCAACTCATATTTCCTTATATCACATAATTCTATATAACACTTACCAACTTCGTCAAATTAGTGAACGTCTTACGGAATTGTTCTGCACCAGTATGCATTAAATTTCACTGATAATCACTGATGCCATAACATAGCTATGGTCTTTCATCTTAAACATGTACCACACCGATGCCATATTCCAGATATGGTCTTACACGGAAATCACTTGTCACTTGTAGCCGAAGCTACCTTTTTTCACTGATCAGGTAGTCGGAGCTACCACTTTTCACTGATCAGGTAGCCGAAACTACCACTTTTCACTTGATCAGGTAGCCGGAGCTACCACTTTTCACTGATCAGGCAGGTAGCAGGAGCTACCACTTTTCATTTGATCTGGTAGCCGGAGCTACCACTTTTCACTTGATCAGGTAGCCGGAGCTACCACTTTTCACTGATCAGGTAGCCGAAACTACCACTTTTCACTTGATCAGGTAGCAGGAGCTACCACTTTTCACTTGATCAGGTAGCCGGAGCTACCACTTTTCACTGATCAGGTAGCCGAAACTACCACTTTTCACTTGATCAGGTAGCCGGAGCTACCACTTTTCACTTTCACTTGTCCTTGATCAGATAAGTGTAGCCGAAGCTATCACTTATCACTTGTTGCCATGGTTCAACCATTGTATTTTCCGTCAATTCATGTTGTCACTGAACTGAAATGCTCAATTTGATCATCAATACATATGAAATAACACATCATGAAATTCATAAAATTAACAAATGATCACTAAAATTTAGCCATATAAACTCACAAGTTCAATTTTTGTATTATAACGATAATCATAATTTCATAATAAATATTCCAAATAAAACATTATATCAATTATAATCGAGCATGTAATCAATTTATACACAAGTCATTCATATATTATTTTCCCTCCTCCTCCTCTCCATCCACATCCTTAGTATAAACAACACACTTGTAAGTAACATTTTCTATAATTTTCACTATTTACTCATGTGAATGTTCAAGCTGTCCATCTGTGTTATATTCACTAAATTATTTTTATCTCGAGCTACAGAGCTCTAAATTTCAAACCGTTAATTTTATTTGAAACTAGACTCACATATCCTCTTACCATAATTTTTCCAGAATTTTTGGTGTGGCCAATTAGTACAGTTTATTAGTTAAGTTCTCCCCTGTTACACAGTCCTACTGCTCTGACCTCTCTTCACTAAAAGTCAATTATCTCATAGTACGGTTTTCATATAGTGTTTATGATTATTTCTAATGAAAATAGACTCACTAAGGAATACAAACATATAAATTATAACTCATAATTATTTTTATACAATTTTTAGTGAATTTCTAAAGTAAGAACAGGGGATCACGAAGTTGTTCTAAACCAGTCTTACAAAAATTTAAATATCTTAATATGTAGACTTCCTTTACCTGCTTTGTTTCTTTTATATGAAAATAGATTCAACAAGCTTTAAGTCTATATCTTACTCAGCTTCTAATTCGATTTATACAATTTTTGGTGATTTTTCAAAGTTAGACAACTGCTGCTGTCCAAAACTGCTTTAGTATAACATGTTGATTTCTATTTTGTCCCAAATTCCACATTTCATACAATTCAATCCTTGCTCAATTAACTCCTCAATTTAGCTAATTTTCTCATTTAATACTTTTCTCTATCATTTTAAACTACTTCGTAACCTTTGAAAATCAGAATTTTAACTCTAGGTCTTAATTTCAACTCTTGCACAATTAGGTCCTAAAATCAATTTCCATCAATTTTACTTAATAAAAACATCATATAACAAAATTAAAGCTTCAATTCAATATTTATTCATCATATTCTTCCAGCACTAATCCACATCAACTTTAAAAACTAGCTATAGAATAAAAAACTAATGACATAGTAAGTTGGATCCAATTGTAAAAGTCCAAAAACATAGAAATTTCAAGGAGAAAGCAAGAATTAAACTTACATGAAGTTGAGTATGAAAACCAGCTTGAAACTCTCTCCCATGGCTGTTTTTCAGCTGAAGAAAATGAAGAGAAATTAAGAGAAATCTAGATAATTCCAATTTGGTCCCATACTTATTTAACTAATTTTGGCAATTTTCTAATTTTACCCTTATTTCATCCATTTCCTGATTTTTCTCAGCTATTGCCGCCCAAAATATCTCCTTTGGGCTTATTTTCACTTTAGGTCCTTCCTCATTTGACAATTAGGCTATTTAATCATTTTTGTAACTTTTATACACTTTTCATTTTAGTCCTTTTTATTTAATTAACCACCCAAACGTCAAAATTTTCTAACGAAATTTTAATACTATCTTATTGACATTCCTTAAATATTCATAAAAATATTTATGACTCGGTCTATAACACCGAGATCTCGATACCTCTTTTTCTCGATTTCTTGACCAAATAAATCTTTATAAAACACAATTTACTATTTTAAAAATATTTTAAAAGCTACATTTGACTCGTAAATATTAAATAAATATAATCTACGGGTCCATTTCTCAGATTTGGTAGTCTCGAACCATTATTTTTGACATCACTGAAATTTGGGCTATTACAGGATTCTTGATCTATAATGTAAAATACTTTCACTCAATAGCATTTATTTCATTTCTATTTCACTTCATAATTTATGCTCTTCAATTTTTGAAACTACACTTTTACCCCAAAAATTACAATTTTTACAATTTAGTCCCTACTCAATTCAGCCATCAATTGAACTAATTTTTCTCAATTAACACTTTACTCTATCATTACAAACTATTTCACAACCTTTTACATTCTGAATTTCAACACCAACCTCTAATTCACAACTTTTTCACATCTAGGTCATAAATACCATTTCCTATCAAAATCACTTAATAAAACCACCTTAATATGAAATTAGAATTTAATTTCATAACAATTCATCATAAACTTCCATTACTTACCCAGGGTAACTTCTAATTTTACCCACCAAATCAAAAACTAATGAATTCTATAAGTGGATCTAGTTGTAAAAGTCATAAAAACATAAAAATTATCAAGAAAAAGCAAAAATTAAACTCACATGGTGTATAAATATGAAAAAACAGCTTTCTCCAGAACTCCTATGGCGTTTTGGCTAAGAAAATATGAAGATATCTCTAGATTTTTCAATTTTGTCTTTATTATACATTTTAAAATTTTAAAATTTCCAATTTTGCCCTTATTTCCCTTATTTTCTGCTGATTTATTTGCCTTGCCGTCCAACCTTTTCACTTTTAGGTTTAATTGCCCTTTAAATCCTCTTTCTTTTAACACTTGAGCGATTTAATTCTTCTAGCAATTTTGCATTTGTTATAATTTAGTCCTTTTTATTAAATTGGCTACCTAAACATTTAAATTTCTCAACCAAACTTTAATACTAACTTAATAACACTCCATAAATATTTCTAAAAATATTTATGGCTCGTTTTTCAAATTTGAGGTCTCGATACCTCATTTTTGACCCATTTGACCTAATAAATTCTTTTAATTCACCAAATTTACCAATCCACAAATTCTTCTAAATTCTCTCACTTGGCTCATAAATATTAAATTACTATCTTATTCAATCTTACCTGTCGGATTTAGTGATCTCATATCACCATTTATGACACCGCTGAAAATTAGGTCGTTACAACTCTCCCCCCTTTAAAAATTTCGTCATCGAAATTTGTTACCTGAAAATAGATTTAGATATTGTGATCTCATTGACTCCTTTGTTTCCCATGTTGCCTCCTCCACACCATGTCGATGCCATAATACTTTAACCAATGGTATTTTTTTGTTCCGCAATTCTTTAACTTCACTAGCCAAAATCTTCATTGGTTCTTCTGAATAAGTCATATCTGGTTGAAGCTCAATTTCAGTATGAGGAATTACGTGTGAAGGATCTGACCTATACCGTCTTAACATAGACACATGAAACACATTGTGAATCTTCTCAAGTTCCGGAGGTAAAGCCAATCGATAAGCTACAGGACCAACCCTTTCCACAATTTCATATGGCTCTATAAATCTCGGACTCAATTTCCCTTTTCTGCCAAACCGTAACACCTTCTTCCACGGTGAAACTTTTAAAAATACTCGATCACCCACTGCATATTCTATGTCTCTTTGTTTCAAATCCGCATATGACTTCTGACGGCCTGAAGCAACTTTTAGACTATCTCAAATAACCCAAACTTTCTCTTCAGTTTCCCGAATCAAATCAACCCCAACTATTTTTGATTCACTCAATTCAGACCAACACAATGGAGTCTTGCATTTCCTACCATAAAGAGCCTCAAACGGTGCCATTTTTATACTAGACTGATAGCTATTATTGTAAGCAAACTCAACCAAAGGTAAATACTTTTCCCAACTGTCACCAAACTCGAGTATACAACATCTTAACATATCTTCTAGAATTTGAATCACTCGCTCTAACTATCCATCTGTTTGAGGATGAAATGATGTACTAAAATTTAATCTGGTACCTAAAGCTTCTTGCAGTTTGTTCCAAAATCTCGAAGTAAACCTCGGATCCCGATCTGAAATGATAAATACTGGAACTCCATGTAGTCTCACAATCTCTGACACATACAATTCTGCTAACTTCTCAAGTGAAAAATCTGTTCTGACTGGAATAAAGTGTGTTGACTTTGTCAATCTATCAACAATCACCCATATCGAATCTTTCTTTCTTGGAGTCATAGGCAATCCTGACACAAAATCCATTGTAACACTGTAACACCCCCTACCCGTATTCGTTGTCAGAATAAAGTACGAGGCATTACCAGAATTTACGATTTTTTTTTAAAAAACCGAGACCATTCCAATTCAACATATTTTCAAAATAATTCTTGCATATTTATAAGATAACTTAAACACATAAGCCATACCAATGGCTGACCTTACATTCCTTTCATATTAACATTTATTTTATTAGCTTATACATGCCATTCATTTCCAAACTAAAGTTTCTTTAAATACCGAAATACTGGGGTTGATAGTGTGATGAGTCTCCCACCGATCCGACCTCCGAGCTCTTAACACTACAAAACAGGGAAAAAAGGAAATAGGGTAAGCATTTTGTGCTTAGTAAGCCCATGTAACAAGAATTATACTTACCTAGTATTTTTAATACAAGCGATAAACATTCATATACTCATTCAATGCATTATTACCCTAACATTTACAAACTCAACATTCAAGTTAGTTCAATAATTTCCATGTATCAATAATATATATATATACTATGATTGATGAGCTCATCAATATCATGATTTCCATTTCCTTGTTATTTTTTTCATATTTATCCCGTTGAATTACTCGAAATTTCGATGGATTTTCAGAGGTACACTTTTGTTTACAAATCCGGGTCCGTCAATTCATATTCATGTGCGCACATTTTCATTTCAGAGAGCACACTCCCGCGAACCTCATCTTTACAGCGGGATTACCAGTCCAGGCTAAATCCCCTGTAATATAAACTCATAGAGTATTGTCGGGATTACCAGTCCAGGCTAAATCCCCTGCAACGACAATTACTCTAATGAGCTTGGATCTGAATTACCAGTCCAGGCTAAATTCAGACCCTAATTCGGATTACCCGTCCGGGCTAAATCCATTTTCCACATATTCTTCGGGAGGGCTATATCAGGATAGGATCACCCGTCCGGGCTAGATCCTTTTTACCGTCAATTCCTTTTCAGAGATCCATCGAATTTTCCTTTCATTTAACCGGGATTTCTTCCCCTTTTTACCAAATATATCAATGTTTCATCAATTTTCATACAATGAACATTCAAATTATATTCACATCAATAACATACATTTCAAGCATTTAAGAATATAATTCAAGTTACACGAACTTACCTCTATATTAGTTCGTTTACAAAATCTACTAATCCGGGACTTTTTCCTTTCCTCGATCTAGCTTCGTATTTGAGTTTTCCGGATCTAAATAAGTAAATTCAATCATCAATTCAATACATTTCATGTTCACATGTAGCATTCTCTATAATTCTATTATTATTTTTAGTTTATTCAAAGCTATCTACTTGAGTCACAGTCACTAAATTATTTATTTCTCGAGCTACAGAGCTCCAAATGAAGAACCGTTAATTTTCCCTGAAACTAAACTCACATTTCTTTATACCATAAAATTTCCAGAATTTTTAGCCTAGCCAATTAGTACAGTTTATTCATCAAAGTTACCCCTGTTCTGCTGTTTGGCAATTCTGACTCTTCTTCACTTAAAATTAATTATCTCTTCATACAGAAATCAGATGGTGTTCCTGTTTATTTCTATAGAAAATAGACTCGTTCAGGATTCTAAACATATAAATTCAAGCCCCTAATTATTTTTATCCAATTTTTGATGATTTTCTAAAGTCAAAACAGGGGAACCCAAATTCATTCTAAACTAGTATTACAAAAATCTAAATATCTCAAAATACAGAACTTCTTTTCTTTCCTTGTTTCTTTCATATGAAAATAGACTCAATAATATTTAATTTCATATCTCACTCAACTTCTAATTCCACTTCTACGATTTTTGGTGAATTTTCAAACTTACTCTACTGCTGTTGTCCCAAAACTGTTTTCTTATAGCTTGTTTTACAATTAAGTCCTTTATCCAATTCTAACTTCAAATTCTTTCAATTAAACCACTAATTCATCATTTTATTCATCATATGCTATATTCAAAAACTCTAAAACTTCAAAAACTTCAACTTAAATTCATCAAAACTTTGTTCTAAAACTTATAAAGTATCAAAATTAAAAGAAAAGGACTAAATTAACTTACCAAATTAAACTCCAAGCTTCAAACTTTAATTTTCCCTTTTCTTCTCTCTTTTCTCTTTTTCTTTCTTCCTTCACGTTTGCTCTCTGTTCTTCTTTTTTGTTTTATGCTTTTGTTTCTTTTAGTTTGTTTATATATATATAAAATAATATAATAATAATATAATATATAATATAATAATATACTTAAAAAAAATCTCAGATTTTCATCAATACACCGCCTCAACTTTACAAAATGGCATTATTGCCATTTTGGTCCTTCATAATTTCTTTTAATCTATAATTTAACTTTTACTTTCATTTCAATTTAGTCCTTTTCATTTAATTTCCTACCCAAACGATAAAATTTTCCAACGAAAATTTAATACCACATTACTAACATTTTATAAATATTTATAAAAATATTTCCTATCATATAAATATTCATGCAAATATATTGAAATAAATTTCTATTTAAATCGGATTTATGGTTGCGAAACCATTATTCCGATAACCTTGAATTTAGGCCATTACAAACACGCTCTCACTTCCATTCAGGAATCATAATGGGTTGTAATAAACCCGTTGGCACTTGATGCTCTACTTTAACTTGCTGACAAGTCAAACATTTTGCAACAAATTCTGAAATTTCTCTTTTCATACCAGGCCACCAATATATCTTTTTCAAATCGCCGTACATTTTTGTTCTGCCCGGATGAATAGAATACATACTATTATGTGCTTCAGACAGAATATTATTCTTCAAATCAGAACTGTTTGGAACACAAATTCTGTTATGATAACGCAACATACCGTCATCATCAATGCTAAACTCTGAATCTAAATTATCTCGAACCATCTATCGTTTAAAAACCAATTTCGGGTCTTCATTCTGCAGTTTCTGAATTTGTTGAAGAAACATGGGTTTCACTTTCAATTCTACTAATACAACACCTTCTTCATTAAGAGCCAAATGAGCATTCATTGACCGAAGTGCAAACAATGATGACTTTCGACTAAGTGCATCAGCAACTACATTAGCTTTCCCTGGATGGTAATCAATAACTAAATCATAATCTTTCAGCAACTCCAACCACCTTCTTTGTCTTAAGTTTAATTCCTTTTGAGTCATTAAGTATTTCAAACTTTTGTGATCTGTATAAATATAACACTTTTCACCATATAAATAGTGTCTCCAAAATTTTAAAGCAAAAACAATTGCAGCTAATTCAAGAACATGTGTAGGATAATTCTTTTCATGTGGTTTTAACTGTCGTGAAACATATGCCACCACCTTTCCTAACTGCATTAACACACAACCCAAACCATTTAAAGATGCATCACTATACACAACATACGATATACCTGATTCTGGTTGAGTCAAAACTGGAGCTTCTGTCAACATTTTCTTTAATTGGTCAAAGCTCTGTTGACATTCATCAGACCACACAAACTCAACATTCTTTTGTAATAAACGAGTCATTGGTGAAGCAATCATGGAAAAATTCTTTACAAAATGACGATAATACCCTGCTAGTCCCAGAAAACTTCGCACTTCAATTACATTCTTCGGTGTTTTTCAGTTCACCACTGCTGAAACTTTACTTGGATCCACACGAATTCCTTCAGCTGATACAATGTAACCCAGAAATCCAACTTCATGAAGCCAAAAGTCACATTTACTAAATTTTACATATAACTGCTTTTCTCTCAAAGTCTGTAATACAATTCTCAAGTGTTATGCATGCTCGGATTCTGTCTTTGAATAGACTAATATGTCATCAATAAATACCACCACAAATCTATCCAAATAAGGCTGAAAAATCCGATTCATTAAATCCATAAATGCGGCAGGGGAATTTGTTAAACCAAAAGGCATTACCAGAAATTTGTAGTGACCATACCGAGTTCGAAAAGCAGTTTTTGGTACATCACACTCATTAACCTTCAATTGATAATACCCAGATCTAAGGTCTATCTTTGAGAACACTGCAGCACCTTTCAATTGATCAAATAAATCATCCATACGAGGTAATGGATATTTATTTTTAATTGTTACCTTATTCAGCTGTCTGTAATCAATACACAATCGCAACGAGCCATCTTTCTTTTTTTACAAATAAAACAGGTGCGCCCCAAGGTGATGTACTCGGTCTGATGAACCCTTTATCCAATAACTCTTGCAATTGCGTCTTCAACTATTTTAACTCAGCTGGTGCCATTCTATACGGTGCTATTGATATCGGAGCTGTACTCGGAATTACATCAATTACAAATTCAACCTCACGATCTAGGGGTAAACCAGGAAATTTCTCAAGAAACACATCAGTAAACTCATTAACAACTGGCAATTGTTATATCTTCAATTCAGAACCCCGAGTATAAAAAATATAAGCTAAAAATGCTTCATTACCCTTCCGAATCAATTTCTGAGCTGTAAAGGCTGAAATAATTCTGACATCATTCTTTTTATCTCCAAACTTAGCTGAAACTATTTCCCCTGTTTGACATTTTAAATCAACTCGTTTTTCTCTACAATTCACTATGGCATCGTGTTTAATCAACCAATCCATTCCAAGAATAACATCAAATTCTTGGAAAGGTAACAACATTAAATCAGCAGAGAATTCACAGCCTTGTATTTTCAGTGGACAATTCCGACATATTAAATTAACTAACACACTTTGTCCTAACGGGTTAGTGACTTGCACATCAAGATCAATGGACTCAACAATCAAATTCTTTTCTGACACTAATGGAGTGCAAATATATGAATGCGTAGATCCAGGATCAATTAAAGTATACACAGAATCATTAAAAATATGAAAAATACTAGCTATGACATATGTACGTGCAGGTGCCCTTGTTTCTGATCGGGCTGCAGTATCTCTCATTCCCGAATGAGCAGCCCCAACAGCACTACTTTGACCCGAACGTTTACTTTTCTGATGAGTATTTGCTTGCTTTTCACCTTTTTCTTTATCTTCTTTTAATATTTGAGGACAGTCCCTAATAAAATGATCAGTTCCACCACATCTATAGCAAGCTCCGGTTCTTCCCCAACATTCACCAATATGAAATCTACCACAAGTTTTGCATCTAGGTCTCGGAATATTTTGCACACTACCAGTACTAGCTGTTGGTTTATTAGTCACTCCGACATCTCTTTGAGTTATTTTACTTTTATTTGATCGTTCCGAAATTGTAACAGATCGACTAGAATCATCTCTGAACTTTTTAGCCGGAAAAGTCGAAGTTGGTCTAGAGAAACTTCTTTTCTATACTTTTTTACCTTTTATTTCTCTTTGCATCTTTCTGTTATACACTTCTTCCATCTTTTGAGCTCGACCAGACAGAACCACAAATTCTTGAATCTCTGTGCCTCCAATCATCATTCTGATTTCATCATTAAGCCCTTCTTCGAATCTAATGCACATTTCTTCCTCTGTCGGTACAACATCCCGAGCATATCTACTGAGATACACAAATTCTCTTTCATATTCAGCCACTGTTTTATCCCCTTGTTGAAGATCAAGAAATTCCCTCTTTTTTTTATCTAAATATCTCCTTCCCACATACATCTTTTTAAACTCGTTTTGAAAGAATTCCCAGGTAAGTTTATCTGCAGGTACCACTGCCTCAATGGTTTCCCACCAATTATATGCTTCTTCCTTCAATAATGAAACTGCACACCTCAGATAGTCCCCTGGAGAACACATCATCTGTTTAAAAACTCTTTCCAAACTTTTTAACCAATACTCTGCTTTAACTGGATCATCGTCCGATCTTCCTCGAAATTCTTCAGCTCCGAACTTTCTGAGTTTATCAATCAGTGTTCTTTTGCTAGACTCATCTATTAAAGGAGGAGCAACTAGGTTGTAACTGGTGGTACAGCAGGGGGAGGAGGAGGTTGTTGTGCCTGACTTCTTCTTTGTATTGTTTCACTAAATCACTGATTCATTAACCCGTAAATCATATTTTTAAGTTCTTCCTCTCTCATCAAAGAAATCAGAACATTACTACTTCTTCCCTGTTCAGAGGTCTGTATTCTACTATTAACTTCTTCTTCTTGAGCAGCACCCTCGGGTCTATCAGACATCTTTACAATCTATAACAAAAATTAGTAGTTAGATCCGATCATTCACATCACACTATCACAGATTTATATGGCATGTATTTCTAGACATTTTATACATCACATTTGTCCCAAGAATCATCTAAACCAAAGCTCTGATACCAATAAATGTAACACCACTTACCCGAGACTGTTGCCGGGTCCAGCACGAGGCATTACTAGACTTAACTACTAATTCGGCATAAAAATTTAAAACTGTCCATCTGCGTCATATAGTCACTAAATTATTTTTGTCTCGAGATATAAAACTCCAAATTAAGTCTGTTAATTTTCCTTGAAACTAGACTCATATATCTTCTTACTATAATTTTTTCAGAATTTTTCATGTGGCCAATTAGCACATTTTATTCATTAAAGTTTCCCCTTGTTTTATTGTTCGACTGTTCTGACCTCTCTTCACTATGAATCAAATTAATTTTGGTACAGAACTTTGTACAATGAGATAATTGATTCGTAGTGAAGAGAGGTCAGAACAGTTGAACAGTAAAACAGGGGAAACTTTAATGAATAAACTGTACTAATTGGCCACATGAAAAATTCTGGAAAAATTATAGTAAGAAGATATATGAGTCTAGTTTCAAGGAAAATTAACAGATCTTAATTTGGATTTTTGTATCTCGAGACAAAAATAATTTAGTGACTATGACGCAGATGGACAGTTTTAAATTTTTATGCCAAATTAGTAGTTAAGTCTAGTAATGCTTCGTGCTCGACTCCAGCAACAGTCTCGGGTAAGTGGTGTTACATTTATTGGTATCAGAGCTTTGGTTTAGATGATTCTCGGGACGAATGTGATGTATAAAATGTATAGAAATACATGCCATATAAATCTATGATAGTGTGATGTGAATGATCCGATCTAACTACTAATTTTTGTTATAGATTGTAAAGATGTCTGATAGACCCGAGGTGCTGCTCAAGAAGAAGAAGTTAATAGTAGAATACAGACTTCTGAACAGGGAAGAAGTAGTAATGTTTCGATTTCTTTGATGAGAAAGGAAGAACTTAAAAATATGATTTACGGGTTAATGAATCAGTGGTTTAGTGAAACAATACAAGGAAGAAGTCAGGCACAACAACCTCCTCCCCCCTACTGTACCACCAGTTACAACCCCAGTTGCTCCTCCTTTAATAGATGAATCTAGCAAAAGAACACCGATTGATAAACTCAGAAAGTTCGGAGCTGAAGAATTTCGAAGAAGATCGGACGATGATCCAGTTAAAGCAGAGTATTGGTTAAAGAGTTTGGAAAGAGTTTTTAAACAGATGATGTGTTCTCCGGAGGACTATCTGAGGTGTGCGGTTTTATTATTGAAAGAAGAAACATATAATTGGTGGGAAACCATTGAGGCAGTGGTACCTGCAGATAAACTTACCTGGGAATTCTTCCAAAACGAGTTTAAAAGAAGTATGTGGGAAGGAGATATTTAGATTAAAAAAAAAAGGGAATTTCTTGATCTTCGATAAGGGGATAAAACAGTGGCTAAATATTAAATAGAATTTGTGTATCTCAGTAGATATGCTCGGGATGTTGTACCGATAGAGGAAAAAATGTGCATTAGATTCGAAGAAGGGCTTAATGATGAAATTAGAATGATGATTGGAGGCACAAAGATTCGATAATTTGTGGTTCTGTCTGATCGAGCTCAAAAGATGGAAGAAGTGTATAACAGAAAGATGCAAAGAGAAAGAAAAGGTAAAGAGGTATACAAAAGAAGTTTCTCTAGACCAACTTCGACTTTTCCGGCTAAAAAGTTCAAAGATGATTCTAGTCGATTTGTTACAATTCCGGAACGATCGAATAAAAGTAAAATAACTCAAAGAGATGTCGGAGTGACTAATAAACCAACAGCTAGAACTGGTAGTGTGCAAAATATTCCGAGACCTAGATGCAAAACTTGTGGTAGATTTCATATTGGTGAATGTTAGGGAAGAACCGGAGCTTGCTATAGATATGGTGGAACTGATCATTTTATTCGGGACTGTCCTCAAATATTAAAAGAAGATAAAGAAAAAGGTGGAAAGCAAGCAAATACTCCTCAGAAAAGTAAACGTTCGGGTCAAAGTAGTGCTGTTGGGGCTGCTCATTCGGGAATGAGAGATACTGCAGCCCAATCAGAAACAAGGGCACTTGCACGTACATATGCTATCCGAGCAAGGGAAGAAGCTTCTGCTCCAGATGTCATGGCTGGTATTTTCCATCTTTTTAATGATTCTGTGTATACTTTAATTGATCCTGGATCTACGCATTCATATATTTGCACTCCATTAGTGTCAGAAAAGAATTTAACTGTTGAGTCCATTGATCTTGATGTGCAAGTCACTAACCCGTTAGGATAAAGTGTGTTAGTTAATTTAATATGTCGGAATTGTCCACTGAAAATACAAGGCTATGAATTCTCTGCTGATTTAATGTTGTTACCTTTCCAATAATTTGATGTTATTCTTGGAATGGATTGGTTGATTAAACACGATGCCATAGTGAATTGTAGAGAAAAACGGGTTGATTTAAAATGTCAGACAGGGGAAATAGTTTCAGCTGAGTTTGGATATAAAAAGAATAATGTCAGAACTATTTCAACCATTATAGCTCAGAAATTGATTCTGAAGGATAATGAAGCATTTTTAGCTTATATTCTTGATACTCGGGGTTCTGAATTGAAGGTGGAACAATTGCCAGTTGTTAATGAATTTATTGATGTGTTTCCTGAGGAATTACCTGGTTTACCCCCAGATCGTGAGGTTGAATTTGTAATTGATGTAATTCCAGGTACAACTCCGATATCAATAGCACCGTATAGAATGGCACCAGCTGAGTTAAAAGAGTTGAAAACACAATTGCAAGAGTTATTGGATAAATGGTTCATCAGACCGAGTACATCACCTTGGGACGCACCTGTTTTATTTGTGAAAAAGAAAGATGGCTCGTTGCGATTGTATATTGATTACAGACAGTTGAACAAGGTAACAATTAAAAATAAATATCCATTACCTCGTATCGATAATTTGTTTGATCAACTGAAAGGTGCTGCAGTGTTCTCAAAGGTAGACCTTAGATCTAGGTATTATCAACTGAAGGATAAAGAGTGTAATGTGCCAAAGACTGCTTTTCAAACTCGGTATGGTCACTACGAATTTCTAGTAATGCCTTTTGGTTTAACAAATGCCCCTGCTGCATTTATGGATTTAATGAATCGGATTTTTCAGCCTTATTTGGATAGATTTGTGGTGGTATTTATTGATGACATATTTGTCTATTCAAAAACAGAATACGAACATGCACAACACTTGAGAATTGTATTACAGATTTTGAGAGAAAAACAGTTGTATGCAAAATTTAGTAAATGTGAGTTTTGGCTTCATGAAGTTGGTTTTCTGGGTCACATTGTATCAGCTGAAGGAATTCGTGTGGATCCGAGTAAAATTTTAGCATCAAGTGCCAACGGGTTTATTACAACCCATTATGATTCCTGAATGGAAGTGGGAGCGTGTTACAATGGATTTTGTGTCAGGATTGCCTATGACTCCAAGAAAGAAAGATTCGATGTGGGTGATTGTTGATAGATTGACAAAGTCAGCACACTTTATTCCAGTCAGAACAGATTTTTCACTTGAGAAGTTAGCAGAATTGTATGTGTCAGAGATTGTAAGACTATATGGAGTTGCAGTATTTATCATTTCAGACCGGGATCCGAGATTTACTTCGAGATTTTGGAACAAACTGCAAGAAGCTTTAGGTACCAGATTAAATTTTAGTACGGCATTTCATCCTCAAACAGATGGACAGTCAGAGCGAGTGATTCAAATTCTAGAAGATATGTTAAGATGTTGTATACTTGAGTTTGGTGACAGTTGGGAAAAGTATTTACCTTTGGTTGAGTTTGCTTACAATAATAGCTATCAGTCTAGTATAAAAATGGCACCGTTTGAGGCTCTTTATGGTAGGAAATGCAAGACTCCATTGTGTTGGTCTGAATTGAGTGAATCAAAAATAGTTGGGGTTGATTTGATTCGGGAAACTGAAGAGAAAGTTTGGGTTATTTGAGATAGTCTAAAAGCTGCTTCAGGCCGTCAGAAGTCATATGCGGATTTGAAACAAAGAGACATAGAATATGCAGTGGGTGATCGAGTATTTTTAAAAGTTTCACCGTGGAAGAAGGTGTTACGGTTTGGCAGAAAAGGAAAATTTAGTCCGAGATTTATAAGGCCATATGAAATTTTGGAAAGGGTTGGTCCTGTAGCTTATTAGTTGGCTTTACCTCCGGAACTTGAGAAGATTCACAATGTGTTTCATGTGTCTATGTTAAGACGGTATAGGTCAGATCCTTCACACGTAATTCCTCATACTGAAATTGAGCTTCAACCAGATATGACTTATTTAGAAGAACCAATGAAGATTTTGGCTCGTGAAGTTAAAGAATTGCGGAACAAAAAAAATACCATTGGTTAAAGTATTATGGAATCGACATGGTGTGGAGGAGGCAACATAGGAAACAGAGGAGTCAATGAGATCACAATATCCAAATCTATTTTCAGGTAACAAATTTCGAGGACGAAATTTTTAAAGGGGGGAGAGTTATAACAGCCTAATTTTCAATGGTGTCGGAAATGGTGATATGAGATCACTAAATCCGATAGGTAAGATTGAATAAGATAGTAATTTAACATTTATGAGCCAAGTAAGAATTTCGAAGAATTTGTGGATTGGTGAATTTGGTGAATTAAAAGAATTTATTAGGTCAAATGGGTTAAAAACGAGGTATCGAGATCTTGAATTTGAAAACCGAGCCATAAATATTTTTAGAAATATTTATGGAGGGTTATTAAGATAGTATTAAAGTTTGGTTGAGAAATTTAAATGTTTGGGTAGCCAATTTAATAAAAAGGACTAAATTGTAACAAATGCAAAATTGCTAGAAGAATTAAATAGCTCAACTGTTAAAAGAAGGAGGGTGTAAAGGACAATTAAACCTAAAAGTGAAAAGGTTGGACGGCAAAGGAAAGGAAATCAGCAGAAAATAGGGGAAATAAAGGCAAAATTGGAAATTTTATGATTTTAACATGTATGATAAAAACAAAATTGAAAAACCTAGAGATATCTTCACATTATCTCAGTAAAAACGCCATAGGAGTTCTGGAGAAAGCTGATTTTTCATATTTTTACACCATGTGAGTTTAATTTTTGCTTTTTCTTGATAATTTTTATGTCTTTATTACTTTTACAACTAGATCCACTTACAAAATTCATTAGTTTTTTATTTGGTGGGTAAAATTAGAAGCTACCCTAGCTGAGTAATGGAAGATTATGATGAACTATTATCAAATTTAAATTTTAATTTCATATTTAGGTGGTTTTATTAAGTAATTTTGATAGGAAATGGTATTTTGGACCTAATTGTAAAAAAGTTGTGAATTAGAGGTTGGTGTTGAAATTCAGAATATCAAAGGTTGTGAAGTAGTTTGTAATGATAGAGTAAAGTGTTAATTGAGAAAAATTAGTTCAATTGATGGCTGAACTGAGCAGGGACTAAATTATAAAAACTATAAATTTTGGGGTAAAAGTGCAATTTTGAAAATTGAAGAGAATAAATTATGAAGTGAAATAGAAATGAAATAAATGCTAATGAGTGAAAATATTTTACATTATAGATCAAGAATCCAAAGAAGAACGGGGAAAAGAAAAAGTTGCAGAATAGTCCCTAAATTTCAATATCTACTACAAATCAGCCGGGTAAGTTCATATGGTTGAATTTATATGTTTATTTGTGAATTATTGAATGATATAGTGTGTTGTTAAATATGAATTTGCTGTGGAATTATGAAAATTATGATAAAATGAAAGAATAAAGGCGGTAATTCAAATTAGGAAAAACACAGAATTGAGTACGTTCGTACCGTGACATGTGATGAATTGACAGGTAAGACCATGGTTAATCCATGACAAAACGTGAAATGTAGGTATGGTATTAACCATACTGAGTTAAGAAATGTCGGTATGGTATCCATACTGAGTTGTGAAATGTAGGTATGGTATTAACCATACTGAGTTAAGAAATGTAGGTATGGTATCATCCATATCGAGTTGTGAAATGTAGGTATGGTATCAACCATACCGAGTTAAGAAATGTAGGTATGATATCATCCATACTGATTTGTGAAACGTGGTACTGAGTAACGACGTACTCAAATTCGTAAGACGTTTCCTAATTTGATAATAAGTAATATAAAAGGAGTGAATCAAATGGAATAGATTGAGTAGTTGTTAATGTTGAGCTCAACTATGTGAAGTATTTTAACAATGGTTGTGAATGGCAGGGAACTTTAGTAAATGTTTTGTTATTGTTTGGAAATATTATGTGTGGTAAGCATTACTTTTAAACCTATGAACTTACTAAGCTTCATTAAGCTTACTTGTATGTGTTTAATATTTTTATGTAGATTGTATTAAAGAGAAGTAGGTAGATCGGATCATCACAGCAAAGCTCACTATCCAGATCAAATTCGGTAGCCTTTGTTTTATGTTTAAAGATTTATATGGCATGTATAGAGTTTAAATGAAATGGAGTAAAGTTGTTATAAACTAGTTAATTATATTTTGCAATGAAACAGTTTTTGAATTGCAGCAGTGATACGATTTTGAAAAATCACCAAAAATAGAAGAAATGAAATTAGAAAGTGAATAAGATATAGAATTGAAGCTTATTGAGTCTATTTGCATATAAAAGAAACATAACAAATAAATTATTCTTATATTTTGAGATATTTGAATTTTTGTGAGACTAATTCAGAATGATTACGTGATCCCCTGTTCTATCTTTCAAAAATCATTAGAAATTGTACAAAAATAATTGTGGGATATAGTTTATATGCATGGAACCCTTAATGAGTCTATTTTCATATGAACTAATAAGAAGGTCATATGAACTGTTTACAAGGAGATAATGGGTTCGTAGTGAAGCGAGGTCAGAATAGAAGAATATTAAAATAGGGGAAACTTTAATGAATAAACTGTACTAATTGGCCACATGAAAAATTCTGGAAATATTATAGTAAGAAGATATATGAGTCTAGTTTTAAGGAAAATTAACGGATCTTAATTTGGAGTTTTGTATCTTGAGATAAAAATAATTTAGTGATTATGGCGCAGATGGACAGTTTTAATTTTTATGCCCAGAATTAGTAGTTAAGTCTAGTAATGCCTCGTGCTCGACTCCGGCAACGGTCTCGGGTAAGGGGTGTTACATTTAACAACACAATATATCATTCAATCATTCACAAACAAACATATAAACTCAACCATATGAACTTACCCGGCTGATTTGTAGTAGATATTGAAATTTAGGGACTATTCTGCAACTTTTTCTTTTCCCCGTTCTTCTTTGGATTCTTGATCTATAATGTAAAATATTTTCACTCATTAGCATTTATTTCATTTCTATTTCACTTCATAATTTATGCTCTTCAATTTTTGAAACTACACTTTTACCCCAAATTTTACAATTTTTACAATTTAGTCCCTACTCAATTCAGCCATCAATTGAACTGATTTTTCTCAACTAGCACTTTACTCTATCATTACAAACTACTTCACAACCTTTGATATTCTGAATTTCAACACCAACCTCTAATTCACAACTTTTTCACAATTAGGTCCTAAATACCATTTCCTATCAAAATCACTTAATAAAACCACCTTAATATGAAATTAGAATTTAATTTCATAACAATTCATCATAAACTTCCATTACTTACCCAGGGTAACTTCTAATTTTACCCACCAAATCAAAAACTAATGAATTCTATAAGTGGATCTAGTTGTAAAAGTCATAAAAACATAAAAATTATCAAGAAAAAGAAAAAATTAAACTCACATGGTGTATAAATATGAAAAAACAGCTTTCTCCAGAACTCCTATGGCGTTTTGGCTAAGAAAATATGAAGATATCTCTAGATTTTTCAATTTTGTCTTTATTATACATTTTAAAATTTTAAAATTTCCAATTTTGCCCTTATTTCCCTTATTTTCTGCTGATTTATTTGCCTTGCCGTCCAACCTTTTCACTTTTAGGTTTAATTGTCCTTTAAATCCTCTTTCTTTTAACACTTGAGCGATTTAATTCTTCTAGCAATTTTGCATTTGTTATAATTTAGTCCTTTTTATTAAATTGGCTACCCAAACATTTAAATTTCTCAACCAAACTTTAATACTAACTTAATAACACTCCATAAATATTTCTAAAAATATTTATGGCTCGGTTTTCAAATTTGAGGTCTCGATACCTCATTTTTGACCCATTTGACCTAATAAATTCTTTTAATTCACCAAATTTACCAATCCACAAATTCTTCTAAATTCTCTCACTTGGCTCATAAATATTAAATTACTATCTTATTCAATCTTACCTGTCGGATTTAGTGATCTCATATCACCATTTCTGACACTGATAACATGATTATTTTGCATGATTTCTTGTATTTAATTCGGTGTATTTCTGAATTAATCCCTGCTAATTTGTATTTTTATGATTTAATTCTTATCAGGGACACAATTGATCGGAAACATGCTGAAAAGGGCTAAATTGAAAGAAAATCATGGAAATAGGGCCAAATCAAAAGGATGGAGGAAGCTAAGGACTCATCAAGCAATTTGACTTTGTATAAAGCCAAGAATAGAAAATTCTATTTTTAGTTTATTTTATTTTTATTTTTTTATTTTATATTAAATTAGCTAAGTCTATTTTTAGTAAATCCATTAGTATAAATAGGGGTTATTTGTATTTGGAAATCATCAATCAATTCTCTCTTTTCCTATTTCAATTTTGTATAAGATTTCTTTTATTCTATTTTTTTCAAGCCAACGTCCAACATTTTGCTTATTTCAATTATTTTTGTTTGTTTTCCTAAAATTGGTTTAATTGCCTTCAAAGTCCCTTCCCTTTCCAATTTCCATCATCCTCCACAAAAACACTTTCCACCAACTTCAAGCATGAGTAAAATCATGCCACACTAAACCCCTTTCAGCTTTAAGCCGGTATTGACCCAGTCAAAAACCCGTGAGTTACGAACCCGGGCTATTCAACTCCTGATTTTCGATACTTATTACTTCTCCGGATTAAGAGTATGACTTCGTCAACTCACAAAGTCAAGTCATGCTAAGTCAAAAAAGACGTCGTTTGAGTTAGTGCGGCTAGACATACGGTTGGAATTCCGAAAGGATCGATTGTCTAATTGGTCTTCCGTGAACACATTGGCGTTGTAATACCCCTATACCCGGTTCAATCATGCAGACCCGGTATAAGACTATTACATTTGGTGCCAAAATAATTATGGCTAGATACTTTTTAATTAAAACATTTGTATATGATATTTTAACTTACCAACCATTTTTACTAACATATTTATTGTTTATTAATTCATTCCATATATATATAAGTACTTCAAGTAACTGAAAATAGATAGAATTTTAAGAATCCATATTTTAGTCCCTATCACATGGGAACACTTTTGAACTACATATGTACATGTCATTTTAATACAAAATACAATACCTACTTTTGAAACTCGTGAGGATGTGATGAGGTGAGAGATCTTCTAGTTGGACTCTATCTCTTCTAGTTTAATTGTACCTACGCGTTAAAATAAACGTGTTAAGCCGGTGAAAGCTTAGTAAGCACTACAAGAATAAGTAAGTAAATAATCATAACAAAATGTTTTAAACTCATTCAATTATTACATATCTACTCACATATAAGTTTCTTCAACTATGCCTTACTTTAAAAAAATTTAACTTATCTTTTGTAAGGTATTAAACTTACCTTAACACATCAGTGATTCACTTTTGTTCTCATTTCTCATTCTTAGCCGAAAGTAGACTTTATAGAACACACCGGATATACGGAACAAATACAGAGGTGCATTATGATGCACAAGTGAACAGAGAGCACCAATGTGCTAATAATCAGAGAGCACCAACGTGCTAATATCAGAGAGCGCGCTAAAGTTCCTTAATGGCATGCCACTTATATCCTAATAGTTCTAAATTCCGTCTACTTGGGCATTAAAGCTGAATCTCATACATTTAAATACTTTATATAAATATTTCGAAAATGATAAATAAATAAAAATAATTTAAAATTCTTGTAGTACTTACAACAAAAGGTTTGAGATGATATATGTTCTTCTTCCTTCACTCCTTAACCTTCTCTTTTCCTTTTCCTTCAATTCGATCCTCTCCTTTCTTTTCTTTTTCTTCAATTTCATATAAACATATAAAATTTATATGTTAAAAAAATAATCAAATAAATTTCCTGTACTATTTAATAAAATAGACATGTATAATATAATAAATTCATCCTTTCTTACTTTTGCTCACATTTCAATTTAATCCTTTACTCATAAATTTATTCAAAGCTGTCCATTTGTGTCATAGTCACTAAATTATTTATTTCCAGAGCTACAGAACTCCAAATGAAGAACCGTTAATTTTTCCTGAAACTAGACTCACATATATTAATACCATAAAATTTACAGAATTTTTAACTTAGCCAATTAGTACAGTTTATTCATCAAAGTCACCCCTGTTCTGCTATCTGGCAGTTCTGACCCTTCTTCACTAAAAATTAATTATCTCCTCATACAGAATTCGGATGATGTTCTTGTTTATTTCTATTGAAAATAGATTCATTCAGGATTCTAAATATATTAATTTAAGCCCCTAATTATTTTTCTTCAAATTTTTATGATTTTCTAAAGTCAAAACAAGGGAACCCGAATTCATTATGAACCAGTCTTAAATAAATCTAAATATCTCAAAATACAGAATTTCTTTTCTTTCTCTGTTTCTTTCATATGAAAATAGACTCAATAAGCTTTAATTTCATTTCTCACTTAACTTCTAATTCCACTTATATGATTTTTAGTGATTTTTCAAAGTTAGTCTACTGCTGCTGTCCAAACTGTTTTAGTGCAAACTGTTTATTACAACTTTTCCCCTAAGCTTTCAATAAATGATAATTTCGTCCCTACTCAATTAACTTCTCAGCTGAGCTGATTTTTCTCAATAAACACTTTATTCTATCACTTTAAACTACTTTATAATCATTGGGAATCAGAATTTCAGTAATAGACTTTAATTCCAAACATTTTCACAATTTAATTCTTAAAATCAATTTCTACCTAGATATTCCATTAATTAAATCCCTAATTCATCAAATTGATCCACATAACTCATGTTCAAAAATCTAAAAATTTTCAAAATTTCAACTTAATTCAACAAAACTTATAAAACATCAAAATTAAAAGAAAAGGGCTAAATTAACTTACTTATTAGACTTCCAAGCTTCAAGCTTTGAATTTTCCTTTTTTTTTTCCTTTTTCTTCCCCTGCTTTTGTCTTGTTCTCTGTTTCTTTTCTGTTCTTCTTTCTTTTACTTTCTCTTTATAATATATAATAACAATATAATATATTATATTATATTTAAAACATAAAATATCTTTATTATATAATAATATATATTAAACATAAAAATCTCATATTTTTCTACGTTACACCGCCTCAACTATACAAAATGGCTTAATTGCCATTTTGGTCCTTTATAATTTCTTTTAATCTATAATTCAACTTTTACTTCTATTTCAATTTAGTCTTTTTCATTTAATTACCTATCCAAACGTTAAAATTTTCTATCAAAATTTTAATACCACATTACTAACATTTTATAAATATTTATAAAAATATTTCCTATCATATAAATATTCATGCAAATATATTGAAATAAATTTCTCTTTAAATCGGGTTTATGGTTGCGAAACCATTGTTCCGACAACCTTGAATTTAGGCCCTTACAGGCGTGCCAAGTGGGGATTGCTGTTTGGTTCCGTCAAGGGAAGTAGTAACCGAATTTAAATGTCCCAACGTTTGAGGGCATTGGTTCGAGCTAGGCTCTTCTAGAACGCAAAGGTGCCGGAGTTCTAAACCACGAACGTTTCATAGGTTGTTCGATCGGTAAGGGTTAGTTATAGGATGTTCCATAACTAATTTACACAAGGAAGAGTTGGTGTTCGAGGCGTCCTTGGTAGCTATAACTAGCTTATCAGAAAAGACGAGTTCATCTAATTTTGAGGATCGGGTCAAAGACGGAAAAAACCGCGCTTAAGGTTGAGCTAAGTTTTATCGATTTCTTTTCAGATTATTTCAATTTTATTTTCCTATTTAGTCTGTTACTTTTTACGTTTTTATTTTCTGTGTTTGTTTCAGGTTTAATATTTTACTCCCCCCAAACGTCGCGGGCACGACAATTGCCCAGACATTAATCTGGTCAAGAGATAGACAATTTTTTAGTAAAACCAGTCTCTGTGGGATCGACCCTACTCCCTATACTGCTAAAATTTGCAACTAGGTGTAGGTTTATATTGGTGGAATCGACAGCCATCAGACACCACTGAAAATTAGGCCGTTACAATCATACTATGTATGGAATATCAACCCTAACTAAATTTATTCTATATTCGAATATATTTTGATTATTCACCCGAACACAATTTATTACTATTAATTTTAATTATTGTTATTTAAATTATTGGGATATAATTAACTTCTTAAAAAATATATATATAATTTTCATTTAAAAAAATTATATAACTTCTTCTTCAAGAAGAAAAGAAAAAGTATCCACAGAGTCAAATTATAGCTACTAATAAAAGTAAAAAAAAAAAAATCATAATCCAAACTTAGAATAGTTAACCAAAAAAGGGAGATTAGTTAGATGAAAACTAAGAAGAAGCCAACTCATGCAAGTAGAAATTCCTTTTAGTAAATCATTAATCAATCAAAATCCTCATGGACCGTACGATACCAACTTTCAGGGTAAAAATCTCAACCCTTCATCATTCTGATCCAACGTCCACAAATTGCCTTCCCCATCGATATTCCATCTTCCCAACTCGAATCTTTTGGCCTCCTTTTGCGAATCTTTTTATTTTTTATTTTTTTATTTCCCCTTTATTAACATTATATAAAAAGAAAAAAAAATATACCCCAAGAGAAACCCAAAAAATACTCCAAAAGACTGTAGTTTAATTGATATCTTTGAAACCCCAGATCTGATTTCTTATAAAAGGTTAGTTTCTATTTCACTTTCATGTCCATTTTCTATTTTTTTTCTGTATTTTTTTTGTTTCATATTTTATGGTACAATATGAGTAATTTTGCTGTGGAAAATCCTTTTTGATTTACTTTTTGAGGAATGGGTATTAAAGGGTAAGGTCAAATTTCAATGGGATGTTTGTTTTTTTGTTTAGGATTTTCAAGGGTGGTACATTATGATGTTATGGATAGTTGAGAGATGTTTTATTTTCTTAAATTTATAATTTTTTTATATTATTTTGCTGCCAAAGTTGGATTTTTTATCTTTTTTTATGATAGAAAAAATAAAATAGAAATCTGATTGATAGGCAATGCTAGGTTTTTAAAGAGGGGATTTAAGTGCTATAAATTTAGGGTATCTTTCCTGAGGATTAGGTTGGATATATTTTTTTTGTTGGGGGGTGTGTTCTTTTGAGATATGCAGTATGCTGATGTCAGTTTTGAACTTATGCTCAAGGCATTGCTTGAAGATCGGATAGAACTTTGAAGTTCTGGATCTTTAAGAAGATAGCATTGGCCAGATTCTTTAGGTCAAAAAGGGTTTAGGGGAGGTTTTAAGGAATGGGATTTCGGTCGGTAATTGGGATATTTATTAGTTAATTACTTATGTTTCTTTATTTGCTAGAGGCTTAATGCATCTATTCTCTGAGTTAAATTTTTAGAATAGACAGGTTCGAATAGGTTGTAATACTAACTAGTACATTGATCTCAGAGTTCATGTTGGGCCCCTTGAACTAAAGTAAGATGCAGTTGCAGTATCTGCTTTAGTATCTAAAGTTTATTGGAATTTGATAAGATCAGTGTTCTTGCAGGCTTATAGGAGTCTGTTTATGGGCCAATTTGTCTAGATTATCTTGGATGTGCTACGTAGTGATGTCACTGTTTCCATATTAGATAGTGATGTTAGACAGGACATGGACGTCAAATTTATGGTTCATTCCATCTTTAGAATAATATCTATAGAAGGATAAGTAGTTTTACCTTTAGTTCTGAACTGCTGTGGATTATGAAGTCGTCTTTTCTCACAGAGAAATCAGTGGACCTAAATAGAGATGGACAGCTAGAAACCAAGTTAAAATAGTTATTGTATTGAAAATTGAAAATCATGATGGGGAATGCTTGTTTTACATGGATTCTAGGTAGTATTTCCAGTGTTGCTATCTTTTACATATACTCTAGATATATACCTACCTGGCTTTGGATGCAAATTTTTTGGTGATTTCTGTAAAATAGAAGAGACTGCCATTGAATAATTTTAAAAGGGGTTGAAATTTAGTAGTAACTTTAAAATTGCATCAGGTAAATGCAGGGAATCTAGAATATAGCTGGCATAAAAGAATTTACAAGTTCCTTAATGTGGGGTTTGCGGAAGCTGATGTTAAAGATTTTACCTTATATTGAGAGTTGTTGAGAACACTTTTCTCTTAGGAAACTAGAGGCTTGAATATCAACTGCTTTGATTCTTCCTATTCTTATTTTCCCTTTTTTCTTCCTGTGCGGGTATGCCCGAGGGCCCTTGGTCATTTGGCCAACTATTAAAAGGGTTGCTTTACGTGCTCATCTCAATTGGCGTAGTTAGCTTCTGTATATATCTCATATTGATAAAAAAGGCATCCTTCAGCTAAACATTGTTCTTCTTGTTTATGTGGTTGTCATTTTTATGTTCTGTAATCTTAGTTCTTTGTGGACTCTAATTGCAGGGTTTGTGACAGTTACTCAACATTTTTCCAAAAGGTGACTCAGTTGAACAATCATACATTTTTGGTATATTCAGTGTAAAATGGAAGATGGATTGTCAAGCTTTTGGGGTCCTGTCACATCCACTGACTGGTGTGAGAAAAACTATGTTCACTCATCTTACATTGCCGAGTTTTTCAACACAATATCCAATGTCCCAGGCATTCTTTTGGCACTCATCGGCCTTGTAAATGCCTTGAGACAACGGTTTGAGAAGAGATTTAGTGTCCTTCATATATCTAACATGATACTTGCCATTGGGAGCATGATATACCACTCCACATTACAGCATGTGTAAGTATTTTTTTCACTTCATACACTTCCATTATATTCCCTCAAAAGCTTCTGATATTAGATGTAGGTCTCTCCAATAGAGATTCAGTTTTAGAAAATTGTTACTGTGTGTCTGATCGAAGATAATTTTATTTTTCTTGTTATAATGGTTTTGTTTTTGGAGTTAGTTGTTTATTTGCAGCAGTATGCTGACACCAAAGTTAACAAATACAACAGTAAGCAAGTTTTTCTGTTCCTACTCCCATTTTTAAAAACAAATATTCCTCCTTTTATCGCATCAAGTACTCTGGGAATTCGGCAAAGAAATGTTGTGTATGGTTAATTTTGTTTTATGGTTTCTTTAGCACATATATCCAAGGATATCTATTGGACTGGACTAATGCCTAATCTTTTACCATTCCCACAGTTTCTAATGCTTGGATGTCGTTTTAGCTTGATATGTAGCTGAAGGTTTTGATAGGATGAATGGTTTATGTAGAAAATATATAATCAAATCAAGATGTTCTTTAATAATGTTAAGCCTTTTCGTTTGATATGAATTACATATTAAGTTGCAAATTAGAGGGTCTATCTTAAAGGGGCACTGAATATGCAGATCCTGTAGATGCATTTATATTTACGATTGTGGGTTCATTGCACTCAGGGATGATTGTTGCTGGGCAGCTTGACCAGTAAATATTCTGTTGGCATGACTTCATGTCAGCAAATAAATAATTTCTTTTACTCACGGTTTTGTTTATTGTTGTTACTTAAAGCTTTTACCCTTGATGGAAAATTGGCACCTATGGAAAGTGAACTTGAGAAAACATTGCTCTTGTTACGTAGCTCTAAGAATTAAGAACTTTACAAAAGAATAGTTATCTATTTGCCAAGTTGATTTGAAATGTGAAAATCTCAACTTATTTCAGGCAACAGCAAGGTGATGAAACACCAATGGTGTGGGAAATGCTTCTGTACTTTTACATCCTCTATTCACCCGATTGGCATTATCGCAGTACAATGCCTACTTTCTTGTTCTTTTACGGAGCTTTGTATGCAGTGGTCCATGCTCTCTTCCGCTTTGGATTTGGCTTCAAGGTGCATTACGTCATTCTCTGCCTTCTCTGCATCCCTCGTGTGTACAAATACTACATCTACACTAAAGATGTCTCAGCAAAGCGACTTGCAAAGCTATATGTAGCAACCTTGCTTCTGGGGAGCATGTGTTGGCTATCTGACAGAGTCTTCTGCAAAGAGATATCTCATTGGCACTTCAACCCTCAGGGTCATGCTCTATGGCACATCCTCATGGGCTTCAACTCGTATTTCGCCAACACGTTCCTGATGTTTTGTCGTGCTCAGCAACGAGAATGGAATCCGAAAGTTGTCTACTTCTTGGGTGTTTTCCCTTATGTCAAGATTCAAAAACCAAAGAGCCAGTGAAAGCATTTGGTGCATATTCAGGTGAGGAATTCTCTCTTCGACCATGTTAAACTCCCTCACAGTCTGATTTTGGTACTAGCTGTTGTTTTTGGAAGGTCACAGGCATAGGATTCACAATTCTTTTTCTACTATTGTGTCTTTAACAAGGGAAAAATTATATATATTTGATGTAAATGATAATTTAATGTTGACATTGTTGGCGGGGCTTTCCTTTTTTGTTTTTTTTTTTACTGTAACACTAGTCTTTTTGCTTAGCAATGGAGAATGAGAAGTCGTTTGGTCCCATATTTTAACACCTTAACTTCTTTATCAAGCTTTCATCTCCTCCATCCCTTCAAATCAATGAATGGCTCTCATGGTAATGCCATGGATTTTTGGACACACTATCATTTACAGAAGTTAATTTAATGTTTTTGTGCTAGAAATGGGGACAGTGTTTTAAGTACCTCGCCAGTCGCCACCCTTGCCCAGCTGGTGATTACCAAGTCAAAGGGCATCACTTCGTCTAGACCGCTCTTCATGAGCGCACATATGCATAATATGTGGAAATTTTATGATCTATCTTGCCAAAAACAGGTGGTGGATCCTTCTTTGCATTCTCACGTGTAGGACTTTGTTTGATAATCTCCATCCAATAGCCGTCTCTATTTAGAAGGATATTGTGTATCCCAAGTGGTCAACTAAGATGAAACCTGTATAATCTCCATCTAAGGATAAGAGACGATCATTGTCACTTACAAATACTCGTCTTTAGTATTGAGGAAAACTTGTGTCTTCTTCACTATAAGAATTAGACACCTTAAGTTACGAATCTCAGCATGTCTTCCGCTGTGTTAAAAGTCACATTTTTCTCTCCCGTAAAGAAATATTTTTCATTCCATTTTTAAATCCCACAATTAAATTTTTATCAGGTTTATTTTTTGTTTCTTGCATGATTTTTTATATCAAGCAATTATATTAAATTTAATTAAATTTGGAATCAATTTAAATTGGTTCATAAAGAAAAGTTTTTTCAAACACAAAAATCTAAGATATTGTTGAATTCTATATCATTCAACTATATTATTATTTTTATCATGATTGCCTTATGAACATTAATTTTAATTAAAAAATATAATTTTTTTAAAATAAGTAATTTATTTATATATATTTTAATATCATATTTCATTATTCTAATATTAATAGCCACTTTTTATTATTACATTACAAATTGAGGGGAGGATAGGACTTCAACCTACACTATAAATAATATAAAGCAAAATATTGTTATTATTTAATACTACTATTTTTAACACCACAAACCCTAATCGAATTGGAATTTAAAAAGACTAAACCCTAATGAAATATTATTCTAAAACAAAAGCCCAAGATTTTTTGGGCTAAAATCTTCTAAACAAATTGTAATTCAACGAAAAGCGCTAATCTTTAGTTCGTTCACTTTGTTTTTCCTCATCTTCTAGGCTTCTAGCTGCTGACTGTCATTGCCGACCGAACTCCTTCGCCGTCATATTGAAGTGCCGCCGAGTCCATGTAAAATAGACCAATGGCCACGGAAACGCCAAAGAAATCTGGACCTCCTAAAATAGTTACTCTGAATAACGCATTGAAACTGGTAAATATCTCTTTTGCGTTTAATTTTAATGGTATTGATGAATTTTGATGATCTGGGTCGTATTCATCATTAATTAATTATCTGGGTTTGAACGGTTGCGATTGTCTGGTATTTGGAAAGAAAAAAGAATACTTTGTTACTGATATATGATATGAAGATGGCGAGATTTGGTAATATACTTAGATGTTTGAAGAAGACCTTGGAGTCTTTAGGATCCTATACTGGTTTACATCGCTTCAGTCTATTTACTGGTTGATTGGGTTTCTCCATTGGTCACTAGATGGAATAATTTGCTGTGTTTATTGGGGATTTTGTGATTATGATAATAGTTTCTACTTGTAGACATTAACTGATTGAAAAAGAAAAAAAAAAGAAGAAGCTTTGGATCAAAATAGAATCATGCATATTGGCCAACAAAAGAAAAAGAAGATTTAGCATGTTTTTGTGGGATTGAATTGGATCAGTATTATAGTTTATTATCATGATTATCCATCTTAAGCTTATTCCATATATTTACATAAGACACACATACAAAAAACACTTTTTGTTCTGCACTTCACTAAGTGATCATTTTTTTGGTACCTTGTTGTGTCTCATGGAATATAGGAGTTCTAGTGCCCTTGGCTGTTCCAGTTACGGTTCTTACTTTTTTGTGCCCATCGTCCAGTTTATTAGTTTAATATTGACTCAAGTGATATGCAGGCCGAACAATGGGTAAATAAAATGAATGGATCTGCAGAATATGAAGTAGTGGAAGCAGAACCAGAAGCTCGGCCAGAAAGGTCAGTGGGACTGTACTTTATCATAGTCGTGTCATGTATTCATGCACCGTTCTGATGGGTTTTTAACAGGCTTGGACTCGGAGCAAAAGTTCCGCGTCAATCAAAAGTTGGACTCTCTAACGACCCAGTTGAGAGAAAACTATCGGCTAAGTTGGGTATTGGAAAAAGAAAAGTTTTCAAAAACCAGGATTCTACCACCCCTTCTAGTAAAGACATGGTCGATGAAGATGATGGTGATGAGGATTTAGATAGTAGAAGCAGTGCATTTTCTAAGAAGAGATCAGTTCCTCTGACCTCCCAGTTACAAGTAAAGAAAAAACCAAAATAACTTGTAGCTTTGGAATGCTTGAATGTAGCAAAATTCTATGTACTTTCTAGTTGGATTTAATGACTTGTAAACACTTTCCATAATGGAAATATGCAAGAAAAATTGAAGTTTTTGTTCTATAGATTACTGTATTAGAAAAAAAAATATAAAAAGTTCTTATATGTTGAGAAGTTGCATTTATCATTTACATGTCATCCCTTATGGAATAAGAATTGGATTAATATCATTTCATTAAGACAACAAAACTATGAATAATGGATATGTCTTTGGGCATGGTGGAAAATGCTGCATCTCTTGATGGCCTCTCCATTAGAGAAGGGTATTTGGTGAAATTTGACTTGGATCCTCTTTAAGAAATTCAGTGGCGTCCTTCGTCGGTTTCAGATGAATGGTTCTGTTTAAAAAACGTTTCAGATGTCACTTTCTTTCCATTAATGACTTGAATTTCATTGTTCTAGTTGCTGACAATGTGTAGACAATGACTCAACGACCGACTATGGTGGTTGGGATAGTCTCTAGTAACTGATTGGCCTGCACTTCTCTGATAGATGACCGTGCTTGCCCACTTAAATTTGGTTGACATTTGCAAGCCTTTTAGTTGTCAACGTAGACATGATGGCATGATGATGATTTAGGTACGTACCAAAATATAGACTTATTTAGGTAATAAAAGGATAAAAAAATTTACAAATAGCTTAGGGTTTTCTTGATATTTATGTATAGAGTTAATTGCATTCCTTAAATTTCAAAACTTTCTAATTACATCTTCATATCATTAAGTCCTTGTGTCCTTAAAATTGTTAATTTAATTATTAAATGATACATCAAATCTCTTATATAATATAATTTAAAATGAAAATTTTAAAGAAAAATAATACATAATGTAAAGACCTTATTGATATAACATCAATGATGGAGGAATGTAATTAAAATGTTGTAAAGTTTGAAGGCCAAGTTAGAATGAAGGTTATAGTTCGGGGATGTATGGTGAAATTAACTCATGTATGCATTCTTTCAAATGTTCAGTGTTTTTATTATTTTCAACAATCATAGCTTCTACATGCATACATGCATATCAGGTATATGAAATCTATCATAGTAGTCAATCACTCCACTTCAAAGCACTCACAGGTCTAAATACCCCACGCACACAGATATAAAGAACACTAGTTAACCAAACCCAAGAATAAATGAAATCAATCAGAGTTAAGAACACACCATCCACACACAAACAAATACACACCAAAATCTACAAACTCTACCGGTAAGAAATAAAAGTTTATCATCACTTGCACTAGGAGAAATGATACCATGATATAGTGTAGTTATTGATTAAACTAAACCAAGAAAGGCCTTGAAATCAAGTGCTTGCATTGCAATGGATCTCTGCACATGAAATAGGAAGCTTCAAACTCACTTGTAAGAACTCCATGTTGATTGGTTATTTGATGCGGGTAAGATTTCTACCATATTGACATGATTTGAATGGAAAAAGGTTACAAAGAAGCATAAAACACTTCAAGGAGAGTTAAATTAAACCCTTCTTGCTAGGTTGAGACCTCGATTAGCTTGCTTTTTCCAATTCTGACTCATTGAGAGGCGCATTATTGGTATTAAGTATGAACAAAATCGAGTCAGTAACCTCTTACAAGTTGATGTCACTCTTGTAGTCCTTCAGCATGATATTCACATTCCAGACTTACATTTAAGTAGCTTGTTATAGTGTCTTCAACAAAGTCTTCGAATATGGCTTCGCTAATTTCACCGCCAATACAATCAGTGTCAAATCGAAGATCCATCCATGTTCCAGCCTTAGCCATGTCTTTTCTAACTATCTGGTCCAGAGAACGAGGCAATGGCATTGGGAGCATGTGCCAATAAACCCCTTGCCAGATCTCTTCAATGGTATTTTTCATGTTTGGGATAGGACGGATGTTGGTTTTAACAAACGATACGCCAGGGGAACCCAAATAGTATCCACAAACCTCCACCAGAACTTCATTAATGCAATCAAAGAGGAGGTTTTTGTCATGACAAAGTTGGTTGGGCAAGTATTCTACCTCATCAAGCAATAAAGGGTCAAGAAGCATGTCCGAAGACAGTGACCTGATGTAGAATTCATCCCATTCGAAACTTGAGGCTTCTAGCACTGCCTTTACGTACTCATATATTGATTCCTTATCATCCATACAAGTTTTAAAACGACTACTGCGATTTGTGGCTAAAGAGCCACCATGTTCTTCGAATCGAATTCTTAGTGGTTGTATGGATGTTTCACCTGAAGATTGGTGAAAAAATCCGCATCATCCAAAATGTGGCACAAGAAGGTTAAAAACAAATGTAGAATATGAAATAAAACAGGAGGCTTTACTCATATGTCGTACCAGAAATACATCTGATGCTAGCAGGGCTGATAACATCCTCGGAAAATATTGGCTCGAGAACAGAAACGGGACTTGGACGCTCCTCTAGACCTTCAACCATTTTGGTTAATGATGAGTTTGATGGAGAATCTAATGGAGAAAACAATTGTTGGTCCTCTTCGGTTAAATCCTGGAGATAGAAGAAAAGAAAATCGGTAGGATGAGACATAACACATGCAATGCATACAACAAATCGAACACCAGCAAGGTAATCGGAAGAGCTTATATTTTCCTCATGGGGTTTAACTCTGCCTTCAACATAATAATAGAAAACCATGATGATATCAAATGGGCGATATGTTTTCCATATTCCCGATGGAAGATCGGATATCAATCGAAGGGCGTAAGCAGCATGTGTTCATCATTACAATCTACTTCATAATTACAATACATAGCAAATGGCATTACTCTTACCTGTTTCGAGCATTCCGGATATTGCTTTTCATCATAAACTTCGGACATATCGACATTTTTGTCATCTCTAGCAATTGAATAGTGATTTGTCTCAGAGGAAGCATCCAAGAGCTCGGTTTCTTCTTCAACCGTAATTTCAGTTTCTTCAACAACAATGACTTTATCTGCATAAACTTTTATCAAGGTTAAATATTAATAAACCTCGATATTCATGATTGCCATCATAAATTAAATAACTATAAAATAATACCTTCGCAACTTGTTTCGTCTTTAGTAGAAGAATGACTTTGATCCTCTTTGTCATCATTCACACAAGCGTCAAGTTTGTTTAAAATTGCATTATCACCTCGGACTTCATCGCCGTTTTTATTATCGGAAACGCCAGGCCGGCTCTCTGGTTCGTCCGCAGATTGACTTAGACTACTCACATTGTTTTGTAACTTCTGGAACTTGTCAGGGCTGGCAAATCTCGAGTGTGCAGTTATAGAACTAGGCTCCGGGTTCCTTGCAGGGCTGCTGATGGGTGATGAGTTATAATCTGGGAGAGAGAGAATCCTCCCTAAGGTTTTCGGAACCTGTCTGCCTGAAAGATCCATAATGCCATCCCCATTGGTTAGCATCTCGGAGAGATGTTTCTTTGCCTCGATATAGATGTTTGAATGCCTGGAAAAATGAGTAGTCTCGTATTCTGTACTCAATTCAGGGCCCTTTAGCTTGCTTGTCTTTTCCCCTTTCTTGACACTACTGGAAGGTTTCGCAATTCTTTCAATAAAGAAATGGTCTTTAGTAGGAGAATTCATCCCAATATATTCCTTTAATCCTCCATTGTCACTCGAACTTTGCCGCTCACCGGAAAGTCTTTTCGGTATTTCTTTTGCAGGGATTCTATGATGCTCTCTTCCCATAGCGTGTCTCAACTTTCTTTTAATTTCAGACAGGAAAAAGTGGGAACCAACTTTCTCATTTGGCTCTCGACGTCTGATGTTGTTCTTAGATTCGGGTGACGAACCAATGCTACTTCCAGTTTCAGCAGTTTGTGAGCATGTCGCTCCAGGCTTCAAAACTACAATTCTAGTTGAAGCTTCGGAAACCTTTTGTTCATCTGATAAGTCTCTTTCCTGAGACTTGGACTTTCTTCTAAAGAAATTACGCTGTTTTCTATTAACAGTCTCATTCGGTTGTCTTAAACCAACAGGCTCTTGCTCTGAAAAGTTGGATCCGGAAAAGGGCTTAGACTCCTCATCTCGAGCATTTGGCGAGTTCTTAGAATTTTTGACCAATGATGAGTTTGGATCTCGTAGAAGTTTCAAAAACAATTCCTCATTTAAACTCAAAATTTGAAGTGCATCCATAGCTTCTTTTGAGGCTTGGAGTTCCCCACCTTCAGTAAGTTGGTTCCTATTAATAAGCTTTTGACTCACTAAGAACTTGATAGCCTCACTCACTTCTTCGAAACGGGAACTCTTCATGTTTGGCTGCATGTGACCTTCAACAGGCTGGTCACGATTCACACAATCGATTCTTTTTTGACCCATTTCCTGATAGAGCTCTTCTACAAGATTGTCTATGTCAAGATTGCTTGTAGTTTGCTGCTCAGATTTATGATAACAAGATATTTCCGACACCAAGGTCTTAGCAGCATCAACATCAAGACTGCCACCGGAACTTTTCTTCCGAGTTTTGATTCTTCTTTTCTGGTTCTTCCTTTCATTGTCTCCTTCACCCAAATCAAACTGTTTTGCTTCAAGTTCAGTATTGTTTACCTCTTCCTTTGTAGCATGCTCCCTTGACATTTCTTCTTCGAGAAGTTTCTTTACGCTTGGCTTACATGTATCCATTGCCATTGCCTTATCTTCACCCGAACTAGTTGACATGTCAATTTTATTTCCCGAATTTCCCATACCTGCAAAATCAAAAAGAAAACTAAGAATCTATGCCGCTCTTGTTCTTCTATGAACATTCCCATGTAGGACACATACTCGGGAAACCGAATTTATATTTAATGATACAAACAAGCTAAATAATCTTTTAACAATATAAGGGCAATCCAAATGGCCATTTATAAATCACTTACCGACTACATTTCTGTTCCCACGCCTTCTATCCGAAAGCAGTCTCTGAGTTGATCGACCATGGCGGAAATCAAACATAGTAATCAAGCCCCACATACAACCCATTTGATCCCTTTCGTATCGAACAGGGCGTCTATTCGATCTTTTTGCCATGATAAATACAGTCTTTATTTGAGACTAATGCTTTCGTAATCAAAAAAAATTTGCTGACAGGTGGTTTCAAATCTGATAAACAGATGGAATCAACAATTAAAAGGACATAATAAAGAAACATAACCAAAACTGTTAAGACAGACAAAACATAAATAAAAAACTAGCTCTGTAAATCAATGTTTCAGACAAGAAACCAAAGATAAATGTGGTAAATAACCATATGACTATCACTGCAATAAGATCAGCCAAATAGCATATGAACTCATGAGAGACTCGTGACATTGATATGCAAAACCAGACATTTCCTTAAACAGATCAGGTTTTAAAGACATCAGTTCTGAACTTTCCTTAAACATTGCTAACCCTTTCCTTCTAACCCCTTCTTTTACACAAATATGGCTCTAATTTCCCTCATGCAGCAACTAAATCATAGTCCAATAATGTCACAAAAACTGTAAAATCAGAAAGCTGTTTGATTAAGAAATGAATGTACTTGAAGTAAAGAGTTGTTCAAAACCCAAAACCAGAAAGAACTAGGAGAGGATATTAGTCACAAAAATGTAGCTAATATGTTACCATAAAAGAGTAATATATATAACAATATTCCAATTTCAACAACTCAAGTTTCCCTAAGCAGTGTAAGCCACAAGCTTCAAAGGCAAAAACTTTCTTTGGATGCCAAGGTATCATTAAAATACCTGTCTTTTTGCCTTGACCAATGCCTCAAATTCCTCACTAAGGGACTCAAAGAGAATTGTGAAAATTCTCTCTTCTTTTTTTTTTAGCCCTTTTTTCTTGGATCTTCACTTCAATGGAAAGATCAATTGAAACTGAAGATTACAGATTGAGAATTCCTTTATCTCTAAACACTTGAAAATCAACAAAAAGACATGCAAAATCATCAACTTGGGGAAGTGATCAAAGCCTTGAACATAGTAAACTCCTTGAAGACTGTGCCTTTGCATGGGCCAAAGCTGAATTCCCCTCCCAAAAAAAAAAAAAGCCAGAATTATACTATATTTGTACAATTGACATAGTTGAAGTACTTAAAAGAAAAACTGGGTAGCTTCTCTTTTTTGTCCTTTTCAATGCCTTGAATGCCATAATCTCAAAAGTACTTGAAACAACCAAATTTTCATTTCTTCCATTGATGGCAACCAAGCACAAAGCTTTCTATTAACACCCAAATCAGTTTTTTCTTCAAAATTCTGATAAAAGAAAACGATCATCAGATTTTTTTTTTTCTGAAATTCCCACTTCAACCTCAAAAGCTAGCACCTTACACTAAGCTCCCATAAATAAAAAAAACTGAGTAAAAACAAAGAAAAAACTGAAATATAGAGAGAAAATAGGAAGAAATTGTGGGTGGTGATGGTGATGGCATATTTTGACAACCAAAAAAAAAATGAAGAAAACAATGCTTTTATCTGGCACCGACCCTAGATTTTTTATCAAGAAAACAAGAAATGGGCAGGCATTATAGACTGGGAAAATAAAGTGAAAACAAAGAAAAAAGAGCAAAGAGGCTTAAAAGAAATGAAAAAATAAAAAAAAAATGAAAAAGAAAGAAAGAAAGTGAAAGTGGGAGAGGAAAAAAAAAAAGGAAGAGAGTTACAAATATTGTTGGCCAAAGACAAAGGAAGTCGTCAATAGTTGGGAACAGGAGACGTGACAGTTGGGGTTTTTTTGTTTTATGGATTTGGACCCACTTTTAAAGCAAAGTTAGAGAAATTTAAAATAAAGTTTAATTTTGCTTACCATATATAGATAAGTAGATAAGAATAATTTAATATAAAATTAAATTTATTTTATTTTAGTAACACTATATATATTAGGTTCATATTTAAAATTTGATTTCAAGACGAAATAATTTTAAAAATAAATATTTTTTATAAAAAATATTTAATATGTATTGATGCATAAGTCTCGTATATTATTTATAAATAAAAATATGATACCTTATTATCAAATAAAATAAAAAATAACAGAGAACGTATAAATAAAGACTAATAATTTTTATATTATAAATAAATGCTAAGATCATAAAATCTAAAGACGAGATCTAAGACCTAAAAACTTAAATCTAATATTTTAAATTTAAGAGTTATTAATATTTATTTATAATAGTTAATATTATTATTAGTATTTATTTGCAAGTACTTTGTATTTTTTGTTTAACTTAATGATTAGGTGTCATGCTATTATTCATTGATACTGCATAAGACTTATGTATAGACGTTAGAGTTAACAAAACTCGATTCGACTTGAAAAAATAGAAAATCAATTAAATTTCAAGTTTTTATAATCAACTTGAAAAATTAATTCGGTTTTTCGAGTTTAAGTTAAGTTAAATTTTACAACTCGAATAACAAGTTGGTGTAAGTACTTGCAGGGGCGAAGCCAGGGGGGCTACATGGGCCCCGGTCCCCCTAAAATGTAAAATTACTATTTTGGCCCTTATAATTTTTTAAAAATTTTAAATTAGTAAAGGTAAAATTATACTTTGCCCCCCTAAAATTATAAAAATTCGATTTAATCCTTTACAAATTATAAAGATACAAACTATAAAAAATTTAAAATTTTATCCGCCCCCTAAAAAATTGTTCTGGCTTCCCCCCTGAGTACTTGTTTGGTCTTGCCAATTTCAAATAATGAGCAAATTGATCCCTTTCAACAAAAATGTAAAAAAATTCAAAAATTTTAAAAATTTTAAAATAATTTTCAAAATTTGAAAACATTTATAAAAAATTTACAAAATTTCATATATATATATATATATATATATATTTAAAAATATAAAAATTAAAAATTCTAAAAATTCTAAAGGATATATAATAAAAATTTTAAAATTTCCAAAATACCTAAATAAGTTAATTACCAGTTCAAATTTATCATATTAAATTATTGTGTTTTTTCATCTTATTTTAGTTTGAAAGAGTTCTCAAATGTATATATGGATTCAAATTATGTGCTCTAGCATGACATTAACTATATTATTGTAACAAGATTTTAACTTAACATGTTTAATTTTTTTTTTAATTTAACTAGAACAATTTTACTCAGTTCAATTTGGAAAAAAATTAAATCAAGTTAGGATTATAAAATAGGATTCATCAACTTTAACTAACTAGAAAAATTTTCACTTGATCTAATCGAACACTCACCCCTAATAGATGGTGTATCAAATATTATTCTAATTTAAAATAATCTAATTATATTCATACTTAAATTTAATTAATATAATAAGCATATTTTATAACTTAAATTTAGTGTTAAATCTTTAACACTTACTTAAATTGAAAATTAAAGTTTAATTAATAATATTATTAATAAAATTTCATTAAATTTAAATACGTGATATGTTAATATTCAAAATTTTAATTTAAAATTTAATTGACAATACATATTTAAATTTATCAGAAGTTAGTTTTTAATATTATCTATTAGAGTTTAAACTTTTTAATTAAATTGGTTAAACTTTTTAATATTATCTAAGTAGTGTTTTTTTTTTTTTTTGTGAAATTGTTGAAAAAAAAAAGTGTAGTTAAAGTGAAATAAAAAGGTTAATGGAGTTTTCATCAAATTAAAGCTTTTGATTTATGCTAATGTTCTATTCTTTCTTAGTTAATTTCCCTGGATTTTGTGATTTATACCTATGCCTATTAATACTAATATTAAAAGGTCATCAAAATCATTTATTTATCATTTCTTGATATTAATTTAAATTCAATAATTATTTTTTCTATCTGTTTATAATAATATTGAATATATTTTATATTATATATATTTTAAATATCAATAAACCGTAAATAAGGATTCTTTATTAGTTAATGCAATGATTTTAGGTTATTGAGTGTAGGTTTTTTCTTATCCCACAACTAGGATTTATTACCATGGACGGTCCAAATTGTGTCTCTAGAATATTTTACACAAGCCTATGCAATCCTATACAACGCTAGGTTTTTCTAGAGCTTTTGGAGTGTACCACTTCAATCATTTTCTAAATTTATTCAATAGATTTTTACCATCTTTATAGTCTTTCTTCTCAAAAGTGTATCGTTATAAACCTATTTCAATGGAGGAGGGAGTCTCCCTAAACCTTCACTGGCCTCATCCTCACTTAGATAGACCTATTTTTGCATCTGGTAGCTATTGATTGGACTTGTGATGGTTTGCGACAACAATGACACTTCCTTTATATTGATTTGATTTTGCACTATAATTATTTATATTATGTTTGTGAATGTACTATATTTGTGATAATAAATTTTTTTAAATTTATTAATAAATTATATTATATAAATATTCCAATATTTATATTATAGTTTATTAATTTTTATAACCTATCATATTTTATAATATATTTTAATCATTATATATATATCATAATATTACATTATAATCATATTATAACTTATATTCTTGGATTATATTAATTATCTTGGTAAGGGTTGATAGTAGATAATAAAAAGTATAATGAGAATTCTGTATAATGAGTCAAATTTTATTTTACTCCCATATTAAAAAATTGATAAATTAATCTCGATAAGTTAGACCAAAAAGTAAATTGATTATTTTTGTTAAAATTTTCATCAATTTGTACAGTTAAAAACTAACATAATTGATGAAATAATCAAACGGTGACATATGGCGTGCCACATGTACCTTATGCAGATGTGCAAAAAATAATTTTTAACAGTAAAAATAAAATGAATGTTTAATAAAATGATTAATTTGCGAGGACAACCCCCTGGCAGGGCCCATCCCCTTAAAATGGATTAGCCCTTTAAAATTTTTTAAATTTTAAATTAGTAAAGGTAAAAATTACACTTTTGACCCTCCTAAAAATGATAAAAATTTATTTTAATCTTTTAAAAATTATAAAGATATATGCTATTAAAATGGTAAAATTGTATTTTTACTATCATAAAAATTATAATTTAATTTCGGCCCCTAAAAAAAATTTTAGCTTCGCCCCTGCAATTTATTTTTTGATCTAACGAATATTAGACTAATTAGACCATTTTTCGTGTAGAGAAAAGAAAATATTATTCAACTTCTAATACGGGGACATACATGATACTTTCACATGCGATAGTGTGATAGATGTGACAAATGTATTGTTACTATATTCATATATTCTGAAAATCCTTTTTATTATATTTGTGAATTTTTATATATTCATTATTCATTATTAATCTTTCATTAAAAAATTATTTATTAGTAATCTTTATAATAAAATTACTATTTTTCTATTTTATACCATCTTTATGATAAAAATTATTCTATATAATAGATAGTTTGTTTGTTTTCAAAATTATGAATGTCGGTCCATTGGTGTCCACTTTTTCCTTCTCTAGAAAGGAAAAAGATAAGCTAAGGCCTTGCTGGTGATGACTATCTTCCATTGGATTGATAGGGAAATGTAAAGGTGAAAATTGTACAAAGATAGATGTCACTATATATATATATATATATGGATATTCATATAACTTTCAAATATATATAAATATTTATATAACTTTTATTACATTTTATATAAAATTATTAAATATTTTAGTATTTTTTTTTATTACTTCATTGGATCAACATTACTTCTATAGTAAGATATGAAAAATACATACACCATATAAAAATGGAAAATATTAAGCAGGAAGAAGTATTATAGGTTTTTATTATATTTGTTATTTTTGATACAATACTTAAAACTATTTGTAATACCCAAATCTTGTCCGGGCCTATTGAACCAAGCCCATTTTCTGCCCGGGCCCATTTAGTCCAAATAAAACCAAATAAAAAAAACCAAAATGTTATTAAAGGGTCCAATGTCCATTTACACTAGCCCAATTATCAAATTAAAGGCCCAAACCCTAAAGCCTGTTAACAAGAAAAATAAACGGAACTCTAGGGACTTCTCACTGCGCTGCTGGCCTTTGGCCTCTCGCGTGGACCCCACGCGCACCTCCCCAGCAAACACCACTCGCGCCGCTTCAAGATCCACGCGTGTTCCCCATGTGCGCGTCGACTTCACGCGCATGTCGTTCTGTGTGCCTACACGCGTCGTTCCATGTGCCTCACCCATGCCTCTGTCAGCCACCATCACGCCTCGACAACCGCTCGACCAGACGATCGCCCATCACCCGCACCTGCACGCGCCTCGGGTACCTGCAAAGGGAAAAGAAGACACAGCGACGAGGACAGAAGACAACGAAGCATGGAGCAAAATAGTTTAATGGTGAAAAACAGGATGTATTTGGCTATAAAGCCATTTTATTTGGATGTAAAAAAGGGGAGGTTCCTTTTTTTTCAGCTCCCTTTAGAGGAATTTTAGCAATCGAAAACAAAAAAACGCTCAAAGAAATCAAAAACAGAGAAGAATATCAAGGTTCTCATCTTTGTTCACCTGATATTTTACTCACTTGCATCGTTATTTATCGTCTCAACATTTTCGAACCAAAAGCAAAAGAATAGGGAAGGGGAGTTACCTGGACCGGGACGCGTCATCGGGGTTCGTCCCGTCGCCGCGGGTCGGGGTCGAAGCCTCTGGACTCGCTTTCGAGGCATCGAGACACGGGTCTCCGAAATAGAGTGTCGAATAGGAGAAAGGCTCCTCGCCACGCGGCTTCAGCCACCAAACGTGACGGTGGTGGGGTGAATGGACGGAGGAAGACCGACCATCGGTCGAAATGGAGAGAAAGGGGAGAGATTATTTTCGTTTTTGGAGTGGGAGGGCTGCAGAAATGAAGCAAAAAAGGAATTTAGGCTTTTAAATGACCCGTTCGACCCGACCCGTGAAGCAAGGGATCCGCGCGTTCCTGCCCTTGACGGGCAAATTAGGCATTGGGTCCTTCCATGTTACGTTTTCATTTAAATCTCACCTAATTTTCAAGTATCCGTATTCTTAATTTTGCCCCGAATATGATGCGTTTTTCATTTTAATCCCGCACCGAAACGCAGCGCATTTGGTTGTGGGTTATTTGCCCATTTGGTCCATGCAAATTCGCGCGTATTACAACGTGGTCCCCATCCTTTTATATCTATTTACGACTTCGGCCCTCGTTGTTTAAATCCTGTTTCAATTTAGTTTCTAACTTGTTTGAAATGTTTATACGTTTATTTATTTTCACTTACTATTATTATTATTATTATCATTATTATTATTATTATTATTATCACTACTATCATTTTCATCATTGCATTAGTATTATATTATTACTGTTATATCGTTGTTATTATATTGTGCATGTATCTTCTACTATTATTTAGTATTGTTATTATCATTACTATATTTATATTATTATAATGTACATTAGGTCCTATTATTATTAGTATTTTCGTTATTATTGTTACTACTATTATATTACTTTCATGCATATATGCGTATTATATCGTATTACATTGTGTATTATCTTTAGTGCAATTCATTTATGCTATATAATATATTTCTGTCTATATTTTTTTCTAAACGTGTCGTTTTGTATATATTTATTTAAAATTGCTATATATTATTTCTACGCATTGTTTACGTTGTTTATATCATACGAATGTCTCTTTTCATTATTTAGATTTGCATGAAACATGTTTACATTTTATTGTTTTAAATAATCCATTTCACGTTATAAATAATGTTTCTCTAAAACCGAAGCTACCCAAACGTGTGTCATTTTTTAAATATGTTTACCAATTTTATCCAACAGCAAAGGACTTCAAAATAAGGCAATATTCTATGTTTGGAGACCCGAGGGATCGTGCCCTATGCGTTGGGTTTCGATTTCCCCCTTGGCCAAATAATCGAATATCCTTTTAATAGTTGTATGTATAAGTCTCGGGGATTGAGAGGTGACCTTGGATTCGAGGATTAAAATCGTTGTGTCCTATGTATTGGATGTGATATTTTTTCTTTCGGAACGAGAAAACATTGTTATTCAATTCGAGAAAACTTAAATACTTTTAAAGGAATCATACTTTCTAAAAAATCTTTTTATAATTCCCGACCTTCGACATAAGGACATTAATTAATCAATTTGGTACCGATTTTTAGACGTTGCGAGGGTGCTAATCCTTCCTCGCACGTAACCGACTCCCGAACCTATTTTCTCAAATTTTCGTAGACCAAGATATTGTTTTAGTAAATCAAAATGTTTTATTAAAACAAAGGTGATCCGATCACACCTAATAAAAGATCGGTGGCGACTCCCGTTTTCAATTTCAAAACCCAAGTTCGATTCCCGCCTTTTCAAAAAGGATGGTTTCGACAGCTTGGCGACTCCACTGGGGAAATTTGGAGAGTCAGGCCGAAAATTGATTAGTTTTTGTCCTTTTATCGAAGGTTAGGAAAATTATTTTGGGAAAATCGTGTTTCTCTTTGATACATTTGCTTGTATGTCGATTTTTGTGAAATACTTTGGCATTGCATTGCATGACCATTGCGGTCGCACCCTTAAGTGGGGGTGAGAAGCTACTCTTTCGTGAGGTTTTTACCTCCGTGCAAGATAGTGGATCGCTTCCGGGATACATCCGTACCTATATCTTCGTGAGATTTTTATCTCCGTGCAGCCATAGGGAAATGTATTCCCCTGAACTGAACTCGGTCCGTATGAGCCTATAATGGGTGAGGATCGAGGAATCTGCTGGTTCAGGTACCCTTGCTCTAGAACCGAACCACATATAGAGAGACCTAAGAGCCCACCATAGGTAGAGCCACATCGAACCCTAGAGACCACCCGGATAAATGCTCTATTTCGATTATTACTCTTGCGCTAACATGTTTTTCTCTGTTTTGATTACATTGCATTGCATCATCATAGAAAGAGAGTGCTGATTAATATTTGATTGCTAATAAAGTAGTTTTTCATAAGGAAATGAATTTCTTGATAAAGTGGATTGTAATACGGTTGCCCAAACATAGTCCAAGTAAACAACGAGAGAAGGCTGATAGGCTACAAAGGAGTACAAGGCCTCGCTCGATGATTCAAGCCAACAAAGATTATTTAAGAAGTTGTCACCTCGAGACTTTAAGGGAGCTTATGAATGACCACGGAGGATAAACAAGTGAAGAGATACGGTCTGAACCAAGCCTCAAAGAGCTAGAAGGGGCACCTACGAAGAAAGCGCAGAAGATATAGCCATGACATCCGATCACGAAGGAAGAGATTGGTGCTTTGCTTGGACTATGAGGACAAAACCGTATATGTAATCCGTTTTATGTAAAGAGCTTTATTTTCTAGAAAAGTTCTTCTGATGGAATTGAATCCATAATCAGCGCCTCTCTTTCTCTTTGCATTCATCCCATGCATTGGCATTGCATTGCATCATCCTAGAAAGGAGGTGTTGATTCGCGTTTGATTGCTAAATGGAAGAATCTATCATAAGAAAATATGTTACTTGATAAAATAGAGCTGAACATGGCCTACGTAAACAACAAGACAAGACGTTGTATGAAGATTCAAGCCGACAAGGATTGTTCGGGAGCCATCCGAAGATTATGAGCACCACGAAGGACACATGAGTGATAAGGTACGGCCTAGATCAAACAACAAAGAGCTAGAAAAGACGCCCACTAAGGAAGTTCACGGGACATAACCATAACATCCGAACACGAAGAAGGGGATTTGTCTGAAGTCATCAGAAGATTATTAGCGTCGCCAAAAGTAAGTGAGTGCGTCACCCAAGGTAAGTGAGTGCTGAAGAGCAACATGGACCAAGCAAACAAAGAGCTAGAAGAGGCGGGACACGATCGTAATATTCGGGAACGAAGAAGAGGTTTGGTATTTTCGCCCGGACTATAAGGAAGAGGCTGTATATGCTGTCCATTTTATTAAGGGAACACACTTTCTAGACAAGTTCTTCTAATAGGAATCAGATTCATAATCAATACCTCTCTTTCTTTTCGCATTCATTTCATGCATTTTGCATTGCATTTCATGCATTTTGCATTGCATTTCATGAATCTGTATTACATCATATTGCATGCATCAAAATTTGTAGAAAATCCTAATTAGGTGAAATTATTCCAGTTAACCTAGAAGATATGGAACAAAGGTTGGAGAGACTAGAACAAAGGCAAATGGTCATGCAAGAACAGTTGGCCAAAATTCAACAGGATATGCAAGATCAAATGAATAGGATGCACCAGTTAACCCAATTACTAGTCGAAGGACTTGGAAAAAGGGGTGGTCCAGTGGTCAGCAGTACAGATGATGATGAAGAAATCGTTTAATCCCCGATGAATATTCCGACCCAACCAGATACACAGTCGCATAGGGGACTCGTCATTATTAAGCCCCAATGTCAGATTAATACCCCAGCACTGTTAAATCTCCCAATGGGCTCATGTTTTAACCCTGATGATTATCAAGCCAAACCGATTGTTCAAGCGGAGACAAAGGAAAGGAGAGACCAGACATCAAGGGCCCCGAAGAAGAAGGAAAAGGAAATGGGTAGTACAAGTAAGCGCGACAAAGGCCGTTCGGAGCTGATTTCAGTAGGCCAGTTAAGGATGGTGACTACCAACCCTCAAGGCCCTCTTAAGCAGGATTCCAACCCAAAGCTTAACACCAGAAAGCTCCACTTCACACCCATCTCGATGACATACAAGGAGCTCTATCAAAATTTATTTGATGCACATGTGGTGTCTCCTTACTATTTGAAGCCATTACAGCCCCCATACCCTAAATGGTATGATCCTAACGTTCAATGCAACTACCATGCAGGAGTAACGGGTCACTCGATAGAAAGTTGCACTGCCTTCAAAAAGGTAGTTGAAAGGCTCATCAAGATGGTGATCTTAAAGCCCGATGATACACCTAGTTCAAAGAACCCATTACCCGACCATGCCATTAGAAGGGTAAAAATTATGAGTACCATGATGAACGAGGGCAGGAGGTTAGATATGCATCAAATCGGGGACACTAGTGCAAAGCCTAATACTGGGGAATTTAAGCATTAATGATGTATCTGATGAGTGAACCAAGGAATCAAAGTTTTCAAGACCTTGCGTGTTTGGGAGTGTTTTGAACAATGGGACTGTGGAAGATCCCTATATTTTAGCTAATCTAGAGTAATATTCAAAACATGCTGGTTGCTTTAAGCCTAAGGGCAATAAGAGTCCTTTTGTGAAATAGGCTTTTGTCCAAAATTGTTGTTTTAATGAAATGCATCTTTATTTTCAATCATTACATTTCATACTCTATGTCGTACAAATAATCATCCTTAGAATCACTTATCCTTTGGATTTTTTGTTTGTTCTTCTGCCTTCTTACCCACGATGGGGTCCCTAGATATCAACGACATGAGCGACACTGTTACGGACTCAGAGTCTACCTTTGAGTAAGATATGTATCTAGAGGGGTCTCAGGTCTTTGGAGACAATCGAGACTGTAACTTATCGCTTAACCTGTTAAAGATGGTAGATAGATACTATCTTACAAAGTGTTGTTGTAAGCCTAAGAAAAGAGAGAAAGGTGAATATCGAAGCCTAGATCACCACAAAGACAAAACAAGACATCATCAAGTTATTCCCAATTTAAGGATGTTTTCACGTGACGCACCTGAGCTACCGAAACTTGGGTATGCTGTTAAGGCTAAGGAAATCCTAGAAGAGGTTCATCAGGGTATTTTAAGATCACATGCCGACGATTCAAATTCTACTGGTCCATCACGGGAAGGGATTGCATTTGTTATGCCGTGAATGCCGAATTTATGAAAACAAGATTCATACGTTTCATGCATTTCTTCATAGACCTTATCTATGTGGGGCACAGAGTTTATTGGGACGATCTCGTCGGAAGCTTTAGCAAACATTAACTCGCTAAGAGGGTGGAAGTAGCTCCGTAGGCAAATATTGCAAAGTCAATGGTCATTCGAATAAAAAAGAGAAAAGAATGCCGACAACAAAAATGTCAGAAAGATCACGTTTAACCACAAATGTCAAAAGTTTACGGTCTGTTCAAAGATCAAGTGCCATATCTTGATTTAAAAAAAAAAAAAGAGAAGAAGAAGATGACCTAGACTTGTAAAGATTGGTATACAGAAGTTACGTTTACCCCTTATACTCAGTGAACGTCAACCAGAACCTCTGATGGGGCAACACCTTCCTTATTAGGTTTCACTTATCGAAGTCAAAATTCTCTTTTCCCGGGCACGGGCTGAGCCAAAATAGGATGAGGCGGAATGGATCCAATCCTGACGTGATCAAGTGAATTTGAAGAGAAAATGTTAAGAGCCATCTGTCCCGATCAGATGATGCGAGTTTACAACAAAAAGGATCGTCCTAGAAAAATTTCATAACAGAGCTTTGAAAGAAGGTTTTCCCATGCAAAAGGGGCTCCAAAGAAAAGTGAACGCCAAACTAAGGCGGACCTTATACAGCAAAGAAGGCCTGTTCTATAGAAGCATGGATGTGGACGGAGATGGGTGGAAAGGACCTGTCCAATTCGTTGAATTCAGATTCAGCCTAAAAAATAAAAAATAAAAAAATAAAAAAATAAAAACCTCTCATCGAAAAGAAGAAGGAGGAAGGAGAGGCCAAAGGCGAAAACCCGCAAAGGGCCCTTTGAGACCAAAGGGGATCTGAGTTGAAAACCCAAAAAGGGCGGCTCAATTTTTTATCAAAGGGGGCATAAAGCAGTCTCGCTACGCTTGAAATAACAATGAGCGGGTATTTTACATCTTTGAGCATCAACAAAGCACTCCGGATCCCCTAAACACATATTGAGCTTAAAATGGTCCTCAAGAAGTTTGAACAGAGAAGCTCAGGCTGCGATATCTGGGGCACCTAGTTTCCATTTTGAGTCTGTTATCTTAGTTTTTCCAAAAAAAAAAAAAACAAAAAAAACAAAAAAACAAAAAAACAAAAAACCAAAAAAAAAACTCTAAATAAACTTTCTTTCGCATTGCATTTGCCAACCCTGGTTAACTTGTTTATTTCAAGCTGTGCTCCCAATAAATTTCCATTTCGACCATCATTGCGATCTTCTCAAGCATTTTGCATTAAAATGATGACTTGTGGACTAATAATACTTTCATGAAAGGAGTTTCGCATATTACTCTAGAAACCTCTAAATAATACAGGAATCTGAAATAGGGTTGTTGTTTAGAATCCACCAAGCTTAAGGGTTGGAAACATCTGAATCCAAATTGAGTTTATCTCCTTGGATTCTTGCCAAAAATGGTGATTGAACAAAGTGATAAGGTACTGCGTCAGTGATACAATCCTGACGAGAAACGGGCATTGTTAACCCAAGTGCAAAACTGGAATCATTCTCAAAGGAAAATGATATTCTGTATTCAGGCGAACATCGTGCATATACATCTGGTTGGGTCATTTAAAAGGGGATCAATAGATGGAAGCTGATACAGATCCTATACCTTTGAATGGCGATGGGAGGGATTGAAGAAGAAACAAGTCGCACATTCTGAAATCATGGCGGGATGGTTGGGAAAAGATCCAGATCCTATACCCCCAAGCCATAATGAGATGAATCTTAAGGTTACAGTGGGGCAAATCTGTTGAGCAAAATATGTGTTTCTCAGGTTCTCAGTCAAAGAATACCACCCGAGCAAAAGGGTAGCATATTACCCTAATGAACTATGAACAATGACACCTAAAGCCGGGATCATTCTTACGAAATTTTGCATTCAGGCAAAACACATTTAGTTAGAAGCATTTAAATGTCGTCCATAACACATGTAGTTAAGAGGTTTTCGGTTATAATATCCTCATCGTTCGCATAAGCATAAGCACATTCTACAGGACAGGTTCCTCGAAGAACAGTGTAGCAATAGTAAAGTTCAGATTTTGTTCTCTAGAGGATAGTGGAGCAGACTGAAAATTGAAGTTTTCCTGAAGATAGTAAGGAAATTGAAAGATCGAAGACAACAAATCTGGCATTCCTGAGCTTTGCAGGAAGCAGATTGAAGATAGCAAATCTGGCATCCCTGAGCTTTGCAGGGAGCAGATTGAAGACAGCAAATCTGGCGTTCCTGAGCTTTGCAGGAAGCAGATTGAAGATAGCAAATCTGGCATCCCTGAGCTTTGCAGGGAGCAGATTGAAGACAGCAAATCTGGCGTTCCTGAGCTTTGCAGGAAGCAGATTGAAGATAGCAAATCTGGCATCCCTGAGCTTTGCAGGGAGCAGATTGAAGACAGCAAATCTGGCGTTCCTGAGCTTTGCAGGAAGCAGATTGAAGATAGCAAATCTGGCATCCCTGAGCTTTGCAGGGAGCAGATTGAAGACAGCAAATCTGGCGTTCCTGAGCTTTGCAGGAAGCAGATTGAAGATAGCAAATCTGGCATCCCTGAGCTTTGCAGAGAGCAGATTGAAGACAACAAATCTGGCGTTCCTGAGCTTTGCAGGAAGCAGATTGAAGATAGCAAATCTGGCATCCCTGAGCTTTGCAGGGAGCAGATTGAAGACAGCAAATCTGGCGTTCCTGAGCTTTGCAGGAAGCAGATTGAAGATAGCAAATCTGGCATTCCTGAGCTTTGCAGGAAGCAGATTGAAGACTTTCTAAATAAGGAATATTATCTTTATACAAATACATTTTTAAACAAAAAGCTTGCTCTCGGGGATGTAAATTATCGTGTCCTAAGTGTTGGATGTGATATTTTATTCCTTTGGAATGAGAGAATTCTTGGTATTCAATCTAAGAAGACTATGAGATGATCTCGGATTCGAGGATTTAAATCATCGTGTCCTAAAGTATTGGATGTGATATTTTATCCCTCGAAAATGAGAAAATCTTGATTTCTAAGAAGACAACAAATCTGGCACTCCTGAGATTTGCAGGAGGCAGATTGAAGACAGAAGATCTGGCATTCCTGAGCTTTGCAGGAAGCAGATTGAAGACAGCGAATCTGGCACTCCTGAGCTTTGCAGGAGACAGATTAAAGACAGAAAAACTGGCATTCCTGAGCTATACAGGAAGCAGATTGAAGACTGAAAACCTGGCGTTCCTGAGCTATGCAGGAAGCAGATGGAAGACTGAAAACCTGACGTTCCTGAGCTATGCAGGAAGCAGATTGAAGACTGAAAACCTGGCGTTCCTGAGCTTTGCAGGAGGCAAATTAAAGACAGCAAAGAGATACGGTGAAGTTTGAAGCAGATCGAAGTCAGTAGTTGTTTTTCAAGGTCGCGGTGAAGAAAATTAAAGAAACCACGGATCCAAAACGAGGCTACTAAAAAGTCAAAACTCAGTGGGTCCCGACAAATTTGGGCTTTCTTTATGTCTTTGCTCTATTCTCGTTACACGACAATGAGCAAAGAGGGGCAGCTGTAATACCCAAATCTTGTCCGGGCCTATTGAACCAAGCCCATTTTCTGTCCGGGCTAATTTAGTCCAAATAAAACCAAATAAAAAAAAACCAAAATGTTATTAAAGGGTCCAATGTCCATTTACACTAGCCCAATTATCAAATTAAAGGCCCAAACCCTAAAGCCTGTTAACAAGAAAAATAAACGGAACTCTAGGGACTCCTCACTGCGCTGCTGGCCTTTGGCCTCCCGCGTGGACCCCACGCGCACCTCCCCAGCAAACACCACTCGCGCCGCTTCAAGATCCACGCGTGTTCCCCATGTGCGCGTCGACTTCACGCGCACGTCGTTCTGTATGCCTACACGCGTTGTTCCATGTGCCTTACCCATGCCTCTGTCAGCCACCATCACGCCTCGACAACCGCTCGACCAGACGATCGCCCATCACCCGCACCTGCACGCGCCTCGGGTACCTGCAAAGGGAAAAGAAGACACAGCGACGAGGACAGAAGACAACGAAGCATGGAGCAAAATAGTTTAATGGTGAAAAACAAGATGTATTTGGCTATAAAGCCATTTTATTTGGATGTAAAAAAGGGGGGTTCCTTTTTTTTCAGCTCCCTTTAGAGGAATTTTAGCAATCGAAAACAAAAAAAACGCTCAAAGAAATCAAAAACAGAGAAGAATATCAAGGTTCTCATCTTTGTTCACCTGATATTTTACTCATTTGCATCGTTATTTATCGTCTCAACATTTTCGAACCAAAAGCAAAAGAATAGGGAAGGGGAGTTACCTGGACCGGGACGCGTCGTCGGGGTTCGTCCCGTCGCCGCGGGTCGGGGTCGAAGCCTCTGGACTCGCTTTCGAGGCATCGAGACACGGGGCTTCAGCCACAAAACGTGACGGTGGTGGGGTGAATGGACGGAGGAAGACCGACCATCGGTCGAAATGGAGAGAAAGGGGAGAGATTATTTTCGTTTTTGGAGTGGGAGGGCTGCAGAAATAAAGCAAAAAAGGAATTTAGGCTTTTAAATGACCCGTTCGACCCGACCCGTGAAGCAAGGGATCCGCGCGTTCCTGCCCTTGACGGGCAAATTGGGCATTGGGTCCTTCCATATTACGTTTTCGTTTAAATCTCACCTAATTTTCAAGTATCCGTATTCTTAATTTTGCCCCGAATATGATGCGTTTTTCATTTAATCCCGCACCGAAACGCAGCACATTTGGCTGTGGGTTATTTGCCCATTTGGTCCATGCAAATTCGCGCGTATTACAACGTGGTCCCCATCCTTTTATATCTATTTACGACTTCGGCCCTCGTTGTTTAAATCCTGTTTCAATTTAGTTTCTAACTTGTTTGAAATGTTTATACGTTTATTTATTTTCACTTACTATTATTATTATTATTATCATTATTATTATTATTATTATTATTATCACTACTATCATTTTCATCATTGCATTAGTATTATATTATTACTGTTATATCGTTGTTATTATATTGTGCATGTATCTTCTACTATTATTTAGTATTGTTATTATCATTACTATATTTATATTATTATAATGTACATTAGGTCCTATTATTATTAGTATTTTCGTTATTATTGTTACTACTATTATATTACTTTCATGCATATATGCGTATTATATCGTATTACATTGTGTATTATCTTTAGTGCAATTCATTTATGCTATATAATATATTTCTGTCTATATTTTTTCTAAACGTGTCGTTTTGTATATATTTATTTAAAATTGCTATATATTATTTCTACGCATTGTTTACGTTGTTTATATCATACGAATGTCTCTTTTCATTATTTAGATTTGCATGAAACATGTTTACATTTTATTGTTTTAAATAATCCATTTCACGTTATAAATAATGTTTCTCTAAAACCGAAGCTACCCAAACGTGTGTCATTTTTTAAATATGTTTACCAATTTTATCCAACAGCAAAGGACTTCAAAATAAGGCAATATTCTATGTTTGGAGACCCGAGGGATCGTGCCCTATGCGTTGGGTTTCGATTTCCCCCTTGGCCAAATAATCGAATATCCTTTTAATAGCTGTATGTATAAGTCTCGGGGATTGAGAGGTGACCTTGGATTCGAGGATTAAAATCGTTGTGTCCTATGTATTGGATGTGATATTTTTTCTTTCGGAACGAGAAAACATTGTTATTCAATTCGAGAAAACTTAAATACTTTTAAAGGAATCATACTTTCTAAAAAATCTTTTTATAATTCCCGACCTTCGACATAAGGACATTAATTAATCAATTTGGTACCGATTTTTGGACGTTGCGAGGGTGCTAATCCTTCCTCGCACGTAACCGACTCCCGAACCTATTTTCTCAAATTTTCGTAGACCAAGATATTGTTTTAGTAAATCAAAATATTTTATTAAAACAAAGGTGATCCGATCACACCTAATAAAAGATCGGTGGCGACTCCCGTTTTCAATTTCAAAACCCAAGTTCGATTCCCGCCTTTTCAAAAAGGATGGTTTCGACACTATTCATAACTCTTCTTCAACTCTTAAATAGGAAGATAATGCGTTCAACGCACTCGAACTCACGTTTTTCTACGCTGATAACAATACCAATATCAATACAATCGAGCTAAGACTCAGCCGACATAATACAAAATAAATAACTCTAACTACCTTAACAATAACTCAGAGAATATCTTTATTATATATTTTATCATTAATCAAAATGTTTCACCTAAAACGTACAACAAAAGGTAAACCATTCGGCTTTCATTGAATATAATAATATGATATAATTAGAAATATTTTAGAATTTTTATTTTGCTTATTCACGAATAACATGCCTACTTTAGTAACAAGCAATAAAAAATAATTTTTAAAAAATACAAAACGCGTGAGAGTACAACTAAAAATAAATAAATAATTAATTAATTAAAAAAAAGTGGATATGAGTATATTTTTGAGTGACTTCCACACATTTGTGAAAGGATAGATAGATACCGTGTGAGCAAAGATTTGTAATTTATAGGTACTTTATATTAATTATTATACAATATAATGAAGCTAATAATTAGAATAATTTGGACCAAAATAAATATGGATAAGTAGCTTGAGGTTTAATCTTATATTATATATATAATTTTCCTTTAAAGATTATACTTAGTTGAATAAAATAAAATAGTTATATAGAGTACAAAAAGAATATAAGTGCAAAATTTATGATGGGATTATGGTGGTGGAAGCCACCCACCATTGTGTGTAATTGTTTTTTAGTCAAAAATCATGATGATGGTGATCATACTTTTGATTATTATTATTAAGAGAAAAGAAGAGGTTTTGTTGGCCAAATCTTGAAATCTTCCTTATGGCCGCCGCGGTTTGGGTGCCAACTTTGTTGAAAGAAAATAGTAAAGAAGATGGTAAAAATATTATAGAGGTGTATGTATCTAGAGTTAAATTGTATTTTGATAATTTTATTAAAAATGAATAAATTAATTTTTGTACGTTAGATAAAAGAGTAAATTGATCATTCTGTTAAAAATTTCCATCCATTTTTACAATTAAAAACTAGTCTATATATGTCAACATAATATATGTGTGGCATATTATATGTTACTGTTTAGTTATTCTATCGGTCATGTCAATTTTTAACAGTGCAAAGTAATAGATTTTTTAACAAAAAAGGATCAAATTGCTAATTAATCTAACGTACTGGGATTGATTTGCCATTTTTTGAGTAAAAAAAAGTAAAATGTAATCTAACTATTAATATAATGATTTTCATACTACTTTTGCCTAAGAAAGATCTAATGGGAAAAAGAATATATTTATAACTCTATTATGTAACTGATAATGTATTAGGCAGGTTTCGATGACTGAAATTGATTTAAGTATGATTTTACCTTTTAAAGTTTGAATGAGATTTTTTCTTTAAATAATCTCATTGTAGGTTCTAATTAGATATGTTTTTTTTTTATATAATGTCTAAAACTATCCATAGCCCCTCCTAACATATAAATAGGAAGATAACGTGCTTCAACATACTCAAACTCATGTCTTCCTGCATTGACCACATTAATGTTTATACCAATCAAGTTAAGACTCAATCAACACTTTGAACTTTTTACTTGCTTTAAGTGTTATATTGGATAAAATGGTCATATTGCGAATAAAAGAAATAAAACACTATTATTAAAAAAAACATATGAAAAAAAATATAAATATAATATGAATAAATAAATGTATTAATGTGCAAAATAAAATCATATAAATATATAATAGTTTAAACACAATTATTACATAAATTATCCAACTTAAACAAAATAGTAATGCACCTATAACAAATAAATGGGAAAGGAACCGAGGCATATGCTTAGTCCACTTTCCATTTCGCTTTGCTAAATTATGCTTGCCTATTTCATGACATGTTGGTCATCATCATTATCATGATAACATATTGGGAGTAGATTAATGATCAATTTTGAATTTCAAAGTGGTGTTCATTTCATATCAAATTCAATGCAATTTGGATTGATTTAAAAATAAAAGAGAATTGAAAATGGAATTTGAAAATTTGAAATTACGAAGCAATTAGAATCAATGGCAACTTTAAAAAAGAAAACCCAACAATCTCAAAGTCCAAAAATGGGATTCAAAAGAATACGAAAAATAAAATTTATTTTTCCATTATGAGAAGTATGGGTGAGTATTTGATCGAATCGAGTAAAAAAATTTCGAGTTAATCGAGTTGACAATAGCAACCGAATTTAATTTGAAATTTTTTTGAATCAAATGAAAAAAAAATTCAAGTCAAGTCGAGTCGAGGTAACGAATCTTATTATTTATACTCAATATTGTGTTTACATGGACTGATTATTTAACTAGCAGACGAAGTATAAGATTATGTAACTATATAAGTAAGGTTTGTAGAAGCCCAAATCCGTCCGGGCCCTCTACTCAGGCCCAAACCAGAGCCCAAATCAAAAACAAAGAAGAGGGCCCAAAAGACCCACATTTTTTGAGGGTTTTCGGGAAACCCTAAGAGGCGCCGTTCTTCCCACTCCAGCTTCCCCGGTTCACAGCCCCCACGAGTGCACCAACGCCCATCACCCCACGTGCACGAACCTCGATCATCGACCCCATGTGCGCACCACGCCTTGAGCCACCAGCACCACGTCCCACGCCCATACCTGCGAAAAAGACAAACAAACAACAGACAGAAATGGGGAAACAGACTGTATTTTTGGGTTTATTTTATTTCTTCTCATTCGGCTATAAAGAACCGAAAGCAAATTGTAACAGGGGGTTGTTTTTACGAATGATCGGCAGTAATGAACTCAAGAGAATAGCAAGGTTTTTATTTTCATTTCATATTTTATTTCTTTTCATTCTTTCATCGTCTCAAATCTAAGTAAAAAAAAAAAACAAACAACGAAATACAAGAAAAAGGAAGGGGACAAGACTTACCGAACCCGCGTAGACCCGTCGTCGGAGTGCTCTCCGGTCGTCGGGGCTTGGCCTGAGGGGGATTGCGAAGTCCCCTTTCCCCATCGCTAGAGAGGTGCCGAAAACCGAAGTATCCAGGGCCTCGAAACCGGAGCTTGGTCTCCTGTCTGCGCATCGTTGGTCACCGAAACCGTGGTGGTGCGATAGACGGCGATTAGAGGCCAATCGGTCCGGAACCCAAACGTCGGAGAAGACGAGGGAGGGAGAGGGAGCCGAGTCTGCCTTACTTTCTCAAAAATGATTTTAGGTTTGAAACGGGGGGAGGGGCTTGTTCAGGAACTTTGGGGGTTTATGTACTCAGCAAAACGGCGCCGTTTGACCATATGGATGGCCGCGCATATCCTCTAAGAGGGATATTTGCGCGATGAGCCCTTCCCTTTTTGTTCCGCGTTTTAAGTAAACCCAATTTTACTTTCTTAGATCTTTAATTTGTTCCCTGGATTCGTGCGCCATTTCAATTTAGTCCCCTTTTCTGCGCGTCGTTTCAGTGGGGGGGTTTTATTGCCGTTTTAGACCCCCCATTCGTTTCACGCTTTACAAATCAGTCCTTCCCCTTCTCCTTTACTTCAAATCAACCCCAAAATCAGTTTTCTTATCCAATTTGGTCCTCCTTTAGTTTTTTTTTAATTATCATTAATTATTTTATTGATACTATTATTACTATATTGTTATTACTATTATTAGTTACTATTGTTATTATTATTATATATATTTACTATTTCGTATTGTTATTAATTATTATTATTACTATTATATTATATTACTATTATTATATTATTAGCTATATTCACTATTTCGTATTATTATTAATTATTATTATTACCATTATATTACATACATTGTGTACTATTATTATTATTACTACATTATTACTATTATTATTACTATATTAATTATGTTGTACATATTTCATATTATTATGACTATTATTCTATTTTGGTATCATTATTATTGTTTTATTGTTATATTATTATTATTATGATAGTTATATTATTATCTTGTATATACTTTTGCATTATTATTATTATTATTATTATTATTATTATCATTGTATTATTGTCATATTTCCTATATTATTTTCGCTATTATTATTATTGTATTGTTACTTGTATATACTAACTCCATTTCTATTATTATTACTGTATTTGTATTATTATACTATATATATATTTTGTATCATTATTAATATTACTTTTTTATTATTACTATGATATCATTATTATTATTACTAGCATGTTATTATTACCATTTGCATGTATAGTTATTATTTTATTATTACTATGTTAACACTATTGTTATTACTAACTATTCTATCATCTATTACATTTATTTCCTTCATTGTTATTATTTTCGTAAATATATTTTCCTTTGGTATCTACATAACTACCATTACTCGTTCATCTTCACTTTATTTCATCTTCGCCCTTTATACGTCATTTATATCAGCGCATTCATTGCTATGTTGTTATGCATATCTGTATTGTAAATTGTTTTTACATTTCATTAGAAATTCGTGTTATATTGATTTTTGCTCGGTACAAAATTGTTCCTCGTCGTAAAGGTAATGTTCTGTATTTAGAAATTCGAGAGATTGTACCCTAAAGTATTGGGTTGCAATTTTCTTGTTTAATCTAAATAACCGGATATCCTTTTAACAAATATTTTTTTTACAAAAAGGGTTTGTTCCCGGGAACTTAAATCATCGTGTCCTAAAGAATTGGATGTGATAATTTAATTCCTTCGGAACGAGAAAGTTTTGATTTTCAATTCGAGAAAACTATAGGATAATCTCCGATTCGAAGATTTAAATTATCGTGTCCTAAAGTATTGGATGTGATATTTTAATCTCTCGAAAACGAGAAAATCTCGATTTGCAATCCCCGAAAACTATGAGATGATCTTAGGATCGAAGATCTGAAACTATCGTGTCCTAAAGTATTGGATGTGATACTTTATTTCTTCGAAACGAGAAAATCTCGATTTAGTTCAAGAAAAACACGAATATTTTCCAAAAGGGGTCAGACCTTTAAATTCCTTCAAAATTTTCAAACTTTCGACGTTGGGACATTAGTTAATCAATTTGGTACCAATTTTGGGCGTGACGAGGGTGCTAACCCTTCCTCGCACGTAACCGACTCCCGAACCTACTTTCCTAATTTTCGTAGACCAAAAGCTTTGTTTTAGTAAATCAAAATGTTTTATTAAAACAGAAGTGATCCGATCACACCTAATGAAAGATCGGTGGCGACTCCCGTTTTATCCATTTTCAAAACCCAATGTCGATTCTTGTTTTCTTCAAAAGACGGTTTCGACAAGGTTGATGGGAAAACATTCATCAAAACGACGTAATTTTGTATTTTAATTAACTTAATAATTTTGACTTTTAACTTTAGAAAAGGTAAATATTTGGTAGATGAATTAGATTCGACTTTTATAACGATTAAGAATTAGTTAAAGTATCGATTTAGAAAAAGGATAAAAAGATAATTGATTCACGAGTTGGTATAAATCGATTATATCGAATTAAAATGTAATATCTTAACATAATGGATTAACTTTGTGCTGCTCGATCTCGTTAATACTCTATCCTATTATAACAGATATAATTTTTGTGATGAACTACTTGCATTAAATCACGTAACGTTTCCATTTAAATTGAAATTAAATAATATTAATTGTTGACAATTTTTAAAAAAAACATAAAACTATCATTCAATTTTTTAAAATTAAATATCTAGTCATTTTTAGGTTAGTTATTTAATGGAAGTCTAATGTGGACATTGTTTTATTGGCCCCATAATAAATTTAGTCTTTAATATTCATAAATTTTATCAATTTAATCCTAAATATAAAAAATTTAACCTTCAATGCTTGCAAGATTTGTCATTTTAGTCCTAATTATTAAAAAAATAAAATTTTAAAAAAGTAAATATAAATATATAAAATTTAAAAAGTAAAAATATATATTTTTTTAATTTTGTACCCCAAATGACTTTCAAAATATCTTCAAATTTGTTATTTCTTTCGTTCAATTGACGAAGTCGGAAAATATCAAAAGTCATGGTCTTAACTTGCAATCTCTCTTCAATGCTTGAGTTGGAAATGATAAAGACGCGAAAACACTAGAGCTTAAAACTTGTACTATCTCTGTAGCAAAGAGTAAGCCTGTCGGAGTTGATGTCGTCAACCCAATCATTTCTCTAGGTTTACAAGTTTGTTAATTTTGAGCTTCTTTTCGGGTTTTAATTAAGCAGTTGAGACAAACAATGTAGCAAAAGAAAAAAGAGACTAAATCAAAATAGATTAAATAAAAAAACAGTTTTAAATTTTGGGTTTTTCACATGTTTATTTAATGAGAAAAATGTAAATATAAATGATCAAATTTTAAGAAAGTAAATAAATTTATTTTTTTAAAATTGTAATTATATTTTATAAATTTTAGAATTCGATTTGTTGAATGTTAAATTTATTGAATATCTTAAATTTAAGATCAAATTGATAGAATGTGTAAATATTATAGGCTACATTTGTTATTAGGTAAATTAAAAAGTCCACATTAGACTTCATTTACTAAGTTATCAACAAGAGTGACTAAAGTACTTAATTTCTAATAATTGAATTACTAAATCGAAAAAATAAGTCATCAAAATAGAACGAACTAAATAATTAGATGAATATTTTATATTTTATCTAATTTTATAAGTTAAAAAAAAAAGTAAAACAAATAATAAATTAAAACATGAAATCTAAATTCAATATCCACAAAAGTAAACTAAATTTAAATAGTAAGTATTAAGCATTAATACTTATTTTAGATACCAAACACACATTACAGTATCTATAAAAGAAGAAAAAGGGAAAGATTGGTCCACCATTCACCAACTACAACCATGACTTGCCTCACGGCACTATATTACGAGACAAGAAGCTGCCCCCCGGCAGGTTCTCTCACCCCACGTTTCTATTTTTGATAATTTTTGTTTTAAATTTTATTTTTAAATTTTATTATATTATAATTCTTTAAAATATTTTATATTTATAAAAATATAATATGATAGATTCACGAGACAGTACTGTAACAAACATTGTGGGTTTGCTTAGCTCAGAGACTGAAACCTGTTTATTACTTGTTATTATTAAGTTTAGTTTAATATATATAATATTATACGTGAATTTTGATTCTGTGTATTTTTATATATAATATTTTGATTCGATTCGATTTTCATAATATACTAATATTATTATTAATATAATATTATTTTATGTTTAAATATTATATACGCAAATAATTATATATATCTAATATAAAAATAAGTGAACGTTTCTACTACTATAATAAACAAACTTTTATATATACATTTGTACCGAATTAAAATTTTAATATATATAATTATATAAAATTAAAGTTTATGTTTCAAATCGTAAATTATACTAAAATTTAAGCATAGTTTTAATATTTTGTGTTGGATGGGAAAGGATAAAAAAAAGAAGAAAAAAAGAAAGAAAGGATTTTGTACTTGATTTCGTGTTTCTTTTGTATTTAAAGTATTAAACATGTATTATAAATTTATATCATTTTTTTACGTGTGCATGCCTTGATAAATTTTTATTTTGACGTATTTTGGTTATATTTTAAAATTAATTTTTGTTATATCTGAACTTATTTTATATTTTACACGGTTTATTTGACCCTTCAAATTTATAAAAAAAAATTTAGTTTTTTATTTAATTTTTTATTTTTTTAGCCCTTAGACTTACGGTTTTTTTTAATTAAATCACTTCAAAATAAATGAAATTTTAAGATTTTGTATTTTACTAACATTGCATACATGTAGATTGTTAAGTAAATAACACGTCAACATATAATTAAAATTTTAAAATATTCAAAATTCAAAAAAAATATAAAAACTATTTTTTATAAATTAAAAATCATTTTATAATTTTATAATATTTTTATATTTTAAAAAATTAATTAAATGCTGATGTACAATTTATGTGACAATCCACATTTATAACATGTCACACAAGTTAATAAACATTAATTTTTTCATCTATTTTTAAATGATACATATTAACTAATGTATAAATTTACGAATCCTAAATAATTACTATAAATTTATTTTTTATAATTAAAAAAATAAATTACTATTTAATCAAATTTATATCGTACGTACTCAAGTTTCATCTTTTGATACATTAATAATTATATAAATTATGGGACGTTCATGTATTAGTATCGTGATGGTATTATTTTTTTTTTCATATTGTATCATATTTTAATTATTTTCTTTGTTTTATATTTGTATCATGCATGTGATGATACTGTGTTTGCGTCTCTTTATTATATATAAATAATTTATATTATAAATATTTTCAGAGATTCATATATTTATATAAAATGTTAATTGTTTTTTTCGTGTGGTATTCATTCCTATGCGATCTCCCTTCTTTCTTTCTGTACACACATCAATATTCTCAGCTGCCATTAGAGTTAAAACTTAAATACATTTGTAAAGGTGTTTCACATTTTAAATAATTTCAACTTTCTTTCATTTACTTAGTAAATAAAACATATAAAATTTATTTCATTTGTTTTTATTAGAATTTTCTTTCTGAGGGTGAAAAATGATAAAATTACATTGTAATCTCTTAAAAATTTTAAAAATTACAAATTAATATAATAAATTTACAGTTTGGTCCTCTAAAAAAGATATATATATATATATATATAATGGGTAAACTACAAAAATAGTCACTTTTGTTTGCTTTGGATTACATTTTAGTCTATTATGTTTGAAATGTTACGTTTTAGTCACTTACATTATTATTTTGTTACGAAGTGGTCACTCTACCAATAAGCTCCGTTACCTCCCTAATGGTGGCCCTACGTGGTAGTCCAAATGGGTTTTAAATGCCAACTTAGATGTACTACTTGGTAATCCAAATTAAATTTATTTAATTAAAAACTTATTTTCATGTCAGAAACTAGACGTCCAAGTTGACATTTAAAACCCATTTGGACTGCCACATAGAACTGTCGTTAGGGAGGTAACGGAGTTTAATGGCAGAGTGGCCACTTCGTAACAAAACGATAACGTAAGTGACAAAAACGAAACATTTCAAACAAAAGTAACTACTTTTATAATTTACCTATATATATAATTAGTTGTAAAATAAATAAATCCATGCAAAGATATAGTTCTCTTTTAAGGCAAATAGATTTGGGTTGGGGTTATCGTAACTTTTTTTTAATAGTAAAATAAGTTATAATTTAAAGTGTTGATTTTATTTAATTAAAATTCTTATTAGTTATTTATTTGATACGAGTTTAATTTGAGCTATACTTATTTTTTATTGAAAAATTTAAAAAAATTAAAAAAAAAACTTGAAATAAATAAATTAAGCGAATTATGGTTTTTTTTTTCCCACTCCAATGGGGGACCCAAAGCATTAGCCATTTCGATGTTGTATAAGAAGTTGACTTTTTGGATTTAAGTGAAGGAAAATGTGATGCCTTTCTTGGGGACCATTAATCACTACACTATCAATATTAATTACAGTCACATATATATACATATACTTTGGATGCTATTTAACATTGTATTCATAGATATATAGAAAATAACTTCTTTAACACTATTTTTGTTTTTTATTTTATTTTATTTCTATATAGTTGAAAGTAACACATAAAAAAATGTTTTTATTATTATTTAATTTTAAGAGTTTACATGGGTAAGGGAGTTTTTTACCCCAAAGATATTCAAGTTTATTAATTTATTTAAATTTAATAAAATATCAGTTGATTGAGTTTTAAATTGATTGGTATAGATATTGTTGTTAAAGTAGGAGGACGTGGGTTTAATTGTGCTGAAGCGCATTATCTTCCTATTTATGGGTTAGGGAGGGACTATGAGTAGTTCTAGTTATTGTACCAGAAAGAGCAAATATGATCAGAACCTATAATAAAATTATTTTTTTAAATAGTTTAATTGTTTTGGTTTTAAAAAAAATTAAAACAATTGAATAAATTTATTTAATTGAAATTTAAGAGATGACATGATATTATTTTTCTTTTTGGGTTGCATGCTAGAATTGTGGCAGCTTTATTTTTGCTTGGTTTAAAAGATATTCAAGATTATTAAAGGGTGTTGGGTGGAATAAGATTCACAAGGACCACATTAAAAGGAAAAAAAAAAAATGGCACAAGTTCTAAATTTCAATAAATTTTACACCGAAATTTCATCTAAATTCTGTTGCAATTTTAAAGCAAAATTCAAGCTTGATTCAACATTTTTATATATTATATTATATTATTAAAAAAAAAGAAATTAGGATTTAATCTAAAAAGCAAGCATAGAAACGGTTTGAGATTTAGATGATAAGCTTAATTCATGATTTACATTAAAATCAAATGGAATAATGACTTACTTAGCCCTTTAATTTTATCAAAAAAGTTATTTTAGTTCCTCATTTAAATATTTTTTTAGGTCTTACATTTGTATTATTTGTCAAATTACTCTAAAATGGATAGAAAAGTTAACGCTTATAACTTTGCTGATGTGGTATAAACGTGAATGTCACATAAAAAATTTAATTATTAATGTAACATACACGTGGCAATCCATATGTATGTTACATCAGCAAAGCTAACAAACATTAATTTTTTTTATTCATTTTGAGGTGATTTAATAAAAATACAAATTCAAGGATTAAAATAATTAAAATTAATTTATTTTCATTTTTTTTATAAAATTAAGGAACCAAATTTAAACAACATGCTTTTTATGTCATTAAAAGTTCATAAAGTTGGTGGCTGCCAAATAAGAAGAATTGGTACATCAACTTGCTAAAGAACAGCCCCTCCCCATTATTTATTTATTTTAACCAATCCACTTTTGCTTTATATTTTGGCATAAGGAGGAGGTTATGCAGTATTCATCTAAATTGTTTTGCAATTCTTTTTCATACAAATAAAGCTTCCATTGATGTTTTATGGGAAATAAGTTTCACAAAGATTAAACCTTAAACAATCTATACAACACTTGTCTAAATTAATAATTTTATTGACTATTTTGCTAAATAAATAGATATGAAGGTAATTATCAAATTTATTTTATTAAATTTTTAATATGAATGGTCCAAATTATTCTATATAACAAAGATCATACATGATCTGAATTAAGCATACCTAAAATATTAAAAGACCCCTAAATTATACAATTTCAATTAAAAATATATTTATATTTTTCAACCGGCATCGTTGTTAGTGTAGGGAGACGTGAGTTTGAATGCGTTTAAGTGTATTATATTTCTATTTAGGGTTGGAAAAAAACAAGAGGAGGAAAAAGGAAAGGACAAAAATAGAAGCAAAAATAGGGTTGTTCTTGTTTTAACCGTAGGCAAAGTAACTTTTATTACAATTAGGGTTAGAAATTGGGATATTTATTCCCATCCATCCCACCATATTGTCTTAAAGCATCGGATCCCTATCTCTTTTGAAGTGACTCCCAACTCATATCCCAAATAGAAGAAGAATAAAGAAAAAGCAAAGCAAAGAAAAAGCTCCCAATTAGTTGTATTTCTAAAAAAGATCAATAAAAACTATAATTATGAAAATTAATTAAGCTGAAATATACTATGGCTTTATTATTATTATTATTATTATTATTATTATTATTCGGGTTGGTTTGCATCATATTCGAATGGTTAAGAAATTTACTTATTCTCGATTCGATAATTTATTTCAATTATTAAGATATTTAAAAAATATTTTCATATTAGTATAATACATTTTACAATTAAGTTAAAATAAAAATTCAAAACAAATCAAATTGACCTAAATTATAAAAAATCAAATTATTATTTTTTTACTATATTTATGGATTTAGCATATATACTTGATATAATTTAATTATTTTATTATTATTAGTGTTGTGTTAGATCAAATCACTAACACTTTTACAATATTTCATTATTTTATTTATTTTTTAAACTCAAAATTGAAACTAAAATAACTTACGTCCAGATCCATTCTTGACATTTTTGGGGCTTTAGGCGAAACAATAAATTAGGTTCCTTTTGAAAAAAAAATATAGAATGTAATACAATAAAAGCTTAAATTTTTTTAGGACCCTAAGAGATGAAACATTTATGGTGAAAAATTGAAAGATCAGGCATTTAATTAATTTATTTTAGTTTGAAATTTTTTTTCCACATTAATAAACTTGAAAAAAATATTTTTTGAGGCTCTTTCCTGCCTTGGGTCTTAGGTAGTTGTATTCTCAAACAACCTTAGGGCCAGGCCTGCCTACGCCATCTAAAAGATGAAATTTTAGTTAGTAAAAAAATTCAACTCAACTAACAAGTGTTTAGTGTAATGGTAAGACGCATTACATTTTCAAAGGGAGAACAATAATCAAGCCTTAGAGATAACTGTCTAAACCATTTTTTTGGAATTGACTTTTATTTACAAAAAACAAAAAAAGGGAGTCGCCACCAATCCTTTTTATTAGGTGTGATCGTGTCACCTCATAGTTTGATCGTTTTAATAAGATGTTCAATTTATTAAAACAATATTTTTCGGTCTAAAAATCCGGAAAACGAGTTTGGGAGTCAGTTACGTACAAATAAAGAGTAGCACCCTCGTAACGCCCAAAATTGATACCTAATTGATTAATTAATGTCTTAGTGTCGAAAGTCGAAACTTGAAAATAATTTAAAATACGATTCCTCTTTGGACTAATGTTAATTTTACCAAAAAATTGCTTGAATAAATCTAAAAGTATGTTTAAGACCCTCTCATCTCGAGGCAACGAAATGTCATATCCCGTAAGTTAGGATACGACACTTTGAATCCTTGAGAATAAGTTTGCATTTATTTTTATTTGAAATCTTATATATTTTAATTTTGAAAGGAAATTCGGTTATTCGAGTTCAACGAGAAAATCAAAACCCCGTAAGTTAGGGTACGTTTTCTCGAATCTTCCAAATATGGAACATTGCCTTAATGTTGAAAATTTTCTTTTTATATACCGGGTAAAAATTAATGTGACATAAATTGATTATAATAATGGTAATAATATTAGTAATTAAATTGCAATAATAAGATAAATAAAGTAACTTAAAATAAAAAATGAAAATGGAAAATGCACAATTTAAAAGATAAATAAACATAACATGAAGATATTAGAAATAATAAAACAACAAGAACAACAAAAACATTAGAATTAAAATAGTAATAACAATAATAAAAACACAGAATTAAAAAAAAGTATGAATAATCTAATTTTTTATGTAAAAGGAAGAAGAAATAATAATAAATAAATAAATAAAATAAAATAAAATAAAAAAGTTTGTGGAAAGGTTGAAATAAAATAGATTAAGGATTAAATAAAGGTTAAAATGGGCTTAAAAGCAGAAATCTAAATAATAAAATATAAAATATAAAAATGCAAAAGTATTTAAAAAAATAAAATAAAATAAAATAAGGACTGAAATTGAAAGCCAAATAAAATTTTAAGGGAGGAATTGAGAATTAAAATAAGGTGAAGAACCCAATCGTAATGCACGAATAAAAAAGGGGGACCAAAAGGGAAAATATTTCCTGCTTTCAGAACGTACAGTTCCAATATGGACTAAAACGAAACAATGCAAAAATCACAGGGTAAATTTAAAAAGCAAAAAAAAAAGGATTAAATTGAAAATGGGCAAAAAAGCGGAAGGACCTACCGTATAAATATCCTCCTGAGGGAAAAAACACGCCGGATCCTATCTTAAAGTCGGGTTAGGTTTCGGGTCTTGAGCAAAACTGCGTCGTTTTGGCAACCGATGCTTAAGTCCAAAATGACACCGTTTATACCCTTATATAAATTGCAAATTTCGAAAAAAAAAAACACTTCCCTCTCATTTTTCCAAAAAAAATCTGAGAACTCTCTCACTCTCCCCTTCTCTGGCCATCGAAGTCACCGTCGGCCACCGTGGCGGTTGCTGGTCACTGGCGACGGCGCCGTCTTCCATGGTGGTCGGAAAAGTAAAAGTGCCATTTTTTTTTGCCTTTCGAATCTCTGAACCCATTAGGCATCATTTTTCATCGAAAACAACGAACCTCTGTACCAATGGTGGCAGAATGCGAAGGGTCAGGTAACTTCGATTATGTTGTTTATTATTTCTTTTTTATAAGTGAAAATGAAAACAAAAACGAAGAGAAAAATTAAAAAAAAAATCACATTTTTTTTAATATGTTTCTTTTGTATTTAACCTTCTTCTTTTTTTGTATTTGATTTCGTGTGTAAAAAATATTGCAATCTAGCCACGGCTTTTATAGCCAATATCTACTGTTTACTTTTATTTCTATTGTTGCTCTACCTTGTTTTTGTGTTCTGTTTTCCCCTCTTTTTTGCAGGTGCTAGGGTCCACGAGGAAGACTTTGCTATTCTGGTGCAAGGCGGCCAAGCCTCGGGCGGTGGGCGCGCTGCGGAGGCACGTGGGTGGTGCGGCGCGTTAGGGTTTAGGTCCTTTTTTTTTTTTTGAAAATTTTTAAGTTTTTGAGCCATGGGCTGTTGTAATTTTTTTTGGGTTAGGGTTTTTGTTTTGGGCTTGTAATTGGACTTTTAGTTTTATTTTTATTTTGGTTTTTTATTAGTTTTGAGCCCGGACAAATTGAGCCTATTACAATAATATTATTGAAAGGAACAACTACAAATTCCAAAATGAATAACTTATTATTTAAATTTTTAGAATACAAAAGTACATCAATTAACTAATTGGAAATTTTTGGCGATGCTAGTGATTTTGATTAAAGCATACCATTAATAATAATAGAAGAATGGTAACCCAAAATTTAACCATATTATCAAATTCTATTTAAACTTAACAACTTTCGAAAATGGAACAAAATTCCATTGAACTTTATTATGCATGGATTATAATGAGTTGTCTAATGGGAAAGGGAAAGAAAAAGTGGAACTATGAGTCATTGAAATTAATAATTTGATGGGCATATAAGTGGGTTTTCCTGAAGCTTATATCATATATATGTCGACCAACAACGGACCACATTTAAAAACCCTAAAACTTATTTATTTTTTGAAATATAATGTTTTTTGTATGATTTCATATTTTGCTTTCAACATATCACATAATGAACGTAAAATCATGTAGAAGTTGAGTGTGGTGGTGGGGGCTTCGGTTGGTGGCTACCCCTGCATAAAAGCTAACTTTGTTGTTCCATCGTGACCAAGACTTAATGAAAATTATGATTGTAACATGATGCGACACTTATAATTTTTTAATTTGTTTATTTATAAATGAAATAACTTCTTGAAATTAGTGGAATGGTTGGATACTATAATTTTTAGAATTACAATTACCATATCCAAACTTACACAATCTCTATGAGATATATAAAGAAGAGTTCTTGATAGTGCTTCTTTTTAAGTAGATTTCAATAGTGTTTTTAAACTACAGTTCATTGTACTAAGGAGGTACAGTGCATGATGATAGAGACCTACGCTAAATCGACTCCACAACGAATCCAGGGAGCTGGCATGGGCTCCGGCCCTTCTAAAATGTAAAATTGCTATTTAGGCTTTTAAAATATTTTAAAATTTTTTAAATTAGTAAAGGTAAAATTGTACTTTTGCTGCCTTAAAATTATAAAAATTCGATTTAATCCTGTACAAATTATAAAGATATAAACTATAAAAAATTAAGATTTCATCCAACCCCCCAAAAAAATTGTTCTGGCTTCGCCCTTGAGCAAATGTTGTCAAATTCACTACCACTCCACAATTATTAGGTTTTGCTACGTCACTCATCCCACTCCACTATAGATATGTAATTTTGAAAGCCAGTATCATCTCTATGAATATTAAATACATTCATCCCCGCTATGCAGCACCCTGTTTTCTAATGCTTTCAGTTTTTTAAAAAGTCAAATAAATATATAAGCATAATTCTTCAACAAAAATATTTTAAACATTAAACGTAAGGTTTTTTTTATAACACATGTTTAGATTTTTTATCCTTTTAAAAGTTATAAATATACAACCCACCCTCTCTATAACAATCACCCGCTATAACAACATTTTATTATAATAGTCAAATTTCTAAAAAAAAATCAATTTGTTATATTTTATTTAACCCTCAATAAATTTTACTTAAATAATATATTTCTATTATATTGATAAAAAATTAGTTTGTAAAATATTTAATATTTTATTTTTTGAATATAAAATTACAAATTTAATTTAATTTTACAAGAATGTTAGAGAATCTTTCTTTATATATATATATATATATATATATATTTGTGGGTTAATCAACACTGTAGGATAAGTAAGCAAAAATAGTTCTAATTTTCTTTTAAACTAATCATTGTTAGAAGAATAAATATAAAATTATTAATTAAAATTCTTCACTGACGTCTAATCAAAATTAATTAACCACTCTAAACAAATCAAAACAAAACAAAACAGACCCATTCAAAATATCAGATCAATGCTTTTATTGTTTAAAAAATATGATCCAGATTTGACCTTTGTTGCTTCCTTCAGTACCCAATTTTTTTTATTAATTTATTTTGTAATTATTATTTCAAAGATAACAACGATGCTTTTATGATAAATCAATGGTTAGACGTCAAGTGTAGGTCCAACATTGGTCAAAAATCAGAACTTGTTTAAACATCCCCAATCAACTAAATTTTAACAATTAAAAAATTATTTTTATATATTTGATGATTGAGTTTTTTATGTATAAAATAAATAATTATAAATTAATTAAAAAATATAAAAATACAGCACTCAATTAAACTCTTATATTTTTGTTGGGAAAAGTCGATTTTTAAAAAATATAAGTGATTTAAATATAAATTTTTAATTTTTTTATTTTTAAATATCCATCAAAATGAGTTCAGTAATTAAATTTTCGTATTTTTTACAAATTTTAATATTTTAATTAAATTTAAAATTGATTATTTACAATATAATTAGTCCTGTAATGTCAAGATTATTTATTTATAGTCTTAATTGATCAGCTAATTTTATCAAGAATAAAAAGTCTTTACCCCGTTCCAAAAAGCAATGTGTTCACCGATTTTGACTCTTAGTGTGCCTTTTTCAACCTCGGATATAGGTAAAACAATAGTATCAAAAATATATTTTTTTAAAAAAATTAATTATAAATATAAATAATATATTTTAAGCTTTTAAAAAATATGACAATAATGAAAAATTTAGCTCTTAATGTTTATATATTTTGTCAATTTGACCTTTATTTTTAAGTTAAATTTAACTCTCAACCTTTCAAAAAAGTTGAATTTGATCACAAGCTTTCAAAAAGAGCCAAATTATTTTTTAATTAAAATACAGAATAAAATGTTAAATTTTTAAACATTTCAATTTACGTTTACTTCATGCTAATTGTTTAAAAACTCGATGAGCTTCTTTTATGTATTTTTTTGGGAATTTTTGAATTTTTTATTTTGAATTAATTTTTAAATTATTTATTGATATGACATAAAAGATAAATAATATCATGTCATCATGAAATACTTGTGGACTCTTATATCAACGTCATTAAAATTAATATTTTTGTCAATATTTTCATTAAAAATGATTTAATTTTTTGTAAAAATTTAACTAAAAAATTAAATAAAATTTTCATTATATCAAAAATCGTCTGATAACTTTTTAATAATAAATATGGGCTTTATAGCCTTTGACTGGATAAGGAAATAAAATTTTTTTGGACCCTAAGTCGGCCCAAAGATCTTTTGTGAGCTTTTTTTAATTATCCCATAATTATTTCCCGGAAATAAATCTGTTGTAATATTAAATATTCCATAAAACCAATTCAAAGGTAGAAGTGCTCATGGGTCGGGTCGGGTTTAGGCATGATACTAACGTAGTTTATGTTTGTACAAGTTCAGCCCGGCCCAACACATGGGCTTAAAATTTGGTCTAAATCCATCCATATTTGTAAAAGACTAACCCAAGCCCATTTTAGACCCATCTTTATTATTTTTTTAAAATATATATTTTATTTTATTTTAATATTTAATAATTTTATACAATTTTTATTTATTAAAAATTTTTATATAGTCATCTTAACATTATTTTAATGTTACATTAGAATAGTATTATATATTTAGTATAATTTTATTTTTTTAATGTGTTCTAAATTACATAACATATAAAAATAACATAATATAAAGTATTATAAACTTAAAAATGGGCCAAGCTGAGCTTGTGCCTTGAATGTTCAAGCTCGAGCCTGATCTATATTTTAAACGGGCTTAATTTTTTTGCCCAAGCTCATTTCTCGATCATAATATTTTTGTTCAAACCCTCTCAAATTTCGAACATGCCTTAACGAGTAACCCGACTCTGGAACAAGTCTACTAAAACTTAAGATAATATTGAGGACAAATTTTCTCAATGGGAATTGGAAGCATTAAAAATAAGTGGTGGTTGAACAATTTGCCCATCAAATAAACAAGTGGGGGATATATGCTATATTCCTCCAAATTTTTCATCACGTTCAACGTTATTCCATCGTATTGAAATATGCATGTACAGATATGACTTCTCAAGGATCTCTAAATATACGCCATCTCTAACACTCAAATTCGAGTTCAAGTAACATAACCTCAAAGGCTAAGCGCATGCGTTCTTAAAAGAACAAAGTGACAAGTAGGAGGAGGATGAGGATTGGAAAGGGGAATAGCAGATTTGATGAGTTGGAAACTATCTGCACTTTGCCTTCGGTACCATCATCGTTGAATGGTGGTGTAAACCCACCATTTGTTCTATTTGCCCTGCATTAATTTCCATTAAGTCTTAGAGATTTATATATGATTTGAGATAAACATACATGCATATATAAATGTATACAAATAGGTACCTTTGAGATTGAGAATTAGGGCAGAAAATGATGAGATAATCAAGGGCCTTGCAAGTGAACGTGCTGCTAGCATCATCATAAGCATAGCTATAAGCCTTGGGGCAAGCTTTCTTGAAAACTGAAGAATAAAAGGAAGGCCTGCATGTTGTTGGGTTTGCAAATTCACCACTGCAACAATATTGATCTTGTCTAAATGCCTCACATGCACTTTTGCATCCCACTACTCTCCCTGCCCCTTCCCCATCACCTCCCACTACTTGTAGCTCTTTAGGGCAACCTGCCTTGCACACACACACATGTACATGTATATATATATATATATATATATATTAAGGTTCAAATTCTAAACATATTGAATGTCAATTGTTCATGTAAAGATTTTCTATTTCTTTAAATTTATTATATCTTAATGTTAATCATGCTAGCTATCAAGCATTAATGAAGTCAAACAACATAGTATAAAGTCAGTTCATTATGTCAAGATACTTAAATATCAAGAATAAATAAAAAGTACGAAGGGTAAAATCCAAGGGCTAAGCTAGAGGGGTAAGCAAGGACCTTGGCCCTAATTTTCATTTTAGTCCATTTAAAAATTACAAAATTTTTAATTAATTTAATGATAAAATTATGTTTCTATCTCTCTTAAAATTTAAAATTTAATTATGTCATCTCCCAAAATGAAAAGTTTACAGTTTAATCTCTTAAAAAATTGTAAAATTTTTCAAAATTAAACTTTTAACTCTCAAATATTTATAATTTAAATTTGGCCCTTAAAAATTTTCTGAATTTACCCTGATAAAATCACAAGTATTATCTCGTGATAGGTTTCTCTCTTTCCTATTATCTTCTTCTACAATCTTTTTTTTTTCTTTTTTATGATTAACTTAAGTAGAGGAGAGTGATTTGGGGCACAAGTGCACCCAGCTTATCTTTGTCTAGAATTCCAAGGCATTGAAGCTCATTTTACACTTTTTTTAGGTTAAAATATTATTATAATCCTTATACTTTTCGAAAATTACCTCCACTTAACAAAGCTAAAAATTTAGTTTCTTACCCATATTAAGATCATAAGCACATCCAGTAGCATTACATGCACCATAAACACCACGAGGAGCAGCAACAAGCGGCAAATTATAACCATCAACAAAGCTAACGTCGTAAAAATCTTGTTGATTGCCCACACCAAAAGTTATTTCAAACAACGAAGCCGGTGGGGTTGCACCATTGCCATTACATGCAAGTTTCCCCCCACAATCCGCGGTTTGACAAAGCCCGACACCGGCGGCATCGAACGAGCACCCTGTCCGACCCCATATCCGACCAGACCAACCTGCAGGAACCGATGGGATCCTCACACTTTGGCCTGAATCTAACTGGAACCCTGTCGTTGAAAGCTGTGGTGTCCCTGAACCAGACAGCGTTCCAGGCCATATCGTGTAAGGGCAGTTGTTTGTTACAGTGAAAGTGTAAGCATATGAGGTGTAACAAAAGAATGAGAGGAAAATGAGGAAGAAACTAGGCAAAATGGGACAATGAGTTGACATATGAAACAATTTAAGGCTTTGGGTTTGGGTGTTGAAGGGGAAATTAAGGTGTTTTTGGATCTTCAAATCATGATTATGTATATGTGTGTGTAAATATATATGTATGTATGTATATACGTTGCTTTTGATGAGGTTGTAATTAGCTGCAAGACAGCCTTTTGGGGTTTTAGTATTTCCTTTTTTTGTTTATTGTTTAAAGGATTGGCGATGCATGGCCTCTTTAAGAAGCAATTCTTTGCTTTGGGATTTGTGTAGGAAATGCCACGACTATAAACTAATGTAGGAATTTTATGTTTAATAATTAAAAATACTTTTCATTGTGAACAAATTTCATGGGTATTGTGGCTTTAAAATAGAAAAAAGAAATCTCCAAGTATGTGGCATGTTGTTTTTAAATGGTATGAATCTAAGGTAAACCCTATAGTTTAAGTTTCAATAAAGGGTGTAGGGTAAGAAATTTGATTGTTTTAAGTAATGTTTCGAGTTTGAGTAATGTGAATAGAAAAAAAGAACAATGTTGAGAGAGCTTTGTCTCTTATTTAAAGGTCAGAATTAACTTCACTTTAAATTTAATTGAGACTCAATGTGACTACCGAATATATAAAAATTTTGAATGAATAAATCTATGTAAAATTCTTGAATTTTAGTAAATTAAAATCAAATATTTTACTTCTAACAAAATTTAAATTAAATTATTGAGAGGAATCATAACTACTATTACTTCATTTCAATTGCCCATCTCTTGTGCATTGAAATTTGATTAAAAGAGATTGTTAAGAAGGCCGAAGTACCAATGCCATTTAAGACCAAGAACATGGTAATGGGATCATTTTTGAATCCAAATTATAAAACAAAAGAAAGTGGGGTGAGCCCATTGGAATTCACCCAATTTAACGATCAAAAGTTAAATAAAAAAAAGAACAAGAAAAAGAAACCATGGATAAGATAACAATAATCTTTGTCAATTTTTATGAATGTGTGTGTCTACAAAGTTGTGTACTAATGGAATTTCTAGCTTATTATTATATAAATAATATAAAATTTTATAAAACGTGATTGCCCATTTGAAACGTAGGCTCTTCAGTTAATCTAGCGAGTCCCCCAAGAGTTTATTCATTATGAGTGCCCACCATTTGTATGATATCATTTTGCTTGCCCATAATCTTTTGAGGAGTATTTAAGACACGTGTAACCCTTAAAAGGGTAACGTGTCACCACGTATGACGCTTAGTTACCCCTAACACATTACATCAACAAACTGTACCTCATATATAGATATGAATGAACCATTCAAAAAGACACAGTAAAACAAACACTCAACACTTCTAAATTATCTTTTTTATTTTGCTTTGTTTTTGGTACGTCATATTAATAAAAAGTTGCGTTATCAAAGTTTGAGGAGAGGAGAACCAAAAATTTGGTCTGCAATGAGCATGGTTAGTAGTACTATGAATTAACCTATATTATACAAACTCAGATAAGCATTAAATACGAATATATGCCATAATATATTCAAATTTTTTAAAAAAAATTATATATTTAAAATATTATATTTCATACTTCATATTCATTTTTTAGCATGTATCAGATACGTGCACTTTTATCGTATTTTAATGGTGTTTAAATTATTTTATATTTACATAATTTTTTTACAGTTTAAATAATTTATTACCTAAAGATTCTAACATGTTCATCTTTCTTTTTTTCTTGTAATTTCCCAATGTATTTTTAATAAATATTTTTTTCACATCCTACTTATTTCATGTAATCATATCATGTACAATATTATTAATCACTTAGATTTATTTCATGTAATCATATTATATCCAATATTGATACCTTTCGAAGATTTTGTGCTCACTTATTTGGGATTTCCAGATTCATATTTATTCAAATTCATATTCAAAGTTTTCATATTTATTCAAATTCATATTCAGAGTTTGTAATTATCTACGCATTCTTTTTTTCCTTCCTTATCAATGCAATGTGCCTTACTTTTTTTCCTTCCTTATCAATGCAATGTGCCTTACGGATTCAATGGATCGATTCAAATATGACCTAGGACCGAACAATCTACCGGTTCTGATTCGACTGGTCTGATAGGCAGGTTCCGGTTTTTATTCGATGCGTGGGAGATTGGCTAAGGCACAGAATCTGATTGGAGAATGAACAAATAAAGCATATGCCTTGACGCATGAGTTTCATAAGGTCTAACCAACTTTCAAATTCCAAAATAATCAAATTTAGTCCACAGTTGCATTTTAACAAATAATTATTAGAGACGATGTAAAGGATCAAATGTTAACCTCAAATTGAACTTCAAAATTAGCATAAAGTGCTTGTGGCCTGTATATGTTTGTTCCTAAAAGATGCTTACCTTTTGGGATATAAAAATGACACCAGCTTGGACTCTAAATCATACATACAGAATATGTCGAGAACGACTATAATCTGCAGACGGTGGCACAACAGAGGCTAAATCATCACGGGAGAATTCTACGTCTTCGGCGTGGTGTCTCTCGTCTTACGTACATTTTTTCCATTTCGTTGAGTGGTCGACTTGATCCATCTGGTAAACTTACAAACTTCCACCCGCCACCACCTCCGCGCTTCCCTTTTGCTCCCATTTTCTCCACTGTGAAGTTCCAACCTTCAGTGGGGCGCCTCCTACTATACTTGTGCCGCTTCACTTCACCAGCCATCTATATATACAAAGATCAGATAGAGAGTATCGGAAATGTAAACAGAATTAACAGTAAGCTAGACAGTTAAATTGTCGTATGTCAAGCAAGCATAAATAAAGGAGAAATGAGGACATCATCCTTTGCCCTACCAGCACTGTGTTATCTTATCCGGCCGGTTCCTTATACTACCCTTCGGCCGAGGGATGTAAAAAGTTAAACCTAGCCATTGAGAAAACAGCTCCTGGTCTTGGGAACATCCTAGGAAGGAAGGCAACCTCTCAACGAAGATGAATGGGCTTAATCCAAAAGCCGAAATAGTCAAACAAGATGGCATAGAATGAAAGTAGGGAGGGTGGTAAAAATTCATTTCATTGGTAGTCGAGATAACTACGTGGACAGAAGAGAATCCCTAGTGAAAATTCCATTGATTAGTTTTGTTAAGAGATTTGGAAAACTTGAAAAAGCTGAACATACTCGTACCCGACACTCATGCATGAGTCTGAGTAACATAGCTAACCACAATTCTATTAGTTTGTCAATATCTAATCACTCTTACCTCTTTTCTTTCTACATATTTCTCAATACGGGCACATTTCCCAGATAAATGCATCACTTAGCCTATATAAAAGTAAATCTAGCCAAACCAGAGCAGTCCATGCACAAACACCGGGATGTGTGTATGAGAGAGAAACAAGAATGTGAACGTGACCAAAGCCGCAAAATAAAAAGTTCCAACATACAAAATGGAAAATGAAAATTTATATAGCAATTCTAATATGTTTCTTTCTTTTAAGGCAGGGGGATGGAGTAAAGCAGCAGCAGACCTTCATTTTATTAAAGTTAAACCTCTGAACAAATTCTTCATACAGCATGTCATCCTCTTTTTTGGAGATCTCATAATGATATTCATCCAGATCCTTGGTGGTGCCATCCCAACCTTCGGGCATAACTTTGAACTCAGGTTTGTAAGGAAGGGATGCTACATGAAATTCCCGATCGTGGGCATTTAAAAACCTGCAGCAGGAAATAGGATTACATTCACAACCACGCTATTAACAATTTTTAGTTATTTATTTATACCTTCAAAAACTATTTTTATGTGCAAAAATACACCATCTATAAATACATCATATGATAGAAATTATCACAGAAAGCAAAATCAGGAGCTACTCAAGTACATTAAAAGCACGAAAGAAAGGTCCCTAGCAGAAGAATGAGGAAATTTACCAAAAAGGAAAAAAAAAAAAAAAGTGGAGAGCAGAACTGTGTATGTGCCACTTGTAGGAAAAAGGCACCTAAAATGAGGACTTTGTAAATTTTCAAGAATTAGCTAGCACGATTGTATGACCGAGTAACTTCAACTACACCCATATTAGGCAAAAGAGTCCCTAATCATTTTATAAGTACTACTATTTCTCAGCCCCAATCTAAATTATAAAGCACAAATATATGACCGAGTAATTTCAACAACCAAAAACAATCACCACATTGAGACCAACCCAGAGCATATCATGTTCCAGCTTATCATTTTTGTTTAAGCACATCCGGGCATGTGTATGGAAAATAACCCTCCAAGCACCCTCCAAATTTACCAGAAACTTAGACAGAAAAAGTTGAACATGCCCGTACGAGATATATATCCATCTCCAACACTTACACCCGAGTCTAACTAACATAGATTAGAGCAAAACAGCAAGCAAGAGCAGACACGATCACACTTAATACCTATCAAGATTAGCTTAACAACCTAAAGGAACAGATGAAAAAGATAAAACAAAAAACCCCGTAAGTATGATCACATACGATGCACTAATGTTGTGTTTCTATCATTTTCAATACCATCATTATCACTGAACAGACCATAACTTCAGCAGTAAAAAAAATTTACAATTTAATGCATCAAAGAGCCATTGAAATCACGAAACAAGGATAGAAATTCCAAACACTAGCAAGAAAATAAAAGGAAAAGAAGTGAGGAAATTACTCAGGGCAATTGTCAAGAAGCATCTCAACGGAGTCATCAAGAGGAAGAGCATTTTTTTTCTCCAATTCTTCTTCATCTTTCTTAAGCCAAAGAATAGCTTCCACTCTCTGTCTCATAATCCTATAATCCTTGGACAATTTCTCAACAGTATAAACCTCAGGGTTCTCTTTATGCAAACGATACATTTCAGCCTTTTCAGAGTCTTTAAGATAAGATCCTCTAGCACCAGGTTCAAGCACTTGTTTCAACAAAACACTTGTTTCAAGCAGTCGATCTTCCCATCCATCAGTGAACTCCTTGAACTTCTTGTCGTCGGCATTCCATTTTTTCACCGCATCAGATACATTTTCAATATCCGTAAGCTGTATGGATTGGCCGGCATCTCCAGGACCAGCTTGGGGTGTTATGGTTCCGTCGAAATGGTCCTTGGTCAAGCGACTGGACCATGAGGAAGCAGTGCCCCAGTCTAGATTATCGGAACCATCTGATGTTGAGGAAAAAGCGCGTGAACCCAAAGCTCGAAATGGCTCGAATTGAAGGGATATAGGTTTCTTTGTGGATGAAAGACGGGATACCAGGTGGCGAAGATTATGCATTTTTGCACCAGTTTTTGAACAAAATTTAGCTGCACCCAAAGATTCAATAAAGCAAAAAAATTAGTACTTGATATTCTACATTGATTTGCGAGCTTACCAATAATAATTACAGGAGGAGCGGAGTTTGAAATCAGAACTACCTACCGGAAAATCGATTGCAAAACCAGAAAATCAAAAAGAAAATGATAAAAAGGGCTAAAAGATTAAAGGAGAAAGAAACCCCTTCAAAACCCTATACTAAGTGTTTGTAATCCATATTGGGTTTGGGCTGGTTTATATCCACATGGATGCTTCAAATCCATTTAATTTTCATGTTCAGCGATTTAGTAATTTTTTTTTTAAAAGTGTTACCAATACAATTTAAGTATAATTATAAACTTATGTATGAATAATCGTAACAATTAAATTATTACGACACAAATTGTCTGAAGAATCATAAAGTAAAATCAAATGATTATAGTACGATCAGACTAAAAATTAGTACAGATTAAACTAAAGTTATTAAACTGGACTAAATTCACACATGACAACATATGGTGAGACTTCAAAACCCATATATAATTTTTTTTATATAAATATAAATGTAATAGATTATAAATATATTATATAAGAAAAATTATTTCATAAATTGTTAATTGAGTTTTTGATCTTGCTTATGCATGTAATTTTAGTGATAATTTTGTTGTTGTCCTCTATAGTTTGATGATCGCTCGAGAGTCTTTTATCAATTTTTGCTTGCCGTTTTGGACCATCCAGGGTTAATTTTCTTATCATATTAAGTGTTTACAATCACTCTAAATAATACTTAAATTGTGACAAAGACAATTTTTAACATGTCATAATTTTCTATTGACTCCAGATAGTGTTGGATTAAATGTTTATATCCTTGCGTTTTATAAGCCTATTTTTTCGAATTTAATTATATCAAGTCATTTTTCTTTAGCTCTATAATTTTAGAGGACTCAATTATACAAAAATTAAGGTATTATGAGTATGATATATTATGTTTATTAATAATATATGTAATATAATAAGCGACGCAAATACAATATAAACATACAAAATGTTAATTCTACTCTTGTATTCAATAAATTTATGTTTTTTTTCCCAATATTTGAACCTAAAACCAGCAAAATAAAATCATAAATCATAATTGTTGAAATATATAGTAAGAACGAGAACTTTATTTTAGTGATTAATCACTTAAATCCCAATTCCCAAACTCATTGTAACATATATTCTGCTTAATTTTCCTGGAAATAAGAAAACTTACAAAATCCCACGGAATTAACAATTTATATATGTTTCCCTTTTTTTTAAAACTTTTTTATATCATGTAATCATGTCGTGTTTAATATTATCGAGTTCAAGGCAGAAGCTATCCCCCAAAGTCTATCAACATAAAACATATGAACATGAGTACATAAAAGAGGAAGAGAATTTGTCTTTTTGTTTTATCAAAAGTATACCTAACAATGGCTACTGATCTATGATCACAATTGTGGGCAATAAAACCCAGAATTCATTCAGATATAATACTACTGGTAATATTTAAGATGTTAGAATTGCTTTAAAAACTCCGTAGCCACCAACCTCCCTCGCGTACTCACCGACATTTTCAATTCGCTTATCTCTTTATCGATATCCTGAGATTTAAAAAGAACAGCATTTCAAAGGTTATCGACATAAGCATGCTTCGAACAGACAAAATATAGAACTCTGATAGTGATAGGCCAAGAGTTTATATAGTTTAAACCTATCTTAGCAAAACCAGGCATGGAGCTGAAATCTATGTTGGTCAAGTTCTTTATTGTTCTCGAAGTACTTGTATCAAATGCATATTTGGTTACAGGTTCAGAGACTCTCGAAATACAAAGGAAACTTGTAAAAGGTCGACCATATCTGACACATACTGCTATCAGACACTTTCATCCAGTCCGAGTAACATAGAAATGGTAAAAGAGTGACATAACCAGAAACAAGCATTTCTGTTCTTAAGCTCAGTTCTAACAAGAGGAAAGCTGGAAATTGTAGTTAAATTTTGGATAGCAAAATAGTGTCCTTAAATCAAAATACCAGAGTTCAATGGTAGGATATTCAAAAAAGAAAAAAGAAAAGAAAAGAAAACGAGTTCAATGGTAGCTATGAATATTTAGGGGGTTATAGAGGGTTTCGCATGAATATGATTTTGCAACGAGGAATCAGATCCAATTATCATATACAATACAGAGGAAGGAAGAAAAACTTTAGAATATATAAGAAAGATTGAAAGACATATTTCGCTGGAATTCCACAAAACACTAAATACATAAGTTCCAGAATCAAATTGATAGAGGAAGTAGAATGCATAGTGGAAAGCAGTAGAGAACATAAATATCAGGCAACGGAATAATTTCACGTCACTCGAAGCAATTTTCCTTAAATCCTTCTAAAATATTTCAGGGAATGCATCTATAAAAGTACGAAAGATAATGAGGTTGCACACTCTGGAGTAGAAACTTTAGACCATTTGGAAGTCTTAAAAGGGGAAAAGAAGTCATGGGTTTATCAATATTTTTTATAGTTGATTACTTAAGATTAAATAGGGATCCACTATATATAATTAGAAGACAAAGATAAAC
>CM016616.1:149642118-149778223 GCA_005393395.2 Gossypium australe | reverse complement strand
TACTCTTAAATCCAATTCCCCTATTACTTTCTAAACACATTTCTATATTTTCAAGTGTGAGAAGTTATTTTTATAATATTAGTAGTATTTAATTTGTAATATATATATTTAAAATATAAATTTATATTATTTTATTAATTTTATTTAAATAATAAAATTTTATTGACAAGAAAATTTTCATACGTTTTTTCACATACTAAACATTTAACTAAATTATATAATATTTATTACTAATTATTTATACTTGGCTAATCAATTAATGATGACGGGTATGTTTAAGGTTAGAGAGAGAATAGTTCAACAAATATGGAATATTAAAGTAATTAGATAAAACTCTATTAGACATGCTTACGGGCTGAGCTCGGGTCACTCGGCCTGTAGGCCAGCTTAAAAAGTGAGAGGTTTTGGGCAAAAATATAGGCCTGAAAAATAGATTTAGACAAAAAAATAAGGTCTATTTAAAAAATGAGTTGGGCCTCGGGTAAGGCATTTTTGCCCGAGTCCGGCCTGAATTCACAAAAGTACAAAAAAAAGAGATATTTTTTTTTTGTTGTTTTCTCCCTATTTTGCTACCATTTCACTATTATGTTACTATTATTTTGTTGTTATTGTTTGGATATTGTATAACACTTGTTTTATTATTAATTTTGTTATTATTTTAGAGGCATTTGCTTGTTCAGTTGCATCTATCTTAGTGTTATTTAAGTATACATATATTTTAAAAAATTATTTTTAATTTGTTGAGAAATTTTTATTTTAATGTTTTTAGTATTTTTGATGTATTATATATATTTAAAAATAATATAAAAAATTTAATATGGGTGAGCTGAGCCCGGGTTTTAACATTTTTATCTAGGCTGGGCTTGGGCAAAATTTTAGGCCCATTTTTCTGGCTAGGCCGGGCCTACCAAAGAGGCCTAAATTTTTGGTTGGGCTTGACCCGACCCATGAGCACCTCTAAACTCCATATGATTCTTATTTTTATTGTTAATAATTGTGTTAATAATTGTATTATTGACTACCTTTCTAAACTAACATATTACATAAGATGATTTGACTTTTTTAAAGTTTTGTTACTTGTTCAAAGTTTATATCTTCTCAAGCATTATTGATAATTTTTATAATAATAAATATTATTTTTTAAATTTAAACTATATAATTGTGTAATTACAATTTGTACTACCAAATATGATATAATAATGACAACATAATTACATTCCGTCAACTAAACGCGTTTTAAGAATTAGAATTCCTTATAATTACAAGTACTACCATAATAAATATAATTTCATTATATTACTCTATTATGTCCAAATACACCCTCAATATTTAAATATAACATTTTTCAATTTAATCTTTAAATATTTTTTTTAGTTCAAATTAATTAACACAATTAAGAGGTATTGATGTGACACTCTAAAAAATATTATAAAAATTTATTTAGTTCTATAAAAGAATATAAATAACTATAAAAATCTAAAATATGTGTATTTGAAATGGAGATATTATTCACATGAATGTAAAATCATATGAAGATTGCGTCACCTTCCCCAAGCAAACCGCTGGTAGGAGTAAAAGATTATAGCATGTGATAAAAAAAGTTTTCTTCAAACACAACTTCATAGTTACTTAACAAATCATAACCATAGCTGTTTACCTCATATCTTAATCATAAGGTTGCGGGTTTAATCCCTATCTATGATCATGGAGCACATTTCATGACTATCCATTAACTTTTTTTAGAGAGCACTCAAACTGAGAGAATTAATCACTACTAAAGGAATTTTAAGTGCTCAAAATTTTTTACAATTGAATCCCATATTTTGCTTGAGGATGTGCTTGGTGTCTGGACAAAGAGTTAAAAAGGAGAAGTTCAATTGCTTCTTATTCACTAAACAAGAACAAATAGTTAAATTCTTAAATTAGCAAAGATAAAAAATAAAAAATTAAATTAAAAAGGAGTAGATGAATTTGATTGTAGGTTCTATTAAAGTTCATTTTAACTATAATAGTATAATAACGTTTACTTTTTTATATCCTTTTGAAAATTTATACCATTTTTAAAGTGTTAAAATAAACTAATCTGGGAAAAAAATGTTTAAGGACCAAACTTAAAACATTGTAGAGTTAAAGGACTTAAATGTAGCTTTATCCCTTTGTTTCACTCGTCTTTTGTCGGGTCAAAATCAATTGGGTAGGCTGAGTTGAAATGGGTTTTAAGTTGGGTTTAGTGGCAAAGAGATCCTGGCCCGGTCCCTTATTCATCGTTGAACGTGGATTTTTAAAGTATTTTTTGGATAAATAATAAATTTCATTAACCTTGTTTTTAGATAATCATAAATTTTAATTAATCTGATCACAGTAAAATGTAAAATATGCTGCAAACAGGGGTCAAAATAGAAGCCAGCTTTCTCCTTAAAAATATAAAATTATATTTTTAACCTTTTAAAACTTCATAATTTTATCTATAGAACAATTTTTTTACTAGTCCCTCCCTGTTACAAAATTTACAAATCCCAAATAAATTGTTTAAATATTTAAACGGGCAAAGCTCCCATAAATACCAAAAAAAAAAAATACCGGAATATACCACTTTCAAAAAAATTTACCAGAATGTACCAGTTTCCCCAAAAACACGTCCACGTCAGCGCGTTTTTTGGGGAAAAATGGCTAAAGCGCGGCCCAGAGGGCGCGCTTTTGGCCACCTCAGCAAAAACGCGTCCACGTAGGAGCGCTTTTGCTGAGGTGGCCAAAAGCGCGCCCTCTGGGCCGCGCTTTAGCCTTAACGGTCAAATTTTTTTGACCGTTGGCCCCCCAACGGTAAAAAAAAAAGTATAAAAACCCCCCAGCCCTTTATTTTTTTCACATTTCAATCCTTTCTTAATCCTTTCTCAATTTTCTCTCAATTTGCTCTCAATTTTCTCTCAAAGTCCTTGAAATTTACGCTCAAATTTCAAAATAGTCCTTTAGTATTTACGAAAAAGCCCATTATAATTTTTTTAATATATCTATTTTTTGGAAAATTTTAAAATTTTCTATTGGATTACAATGGCCGGGGAATTACTTCGCCTAGGCGAGAAGCACATTGCCGTCGAGCAAATGAAAATGGTAAGTTTTAATGTTAATTTTGCAATATTATTAATTTTTTTTAATTATGCAATGTGAATTAGTTTTGAATTTTATAATTTTTGAAACAGCCTGTAGATCGGGTGTTGGAATGTTATATTCGCAACATGCCTGGTCCCCCATCGCCGTTGATCGAGAATTACCTGCGGGAAGCGGGTTTTTGGCACGTGGCCACGGTAGGCCGAGGGTTCAAGTTGGAGCCGCCTTTGATCAGCGCGTTGATAGAGAGGTGGAGACCCGAGACGCACACTTTTCATCTGCCATGCGGAGAGTGTACCATCACCCTAGAAGATGTGCAGTTGCAGTTGGGATTACCGGTGGACGGGTCGGTAGTCACCGGGTCGGCAACATCTATCGATTGGATGGTTGTATGCTACGAGCTTCTGGGTGCCATTCCGGATAGAATTCAAGGAGCTCGGATCGATATGGCCTGGTTACCAGATGCATTCCCGCAGCCGAACGAGGGTTCGACCGAAGAAGAAAGAATACGGTATGCTCGGGCATACATTCTTCAGATAATTGGAGGCTATCTGATGCCGGACCTCTCTAGAAACCTCGTCCACCTGAGATGGCTCTTGAAACTTGTTGATTTCAGAGCAGCCGGTGAATTGAGTTGGGGGTCTGCCGTGCTATCGAGGTTGTACCGTGAGATGTGTGGGGCGACGCGGCCGAGTAAAGCAAAAATCGGAGGTTGCCTATCACTACTGCAGTCATGGGCATGGTTTCGATTTCCATTTTTACGTCCTCGACTCGACCAGCCATATTCATTCCCACTGATAACGAGGTAAATTTAATATTATATTTTACAATTATTTCGTAGATTTATAGTATAATTGCATGCTAAAAGTTTATTTAATTAGGTGGTCCCATCCGGCGAGTCATGTTGGAATACCTAACTCGCTTGAGGATATACGGCTCCTATTGGAACAACGGTCGGAATCACAAGTAAGTTTCGAATTTCGTTATTATAATTTAGTATTTCGTATGTAGTGTCTAGTATTATGTATATAACTAATATTTTGGTAATGTTAATATAGTTTCAATGGACACCGTACGAGGATCCCGAAATTCGGGCTGTGATTCCGGAGGAGTTCTTCCAAAATCCGAATAGTTGGCACGTTAAGGTCCCAATAATCACCTACGCGACCGTGGAGATGCACCAGTCAGATCGGGTGCTGCGGCAATTTGGATTCCGGCAACCGATTCCCGTGCCACCTGAGGTGCTCGATGATGAGCACAAAGTGGACTTACGGCAGCCGCACACGGATTGGCCAAGATTTTGGTCAGGTCATATTGAGACGTGGGAGAACCGGTATGACTTTTTACCTAATCGGGAACCGATCATCGTTCCTGAGTTAGCGTGCGTGCCGGAGTACATGCCATGGTTTAGAATCCATGGCAAGCCGTATCTGTTGTCGGATGAAGAGAGGCGACGGCAAATTCGCGAGCGAAGGGAACGTCGGGCCCCTTTACATCCAAGGAGAAGGGGTGATGAGACGGGGCCAACAACAGCGCCTACACAGTCACCGGGCCCAGCAACAGCGCCTACACAATCACCGGGCCCATCAGTTCAGCCGACAACACCGACATCACAGCGTCCACCGTTTATGCCAGGTGCGTACCCTGCCCCTTATATGTATCCTCCTAACCCATATATGTTTCCTTTTCCCAGTCCTACCCCAGGTTGGAATGCATGGCCGGGTTCGAGCCCGTTTCCAACTACTCCCGATAGCCAGCCGATCGTGAGACCGACGTCGCATGTGGGATTAGAGGAGGCGCCGTCGGGGAGCAGTTCTTTCTACCAGGTTCCTTCGCCGTACGGGATGCAGTCACCCCGCCGTGGTTTATGCAAACAACCTCCGGCGTCATTATTTTATCAAGGTGGGTCATCATCGCAACACCCAAAACCAGACCCACTGCCGGAGGAACCCGATTCCCCGCCCGAGGTTCCACGACCCCGCCGGAAGCTAGAAGAAGGAGGAATCCAGCGCGTAACCGCCGACCGCCCTCGTGTGGCACTGGTTCCCACCGGCATCAGCCCTAAACCCTAATTTAGTTTTGTAATTTTTTTTTTGTAATTTAGTTTTAATATATTTAATAAAATTTGAGTTTAATTTTTTTATTTTTTGTAATTTAATTTTTTTTAATTTAATCTTAATATCTTTGATAAAGTAGAAATGGTTTAATTTTTTTGTAATTTAATTTTTTTAATTTAATTTTAATCTCTTTGATAAAATAAAATGATTTAATTTTTTTTGTAATTTAGTTTTAATATATTTAATAAAATTTGAGTTTAATTTTATTTTTTTTGTAATTTAATTTTTTTAATTTAATTTTAATATCTTTGATAAAATAGAAATGGTTTAATTTTTTTGTAATTTAATTTTTTTATATTTAATAAAATTTGAGTTTAATTTTATTTCTTTTGTAATTTAATTTTTTAATTTAATTTTAATCTCTTTGATAAAATAAAATGATTTAATTTTTTTGTAATTTAGTTTTAATATATTTAATAAAATTTGAGTTTAATTTTATTTTTTTGTAATTTAATTTTTTAATTTAATTTTAATATCTTTGATAAAATAGAAATGATTTAATTTTTTTTGTAATTTAATTTTTTTATAATAAAATTTGAGTTTAATTTTATTTTTTTGTAATTTAATTTTTTTAATTTAATTTTAATATCTTTGATAAAATAGAAATGGTTTAATTTTTTTATTTAATAACATTGAGTTTAATTTTTTTTGTAATTTAATTTTTTTTTTTTTTAATATCTTTGATAAAATAGAAATGGTTTAATTTTTTTATATTAATAAAATTTGAGTTTAATTTTTTTGTAATTTAATTTTTTAATTTAATTTTATCTTTGATAAAATAGAAATGGTTTAATTTTTTTGTAATTTTTTAATTTAACTTTAATAACTTGAATAAAATAAAAGTTCCTGTACAAAAGTTCACCATTTTCCTCTAAAAAAATAAAAATTACATAGCCACCGGCATTATGAATCCTGCCATGGCCTGTGAGATTAGACGGGCACGGTTCCCTAGCTTTGAGTCCCATCAGCTAAGTTTTTTTTTTTAATCTAAATCATATCTATTACTTTAATTTAACTTACTTTAAATCCCTTTTTTTAAAAAATTCCTATTCATTACTTTAAATTACTTTAAATCCTTTTTTTTTATTTAAGTCATATTCATTCATTAGTTTAAATCACCCAAATAGGGTAAATATCCCATATATACCAAAAAATTAATTTATTTACCAAAAAATAAAAGTTCTTATACAAAAGTTCACCATTTTCCTCCAAAAAAAATAGAAATTACATAGCCACCAGGAGACAAAAAAGCTAAGAACACGGTCAACTATTCCGATTTGGACACGAGCGAGATGTATGGCCCGGGTTCCTACACCATCCGCACAGCCGACTTTGGTTGCTCGTTTCTCGGATATCCATATTGTTGCGTATTCTAGTGAGCAAGGTCGACCTCTTGGTTTGCGCCTCAATTGTCTATCCGGCAACAGCTTATATGGTGCAAGCGATACCGATGGCCATTTGCGTTCATCTGGGACTGGTGGGAATACGTGTCTCCACACGTTGTACATGTTTTCTACTTTGTACACTTCGTCGACATAGCTCATGGGATCAAGACGGAGATTATGACAAGCCGCAAGTACATGAGCACATGGGTAACGAAGTGCATCAAATATCCCACAGTCGCATGTCCTATTTGTCAAGTGTACACGATAATGCCCGCCAACAATACCTTGGTTTGGTCTGTCAAACTCCGTGACACGAAACCATAGGCTGTCGCGGTCGTGACACACTGTGTGCATGGTGTTCGCCCGTGCCTTCCCACGGTTAATTTCTTGCAAGACCTTCGGGCTCCATATATGGCCTCCTTGCATCTGCCCTCGATAACTCGCTGCTCTCTTCGGAAATAGTGCCGCTAAACGAAAATATGTCTCCCGTACAACCGCTGTAATCGGCAGATGACGGGTTCTTTTTTAGCACAGAATTTATGCATTCGGCCAGGTTTGTGGTCATATGACCATATCGTAGGCCGCCGTCATATGCTTGTGTCCACTGTTCAAAAGGAATATTGCACAAGGACTCTGCGCCTTCGGCGTTATTTGCGTGCAAGCTGGCCAACATCTCGTGAAAACGGTCTTTATTGATCTCGTACCCTGCCAATATACGTTGATAGCGAATATTACATACCACTCATCAATTGCAAATAAAATTGAATTTTTCAAAAGAAATTATATTAATAGATATTTCATACCCATATCGGTCACTTGCCGTTTCTGTCTTTTAGATCGATGTTGCCCATAGTAGTTGGATGAAACATGCCTCAGGCAATATCGATGGTGTGTGCGATGCCACATGCTTCCCTGGCGTTCTATTGCCGCAAGTATTCCAGGGCCCCGATCCGATATAACGCATATGTCAGGTTGAGGGCAGACATGCCTCCTTAACCTAGATAGGAAGAAGTCCCAGTCATCAGCTGACTCCCCTGGTGTTATTGCGAACGCAATCGGAAGGATTCTCCCACAGCCGTCTTGTGCCACAGCTAGCAATAGCCGATGTGTATATCTACCATACATGAAGGTATCGTCAATTTGTACCAATGGCTTGCAGTATGTAAAAGCATCTCGGCATTGCTTAAATGTCCAGAACAGACGCTTGAACACTGCGCATCCACGGAGCAGACGATCGTTGTAGTACGCCGGTTCTGTTTCAAGGTCTGTTGTGCTGCCTGGGACATACCTCTCCAGCACCTGACACCACTGCCACACTTCATTATATGACGCGTCCCACCGACCGTGCAACTTTTCCAACACCTTCTACTGGCTATCCAAGCCTTTCTGTAAGAGGGCGTGTACCCCAATTGGCTACGAATATTGCCAATTAAGGCTGGCACTGTAGTTTTTGGATCGGCCTTCACTGTCGGGATTATGAAATCGGCCAACATGTCTGAATCCATCCTCGGATGATCTTGTCTTACACCTGTCAACGAAGTACGTTAAATAATGTAACATTACATAATATTAGTGTTATTCGAAATCATTGAACATATAGTCGTACTGTACCGGTAAGACATGTATGCGGCCCTTTGTACTTTTTCACCTCTCACAACCCTGTCATTTTCCTCAACGACGCCATGATTTTCCATGAACATGTGCCTCTTGCACTGCACACTTTGCCTCGTACTTATCCAGCCTGGATTTAACCATATTGTAGTTAACCCCGTTCCTAATGCTTTATTGTTTTAATGCGGCAAGAAACGTATTCTTGTTGGAAAACTGGTTACCAACTTCTAATTGGTCCGAATTTAACGAAGAATTTGTACGGTCACGCGTCCGGTGTGGTAGTTCAGGAAACTCCAATGCATCATCTTGAGATAGATCGACATTATGCATGTGGGCTGGAGGTGAGTATGCCCTGAATAGCGGATTTTCTTCTTCTTCGTCTGAACCGCCCTCAACGTCTTCAGGTACAATTGGAACAGGCTCCGGTTCAGAAAATAATCCAACTTCTGCACCGTCAGGCCCTGGCTCCCGAGGTGGATCCACATCGGATTCATCGTCCGACCCTCCATAACCTGCAACAAACGAGGGCCCCTCGCTGGTGGATGTCATCGGGAGTACATCATCCCTCCTTAAACATCTTTCGTACATATCCCAATCATATGTGGATTGCCAACCACTAGAAGTTGATGACGTCCCCCAATACGTATTTCTGTCATCGGACGTCGAATGACGGATATGCATGTCCCATCCACCGACCGAGTGTCGTGCAGGGGTTATGTTTTCCATACTACCACCGCACACGGGCACTTCTATGTTTTGCCTCCCACTTACAGAGTGTCGGCTTGGGGACGTGTATTCCCCTCGAACGATACTAGATGTTGAGGTCGCAGAAAGATCACTTGGAGATGAAAATTCTACATATACCTCGATATAGGGTGAACCACTGCCAAGATGAGTCTCCACCATTGCCTCAAGGCTCCGATGACCTTTGATGTCGAATGAGTCATATCTCACCGGATCAACCGAAGCGCAAAATCTATACTTAATAGACTGAACTTTCATTAGCGTTGTTCTGAATATTTTACGCCTAATTCTTTTGCGAAGTTCTACCAAATCAACGTTCCGATTAAAACTCAATCGTGCTGTGTTCTCCGATAAGAAAACAACACCATTTTCGGTGTCACGAACTTCACCATCATAGTAAATAACAGCATTAATACGTTCACTCATTTTCAATTTTTTTTCTTTTGCCTGAATTTGCCTTCTGCAACCTGAGAATGAAATTTGCCTAATTTATAGCCTAAGTTTGCCTGAGACCACTGTAGCAAAAGAGCGTCCACGTGGGAGCGTTTTTCAGTACTCCTGCTCACAGTGCACCCTGCTGGAAGCGTTTTTGGCCACTGTTTGTTCAGAAACGTCTTCTCAAAATAATTTTGCCGGAGACCACTGTAGCAAAAGAGCGTCCACGTGGGAGCGCTTTTCGGTACTCCTGCTCACAGTGCACCCTGCTGGAAGCGTTTTTGGCCACTGTTTGTTCATAAACGTCTCCTCAAAATAATTTTGCCGGAGACCACTGTAGCAAAAGAGCGTCCACATGGCCGCGTTTTTTGCCACTGTTTGTTCAGAAACGTCTCCTCAAAATTATTTTGCCGGAGACTACTGGCCAAAACTCAATTCATTTTTCACATCGCAAGTGGACGGGAAGGTTGCCCCAAAAACACGGCCACGTCAGCGCGTTTTTTGGGGAAAAATGGCTAAAGCGCGTCCCAGAGGGCGCGCTTTTGGCCACCTCAGCAAAAGCGCTCCTACGTGGACGCGTTTTTGCTGAGGTGGCCAAAAGCGCGCCTCTGGGACGCGCTTTAGCCATTTTTCCCCAAAAAACGCGCTGACGTGGACGCGTTTTTGGGGAAACTGGTACATTTCGATAAATTTTCTTGAAAGTGGTATATTCCGGTAATTTTTTTTTTTTGGTATTTATGGGAGCTTTGCCCAATAATAATAATAATAATAATAATAATGGACCCCAATCCAATAAGCCACTGTCGTATTCTTCAAACCTCAGAATCACTTATGAGTCTTCCACTCTTCAGTTGTTATATGGCCCTCTCTTCTGTTCATTCATTTTTCTTCTCTTTTTGGCCTGTTATATCTTCGACTTCTCCAGCAGAAAATACTTAATTAGTGTAACACCAAAGAAAACAAGATGGGCGAAATGCCCAACTGGACTTTTTTGGATTTCGCTTTCAGCTTGTTGCAGATAAATTATTAATGCAAATTAAAAAAAGACTGGAACTTCCTTTGCTCCCTTTCTTGTTTTCTGTTCATTCCCTAAGGGAACAGAGGAGTGCCCTTCTCTAGTTCTCTTGCATCTCTTTTGCTATCATTCAAAATTAAACCATTTGTATCTTCTATTATTTTCAGCGCTAAGCTTGAACTTTCCCACCCGTTTCTTTTAAAGCCCTGTTTTCAATATTGTTTTTTGTCTTTCGTACGTTTCCTATTTGTCTTTGTTTATGTTTTTTAAAACGGCAATAACATGTCATAGTTGAGCCAAAAGAAGCAACTTCACTGAATCATAATAATTTCTGCTTGGAAAGGCTATATGAAAGCTGTGGCACAATGAGAGATGGGAACACTAAGAAGGAGCAAGGTTATATTGAGACAAGCCAGAAACCCATTTGATTCTTCTGTCATTTTTTGTTAAGTATGAGATTGCTGTTTATGTTAAGTGTATTTCCCTGATGAAGATTTCATGGCCCAAGACATTGATCAAGAAGTGGTTGAACAGCAAGAGTAAAGCTGAGCACTTTCATGCTAGTGATATTGATTATGAAGGTGGCTTTTAATTCTGTTTTAGTCTTTCTTTTCTGAAAGTGAAAAATGTCTTGATTTTAGATTCTTTGTGGCCCTGGACATTGGGGTTATTCTACTTCAATGATTTTACTCTTTGTTTTATACAAAAGTGTATCCTTTTCTTCTTCTTAATTTTGAGTGGCTTGATGCTTTCCTTTGGCAGTTCAAGATCTGGAATTTGTTTTCTTCTCTTTTGCTTTATTTTCTTTACGGTGTTTGCGGATAGAGTGAAAGAGAAAGATGAGCTTTAACAACTTTATATGGTGTTTTCTTTTTCAGATGTTGATGAACATTGGAGACGCAACTTCTCTGAGAGGGAGGCATGCACCATCAAGAAAAGTAAAACAGGTTCCTGATTGCTTTGGACCACCATCTCTCTTTAATCTCCCTTTTCCCAAAAATTTTAATTAAAACCCAATGTTTAGAACTTAATATTATTTCAATCTGTTCCGCTTTTCTTCTATGCAAAATTTTCTAATTAGTTACATGGATGCTAGAGAGATTGAGCAAGAGGTATTCTGATCGAGTTCCACTAAGTAAGATTGACCTTGATGGCTCACAAGCTATAGATGTGCATAATTATAGGTATATATATGTTGCATTCTTAATTGATTTCTGGTTTTGAGTTGTGTTGTTGAATAAATAATTTTTGGTTCTATATGTGCGCAGGGTCTTTGTAGCTACATGGAATGTAGCTGGGAAATCTCCTCCTAGTTATTTGAATCTCGAAGATTGGCTTCATACCTCTCCTCCTTCTGACATTTATGTTCTCGGGTATGTCAAAGTAGTCCAGGTTTCTTCTAAACTTCAAGTCTCTTGGAAAAACTAGTTTGATGATGGTAACTAAAGCCTCTATGATCCTTTAATTTGGCCTTTTAGGTTTCAAGAAATCATTCCTTTAAATGCTGGTAATGTTTTGGGCACTGAAGACAATGGACCGGCTAGGAAATGGCTAGCTCTCATTAGGAAGACCCTGAATAGTCTTCCCAGCACCAGTGGTGGATGCCATACACCTTCACCTTCACTAATACCAGATCCACCTGTAGAATTGGATGCTGACTTTGAAGCATCGACAAGGCAGAGGACTTCATCTTTCTTCCACCGAGGATCATTTCAATCCTTGAGTCATAGCAACATGGAGATGTCACAACCCCGGCTTGATCATCGGTTCAGTGTTTGTGATCGTGTTATCTTTGGGCATAGACCAAGTGATTACGATCCTAGTTTCAGATGGGGTTCCTCTATCTCTGATGGCGAGAATGAACATGGGGATTCTCCAGGTAACACTCAGTATTCGCAACATTCTCCAATGTCCTGTGGTGGATTTTTCTCGGCGGAGGAAAGCAATAGACAGATGGGGCATTCAAGGTATTCTTTGGTAGCCAGCAAACAAATGGTTGGGATATTTCTAACTGTATGGGTGAAGAGTGATCTTAGAGATGATGTGCACAGCATGAAAGTATCCTGTGTTGGCAGAGGATTGATGGGTTATCTTGGAAACAAGGTACATTTTCGCCTTATGAAACTTTCTCTGATTTGAGAATATTTGTTGAACTTGGAATAAGGAGGCATACTCATTCTCGGATGTTCCAGGGTTCCATTTCTATTAGGATGTGTTTGCATCAAACCAGCTTTTGCTTCATCTGTAGTCATTTAACCTCTGGGCAAAAGGAAGGTGATGAACTGCGAAGAAACTCTGATGTTATGGAGATCCTCAGAAAGACAAGATTTCCCAGGGTTCATGGAATGGGGGATGACAATTCTCCCCAAATGATTCTGGAACATGAGTAAGCCTTTATATGTTAAGTTTGGACTCTATTCATGCTTGTCAGATTAAGATACTGCATTGTTTTGCCAGAAATTTAGTCTTAGCCTTTGGTATAAATTGCAAGTTTTAAATGTCTTGGCATAGTCGCATCATATGGCTTGGGGATTTGAATTATCGGATTGCTCTGTCATACCGTTTTGCGAAGGCTCTAGTTGAGATGTGCAATTGGAAAGCACTGTTAGAGAATGACCAGGCATGTTATACTTGATACATTTTCATGTCCAATTCTCAAGGAGCTTTGCACTGCTCTCAATTTAATTCCTATGAGACTTACACATTGATGGTTTTCCAGCTTCGTATAGAGCAAAGACGGGGCCATGTTTTCAAGGGATGGAGTGAAGGAAGAATATATTTCCCTCCCACATACAAGTATTCAAATAGTTCAGACAGATATGCTGGGGAGGACCAGCACCCAAGGGAGAAGAGAAGAACTCCCGCATGGTAATCTCCCTGTTTACCTTCTTTTAAGCAATTGGAGGAACTTTTATGTTTATGAGAAGAAATTGTCACATAAATTTGCTTTTATAAAGAACTGATATTTGTGAAGGTGTGACCGTATATTGTGGTATGGAAGAGGCCTCTGTCAGTTATCTTATGTTCGTGGGGAGTCAAAGTTCTCAGATCATAGGCCTGTTTATAGTGTATTTTCAGCAGAGGTTGTGTCTATTAACCATAGCCGAATCTGGAAAAACTCGAGTTGTTCCAGTGCCAGGATCGAGGTTGAAGAGCTGCTGCCACCGTCACATGGATACACAGAACTCAGCTTCTTTTGACATAATTTCTACCAATCCATGTTCTATGATACATGCTTGAGGAAAATGAGACAGGACATGTTAGTAATACATAAAAGGTTTCATGAAGAAAGTATAATTCTCTCCTCAATTAGCCAGGTACTGCAGCTGTAAATAAATGCCTTTTTACCCTGTTAAGAGTGTTTGATCAACTTGAGAATATCTGCTGCTTTTTCTAATCCATTGATTACTGCTGCATTTTACAGGTGGGATGCCCTATGGAATCTGTACCTCGGTGGCAATAGCAACGAACTTGTGGCTGCAGTCCATAGGAAGCTTGGTCCGTCCTTTTGATAGTTTGTATTTTCTTATCCTAAATTCATTTGTCTGATTACTTTGTACATGACTTCTCCCCATTGCAACAGGTACAAATTGTGTATTGTCAATAATTCCCATCTCCAGATGTTCGCGGCATATCATTGCCTCACCTCAAATTAAATGCCTAGCTGCTAAAATGAAAGAAGTCCAGCTTCGAAAAGGCATCCATGACCTAGTTGTTACTGTGTCCTTTTCCAAATTCCATCGGGAAAACATTTCGAAAATAAAATAAAATACAGGGTAATAATGGATTACTTTACCATCATATTTGGTAATTGACATGTCTCAACGTGAAGATTTATGACTTGTGAGATCAGTTTATGAGTGTAGAACTAGAAGTTTCATTGCTCCTAGGCTACACTTGAGAGTCCCTTTTGTAAATTGCTGCAAAACTAGGAGTTCCAAATAAATAAATAAATAAAAGAAAAGGAAGAAATTGCATTATCAGTTTGTCATTTCCATTTTGTAGAAGATAAAGTTCCTTGTAATGTGATGGGTGCTAGTTTGTTTGATTATTCTGTGCAATGAAAATTGCCCCTTAGGGTAATATATATGTATATATACCGAATGTAAATTCGAATTTTAATTAACAAATTACTTAGTGACCATGCCTTTTCCAAAAGACTCTGATCTAATCTACTAATGTCTTTTTTTTAAGACAAATGAATCCCAATAAAAACCTGAAACCTACTCTCATTCAAGAGGCAAATTTATGGTTTCAAATTTCAAGAGATCCCTCCTTCAGCTATTATCATCACCAAGCATTGAAAGGCATTCAACTGTGAATGCTAATTTTGAAGTAATATGTGGTGCTTAGCTTTGGTAATTATTTTTTGTGCAGAGGTTAGGTTGGATGTAACTTTTAGACTAAACCAACCCTTAGGAAAATGTCAGAAGCAAAAAAAAAAAAAAAATTATGAAACTGAAGGTGTAATATTTTCTTCCTTATTTATTTGTATTTATAATTTTTCTAGTACAAACATTTATTTTTTTACATTTAAAAATATTTGTATTAATTTTTTTATACAAAATAGTTACATTAAAATTCAAAGTTTCGATAATGGAATTTCAAATGTAAATCAAAAGCATGAAAAAAACTTCTTGTGATAATACAAAGAGAAAAATTCATAGAAGAAAATTGGCATTCCTTGCTAATATTTCTAGCTTATTTTCTATGATATTCACTTCAATGCTATCCACGTAATGATTGATGTGATTGGGGTGGCTCACCAAACTGGTCTAAATGTATAGCATTTAACCACTCGGAAATAATTAATGAGGATGAAATTTGGTATCGCAAATTTCAATTATGCCTTTAAGCCTTTAACTAATCTCTTAAATTAGATCGATCTGCTTCTAACTAAGTCTTGAAATATGTTGGAACTTCAAACTTCTAAATCCGCAGCATCGTTGAGTGCTTGAGCAATCTCTTATTCAACAGGTTTGAATTTATAATAGCAAAAATAATTGCCGTAAAGTCCTTGAATATGGTAGCAAAGATATCTACTCCAAGGGGGCCAGTTTGGGTTAGGTGCTGAAGAAGGGGGGACCCCTATACCCTTTCTTTTTCTTCTCCTCAAATTGAGGATTCCAATTCTGGAACATGGAATTGTCAACAAACATAGTGAAAACTAGATTACAAGCATTTGTTGCTTTCAAATGGGGGGATGAATTCCAGCTTCAACTTGGGTGTTACGTGTAAAGCCAAAACTGCCGACTCATAGAAACAGACAACAATTAGGTGTGACGTGAGTACTGTCAAAACTGTAATTCAACAGTCAAACAAAATGAAAACAAAGAGTTTATTTTGGGTGGGGTGCATTCAGGGCAGGCAAAAGCAATGCAATGGTGGGGGCCCTGCGGGGGCGTGTGAGCTTCTTATTGATTGTGTGATGAAACTGAAACGACTACTAATATTTTGAAATAGTAACATATTTGGACAGTAGGTACGTTACAGGTTTGAAAGAGAATCCATAAAGCTTGAGGAATCAAGACCCACAGACAGACTGACATGACATTAGTGGAGCAATAGTACTGCATGCATGGGGACCCGGGAATTCCCGTGCACTGCCTATTATTTTAACCATCGCTAGCTTTTCTTATTTTACAACTACTTGTTGTTCCTTAAAGTCCAGCATGAAAACTTCTAAACTTTGATAAAGTGAAAGACAATTCTTAAGCCGTATAATCTCGATGAAAATGGTGGGATTGTGGTATCCAAATTTTAATGGTTAATTTCAAGATAAAAAAGTTATTACCATCATCAAGATCTCTCAAGCCATAGTGAATATAAATATGGATCGAGTAATACCAAAAAATCATCAAGGATAACCATCACATCAAATTTAATCTCATTCAATAATTTCAATTTTTTAAACTTACTCACATCCAAGGTGGCCACATCTAACCTATACCCTAATTCGAGTCTAAATTTGAACTCTAAAAGAGGTAATCATAAAATGAGAGTTTTACTTTAAGCTTTCTTCCATCTATAAATACCCTCTCCCCCAAGGTGGTGTCGTCTGTGGGGATTTTAGACGAAAAGTTATGACTTGGTCGACTCAAAATATCCTAGAAATACAAATCAACAAGGTCAACAACAAGCAAGGTGACCAATATTATTAGAAAATCAATACTACAACAATATGGTAAACGTGATTATTACCGGTAAACCTCTTATCAGGAACAATACTATCAACAACAATAAGTAGAATACTATGGCAATCAACATGGCCAACCGGATGACCAGGGAAACTACTACTAGCAGGCTCAATAGAACTACCACCAAGCTACTATAACCAACCAAATCTTGCGGGAGACGATCATCAACCGCAACGTCAAGAGGTTAAGAACCCAACTATGCAAAATAATATCCCAACGACACAACAATATGTAGAGCTCCAAGAACAATTCAGGCGCTTGTTGAAGAAATATAACCAACAGTAAAGTGAGCAACAGCAAAACACTTAGATTATTCATGAGCTTAAAGCGAAGTGAGACTATTACTAAGGCACGAAGAAGCTCTTGTTGAAAGTTCATTGATTTAAAACCAAAACCCTAATGAAGAAGCTCTTTTCAATCTATGCCCACTGTTGTCAGATGGTTGCCTAACTCCAATATTTTCTTCTTCTCCATGAGATTTTCTCCTTGATCTTTTTGGTTGAGCCTTCGTTGTTTGGAACTCTTTGACTAACTCCTAACTGATTCTAGTACATTTGAGTCGTTTTTTTTTTACTATTTTGATTCTCTTTTATTTGATTTTATTCTATCCCTTTACTTCAAGAAAAGGGTGTTTGAATAATTTGATAGTGGATTTTCTTTGAATCATGATTTTAGTTGAAGGGAAAATGGTGAATAAGTTAAGAATAAAGGGTTGGAGTTGATTGAGTTAAAGGTGAGGTGCGCATAAGATTGACAATGGCTTTATTACGGTTTGGGGCTTAATTGTTTGGATTGTCGGGTTAGGGTATAGTGGTGCAAAGATTGAGTAATTAAAATGTAAATTTGTAAATTTACAAATAGTTTACTAACCAACTTGTAACTTTTTGATATTGAACGACTAAATTGTAAACTTATAATTGATTGACCAAATTATAAATTTAATTGTCTCCACATCTAAGGTACCTTAATAATTTAACAGGCCAATGGTCAACTTGTAACTATCAAAAGATTTAATGATAAATTTGTAATTTTTTATTATTTATCCAAATTTAATTTGCCTTAGGTTTGATATTTATAATATAAGCATTCCATTTTTTATACTTATTTGTAATGTTTTTCTAATTTTTAGTTACACTTGGAGAATCATGTTTGAATGAGTAATCTCCACTTTGTTGATTGAGATCCAAATTGAGCATTGCTAAAGCTTGTGCAACAGATTTGATATGGATGAAAACAAAAATTAGAATTATATACACTATTTCCGTGCTTTGGTCCAAAATTTAAAGAGACTATAAATCAAAGTTTAATTGAAAGGGGTTTTTTTTTCCCCTTTTATCAGAAGCTTAATTGAAAATTGTAACTTTGGTTGACGTGCATAGCAGACAGAAAATACGAGTGGGGGTGGATGCTTGCATGGCTGATAAAAATGGGCACTTTAGTATCTGTTTAACGAAGCAAACAATCTGCCTTTAAAGTACGTGGATACCCAACATCTATATATGCCTGATGAATATCGCATGTAGAAGAAGCAAAAAGAAACGGAGCAGAGAAGCGAGGAAGGAGGGGTGGGTCGCGGGGGCTCGTCTTCTCAAAATCAACTATTCAACTTTATCCCAAACCATTCGACTGCAAAGATTCCTCAAATTTAAAAAAATAATAAATTTTTATTAATTTTAATGTATATTGAACCCATCAAAAATAAATTTTTACATTTAAAAAGTATATAAATAGTGGTATAAGGAGTAAGATCGATTTCACAAAAATTGAGATATTTAAAATTGTTATTCGATTTAATCAAGTTGCGTGCCAAGCAACTGTCATGCCTAGCTACAATGTACGGCAGCGTGAGAATTTAAATCTAATAAAATTATTGAAATCGAAATAACAGTAAAAATAGATAAAAACAAAATTAAATTGAATAAACCAATATGATGATATTCTAGCTCCAAGCTCAAATTTTTGCTTCGGTTTCAAACCGGTCCTCGATAACAAATTTTCTATTTCAATTGATAAGTCAATTATAGTGATCGAAGATACCTCAAACCACCAACCCTTTTGTTTGTAAATTAATTGCGGGAATGCCTAACAACTAATCTTTACCAAACGAACAACGATAAAACACGAGTCCACGATTTAGTTCTCCAATCAAACCGACAGCCTCAACTGTGCAGGTGATTTAGATCCGATTACTATTTCCTTTGACGGATCCAATCAACCACTTAATTGGACATACCAATGTATTCTTCAATAGACTGAATACAACAGACAATCGTTTCGGTTCTTCCAATTGTACGCCTATCAACACTAAATCAACGAGCTCTTTTTATTTGATGTCAATATAATTTTATAAGACGACAGTATCCACCTCCTAAATAATAATAACAAATACTAAAAAAAAATTTAGATATGATCTCACATCTCTCCCAAATTAACCATCTGCCTAAAATTAAATGGTACGTAGATTTAAGTAAAAAGTAAAATAAAAAATGAAGGAAAGAAAATTTAATAATGAAATTGCGCAACCTTGCGCATGCAAAGAAAGAAACAAAATGGAGAAAGCATACCAAATTGAAATTGAATTGTGGTAATCCAAAGTACAGGCCCATCTATACATATATATAATATGCCTTTAAAAATAAAAATATAATAGATAACAAAGTGAAGAAAAAATAGACTTAGTCTGCCTAATGGCACACTCTCGTCTTCTCATGTGGCATGCCTTTTAACCCTTTCCTTTTCCTCGTTTTCTTTGTTGGTTTCTATGTCGGATAATTGCTTATTGGGACGTCATGATCCCTATCTGTTTGCTTTCGTTCTGTCGATGGTTCCTCTATTTGTTTGCTTGGGTTCTGACGTTTTGTCTGTGTATGGAGGAGGAAATTGCGGGGCTGTCTATGGCAAATCATTTCAACAATAATATTGACATTCAATCATATTATAAATCACACATAGCCAACTTAAGGAGCAACCATGTTTAATTCATATAAAATCAACTTACAAAAAGTGTTTTTGGAATTAAATAAAGTAAAAAACGGAGTTAAGATTGGAATCCAAACTCTATTCATCAAATTTCAATATGATGTCTGAGATAGGATACAATTTATTTTTAAAAATTTTGCTTCGATGATGACATGTCTGGAGACATTAAAATCCATGTCTCAAGGCATAGCTTCTCAAGTCTATAGATGAGTCTCGAGACAAATCTCCCTTGTTTTGCTATTCTAGCTTTAATGTTTGAATGTATCGAGACTTGGAATAGGAAAAACTTATTTAGGTTTAATATTTACTCATCTCGAGACCATGGGGTACATGTCTTGAGGTCTCGAGACAAATATTTAGAAATGTATAATTTGGTCATTTTTGTACACGTTGTCTCGAGACATAACCAATGTACCTCGAGACCATCCTGCCAAAATGTAAAAAATGCAAACTTTCCGATAAATAATTGATGCCGAGACACTTCCTAAATCATACCAAAGTTGATGTGATATCGGGTCCCTTAATTGGGTCAAGGTCGAAGCTGACATTTGGGCCTAAAACGTGGGCTATGGATGAGAAGCTTAAAGAGACGATTGAGGGCTCTTAAGGCCCAAACCGTTCGATTTTAATTAGTCTATTAATTTCCACAGCTTTGATTTATGTTTTATTCAAACATCATAAATATGTTTTAAAATATTATGTTATTGTCATTACATGTTTAATATGTGTGTTAATTATGTCCTAGTTTATTACATCATTATTAGGTGTCTTAAGCGTGTTTAATGTGTCCTAAAAGTGTGTTTAAATTCTGTTCAAGTTTATTACAGTTTTTATTCCACATTGAATGTGTCTCTTGGTGATTTCCTTAATCACTAAGCATGCATGAAAAGAATTTATAAAGTTCTTTTGGTTGTTCGGTTGAAGAGAAGATTTTAATATCTTTTGTGAACATTCTAGAACTACATTAATGGCTGGTTTGTGGCCATTCGTTTTACCCTCTAAGTTGCCCATATATATCCCGTTTATGGCATTGTTGTAAGGCTGGACTTTGTTGAATTTATGTAACTTTGAGTTATCTCTTTGTCGTTTTAATAACTTTTGAATTTATTAACAATTCCTTCTTGTGGCGTTCACTTTATTTCAAAGTGTGGCGATCAAAATATTATACCTCTGGTTTCTATCTCATTATAGATAGCGGGTCAAGATGTCTATCATTTTCCAAATTTTCAAGTATTAAACAACAATATAAAAAACAGGCCGCTTTGTTATATATTGTCGGTTCTTTTCTGATTTATTTATATTTGTGAGTTATATCCAAATTTAACTTGTATAAATGCATTACACCTAAGGATCACATTATTTATTCCAACACAACTAGCCCAATTAAACTAACTAATAACTTATGCACAACTAGCCATTCAATCAAAATTACTCCATCAAATATATATAGCAAAAGATAAGTAAAATACAAAATCACTCAACCAATCACTAAGGCATGCATCATTAACATATTTACAAATCAAAATGATATAATGGCTTCAAAACACTTTCGAATGACTTAGGTACATGCCACTTGTAATTGAACATAGGAAAACATTACAACTGATGGTTGAGCTAAGTACTGATAGCTTGGATGCTGACAAGATCACAAACACACCAAAAGTTAAGACAAGCCTGTGCACGGAAACAAACAAAATTGTACGTTGAGTGTTGAACATTCTATAGCACTAACATAATTTGAATTCAAAATGTTAATAATGTAACACCTCTCACCCGTATCCAACACCAGAATAGGGTTTGAGGCATTATCGGACTTAAAATTCACAATCATACAAAACCGGGTTACCAAATTTCGCCCAAAATTTAAAACTTTTCAGACACATGCATTTCACATTGTCATCTATTTAATCACTTATACTATGGACAAATAGGCTTACGAGCCAAAATCATTATAAGCCACATCTCATGGCTGTAATTAACAAATCAATATAAGCTAATACATTTGGCTAATCACAACAACATCTGTCATAGAAAAACTAAATCCTTATACATGCCAATACTCCTAGGATAATGGCTCGATAGTGTGATGCTGCCTCCGACGATCTCTAACCCTGAGCTGACCTAACAAAACTAAAATAATGGAAAGGAGGGAGTAAGCTTTACGCTTAGTAAGCTCGCATGAAAATAATAAGCAATACGATAACATGCTATTTTCATATTCTTTCCATTCATTCAAATTCCAGCTAAGTTGTTTCCTTGAGTCATAGTTATTAAATAATTTATATCTGGAGCTACAGAACTCCAACTTAAGATCCGTTAATTTTCCCTGAAACTTAACTCATTTATCTTCTCAACATAAAATTTTCAGAATTTTTGGCTTAGCCAATTGGTACAGTTTATTCATTAAAGTTTCCCCTGTTTCACCATTCAACTACTCTGACCTCTCTTCACTATAAATCAATTTTCTCTTTGTACAGAATTTATATGGCCTCCTTGTTTTGTTCATTTGAAACTAGACTCATTCAGGATTTCAGGCATATAAATTATATCTCATAATTATTTATGTACAAATTTTAATAATTTTTCAAATGCAGAGCAGGGGATCACGTAATCATTCTGAACCAGTCTCACCGAAATTCAAATATCTCAAAATATACAAATCATTTGTTTTTTATTTTTCTTTTATATGAAAATAGACTCAATAAGCTTTAAATAAATATCTCATACAACTTATAATTCAATTTCTACTATTTTTGGTGATTTTTCAAATTTACGTCACTGCTACTGCCCAAAGCAGTTCTATTGTAAATGTTTGCTCTTTTTCACTTTAGTTGTGTTCTTCACTTGCTTATACCAATCTTTCCAATTTCCGATTACATATTGAACATATTGGTCATACATACATTTGCCACATTTCTCAATTGGTCACATTCACACTTGCACTTATTCATAATATGATCATTTTCAATTACACTTAGTCAATTTTCCGTTGAACTCATCGTAATGATAACAGATACATGGTGGCCTACACATGGTACCACCCTTGTAGCCGAAGCTATCTGGTACATATAGTAGCCTGCACTTAGTACTATACATGTGACCAAAACCATTTCATAACTCTCTTGTACATATAATTGAGCTCAACATTAACAATCACTCAATCTCTTTCATTTGATTCACTCCTTTTTGTATTACTTATTATCAAATTAGGAAACGTCTTACGAATTTGGGTACGTCGTTGCTCAGTGCCACGTTTCACAACTCAGTATGGTTTTCCTCATTGAAATACCATACCTACGTTTCATAACTCGGTATGGAAACACCATACCTACATTTCATATCTCAGTATGGATGATACCATACCTACATTTCATAACTCAGTATGGATGATACCATACCTACATTTCACACTTTGCCATGGATTAACCATGGTCTTATCCGTCAATTCATCACATGTCACGATACGAACGTACTCAATTCTGCGTTTTTCCTAATTTGCATTACCGCATTTATTCTTCCATTTTATCATAATTTTCACAATCCCACAGCAAATTCATATTTAACAACGCATTATATCATTCAATCATTCACCAATAAACATGTAAACTCAACCATATGAACTTACTTGCCGAAATCTCGTCAGGTACAGCTGTGTAGCAACTCATACAACCCATGTAATATTAATTTAAAATTCAATTCATTTAACATTAATTTTGCCATTCAATTTCACATAACACAACCAACATCACATTTTCCATATCATACATCAACTTCTCCTAAACATATTAAATCATACAATTTATGCCATATCAATAGAAAATTACAATTCAAGCACGATGTTGCATTATTATTAACACACGAACTTACCTCGAATGCCGAAACGACCATTTTACCAACTTTCTCGATTTTCGATTTTCCTCCAGTTCTAGGTCCAAATCTCATTTTTCGGGATCTAAAACATCACATTTCACTTATTTTATTAATATACTGCTCAAAACAGTCCCTAACTCAAATTTTAGCAAAATTACAATTTTGCCCCTAAACTTTTGCATAATTACGATTTTGCCCCTAGGCTAGAAAATTAAACTTTATTCCTTTTTCTTATGTTTTATGACATGCTGGACATTTTTCCCTTCTATAGCAACTTCAAATTCTTACTATAACACATACTTATGAACAATAACAACTTTTACCGATTAACTCGTTTTACTCGTTTTCGCCGAAAATCATTTAGCAAACATCGCTCTCCTATCCTCAAACATCCATATTCTACCATTAGATATCAAAATACATGCTTATCTAGCATGGGTATATTTTTTTAAACTTTGATTACACTTCAAATTAATGGTAGAAATAGACAAATTAAGCTTTGAGGATCTCAAAAATATGAAAATCATTAAAAACGGGACAAAAACCGTACCTATATAAGCCATAGAAGCTTGGCCGAATGGAGCTCACCCATGGCTGCCATTTTTCTTCTCACATTCGGCTGGAGAAGAAGGAAAGAATGATATTTTTTTTTACTATTTTGTCTTATTATCATTTAACTTAACTTCCAAATTTGCCCTTTTTCTTTTCAACTAACTTCAAAAATACCAAACAAATATCTTCATCAACTTATAAGTGGACTAATTTCTTCATAAGGACCTTCACTTTAAAAACCCATCACAATCACACCCTTTATCATCTGGAACATACACTTCGCACCTATAACAATTTAATCCTACTAACCAAATTAAACACTTTTTCGATAAAATTTCTCAACGAAGTTTCCACACAACAATTTAATCACATTATAGACCTCAAATTGATAATCCAAGCTATTTCATACTTAAAGATTCTTGGACCTCATATTTTGTAACTTATTGCAATTTAATCCAAATAATAAAATTGGGCACTTTATCGATAAAAATTACTTAACAAAATTTGCACACCATCACCCAACATGTCATAGACTCTAAAACGTTCATAAATTAAATATTTTTACTTCGAGTTTGTGGTCTTGAAACCACTATTCCAACTAAGCCCTATTTTGGGCTATTACAAATAATCTCAAAATATCATTTCAACAGGATTATTGTCATATATTATACTCAGAATGATCTTTCATAAACATAATCAACCTAGTATTTGATTATCAAATTCAAGATGATATTTTTATCAATGAATTAAGATATAATATCATTTTCAGAATCAAAATGGCATAATAAACATTTTCTTTTAGCCTCTATTAACTGGATGTAGATACAAGTATGGGTATGTGGATTTAACCTCTAACACTTCACAATAAGCATCAAAGTGTTAATCAGGCATAAAGACACTGATCCTCTAACTAGGGGTGAACAAAACTTGATTCAATTAAAAAGAAATCAAATTTCGAGTTAATCGAATTTAGCTCGATTCGAATTTGAGTCGAGTTGAGTTGAATTTTATAATTCGAATAACAGATTGGTGTAAATACTCTTTTGGTCCTTGTCAACTTTGAAAATGAACATATTGGTTTCTCTCAACAAAAATTCAAAATAATTTTTAAAATTCAAATATTTATAAAAATTCGAAAGTTTATATATTTTTAAAAAATTATAAAAATTCTAAAAAGTATATAAAGAAAGTTAAAATTTTAAATTTTTTCTAAAATAATAGTTACGAAAATCTAAATAAGTTAATTAATGAGTCAAATTTACTATATTAAAGTATATATTTTTTTACTTTGAAAATATTTTTAAATATATATGGTTTCAAATTTAGGTGCTCTAACCTGAAATTAATTATACTGTAACAATATTTTAATTTGACATGTTTAGTTTTTTTAATTTAACTCGAATAATTTCACTTTATTCGACTCGACGCTAATTTTGTTTTATTCGACACGATTCGAAAAAAATTCAAATCAAGTCAGAATAATAAAATAGGACTCGTGAACTCAAATTTTTTTTTACTTGATTTGACTTAATTCAATCGAACACTCACCGCTACCTCTAACACTCCACAAAATACAATGCACCTAAGTGTTAAAAGTGAATTATATCGTAATGCTAAAATAAATTACACTGTAATGTTAGAATGAATTGTACTGTAGTGCCAAAATGCTCCCGAAATCAAGGGCCAATTCGAACCGGCACATTTGTTTAAAGATAAAAGCAGTGCATGGTGCAATGTTTATACATTGATGAATTTAAAGTTATACCCTTTTGGGATTCTAGCGAGGGGAGTGTTAGTATTGCCTTAAAGATTGAACCCAAAATGGAACTGCATAAGGGAGCATAGTTTCTCTAAGATCTGACAAACTGTCTCACCTTTGAAAACAACATAAGACCATCCTAGCTTTCAAGGGAGATTCATTTCATTCGTCAATTGCTCCAATCCTACCTTTGAAAATTGGAACGACAAATATATCAAGAACAGATTTGTCTTTTCAGTAATACCCTTCATCCATACATCATCTTTAATTACCTCATGAAAAATGACTTTAATGAGGCATCAGTTGCGTGGAGAATGAAGTTTTTCTTTTTTTTTTTTTTTTTTTTTTTTTTTTTGCTTCCCAGTACTAATATTACTCAGGGAAGTGGAACTCCTGCATGCAGAAAGCAAAAGCTGAAATTCGAAGCTAGTAGTAGCTAAACGACCCCCTTCAGAAAGTGGGAGAGTGAATAGGACCGATAATCTACATGGATAAAAATTAAGGAGAGTGAGATTAAGGAGATTATTTACCAAATTAGGGTAGAAAAAAAAAAGATTCGAAAATAGGGCCCGTGTAGGATTATTTACCAAAATGGGTGCTCGAGGGTGGTCACGCCACTCCCATAGGCGGCACCACCCTCCCTCCTGCGCCAAACAGTGAACAAACAGTGAACATGGCAGCTAAAACAAGGTAAAACAGTGATATATGTCCGTGAAGCAACAGTGAAAAGCTGGAGAATGTGATGGCAGAGGCGGCACCAGCTGAAGAATGGCCTCCCATAGGCGGCACCAGCTGAAGAATGGCCTCCCATGGGCGGCACCTGTATGCCCTTTGTCGGCTTCTGCTCCTGGGGACCTTAAATGGTCCCCTCCCTTCCCAGTCCCCCTCCCCACCAACAAGTTTTTGAGAAGCAGAAACAAGGAGAAGGAGCACGCCGGAGGAAGAAAGGATCACGCCGGAAGAAGAAAGGAGCACGCCGGAAGAAAGAAAAGAAGGAAGGAAGAAAGAGGAAGGAAGAAGGGAAAAAAATTAGGAGAAAATTAGGTAAATTTTTTAAAAAAAATGTTTATGTTGTTGAAAAAAATTGTTTTATTATATGTTAATTTTTATTTTATGACATAATTGGTGTTAGTAGTTTATAATGTAAGTAGTTTAAGTAGTTTATAATAATTTTATTATGTTAATTTTATTTATTTATGACTTAGTTGGTGTTAGTAGTTTATAATGTAAGTAGTTTAAGTAGTTTATAATAATTTATTATGTTAATTTTAATTTATTTATGACTTAGTTTATAACTAACATTAGTTGTTTAAGTAGTTATTATTAGTTAGTAAGTTAATAAATTATGTTAGTGTGTATTAATTATGTTAGTTAGTTATAAAATATTTAATTATGTTAGTTAATAAAAATATTTAATTATGTTAGTTAGTTAATAAATTATGTTAGTGTGTATAATATGTTAGTTTTTAACTCTAACATGATTTTAGTTAGTATATTATTATTAGTTAAACTTTAATAATTAATTTAGTTAGAATAAAATAATAAAACAATTATTATTATTGTTAGTGTAATATTATCGTTAGTAAAAAATGGTAAATGTTATTTTATTTAATATTATTTACTATTGTTAGTAATATATTATAGTTATTGAAAGAACATTAAAATAATACATAAAATATTATGTATAAAAATAAATAATATAAAATAATAAAATACGAAAATATTATATTTTTTAAAGTAATAGAATCTGAGAAAAAGGAAAATACGAATAAATAGTTAAAATAAGTGGGTTTTACTAAATTGATATATAAAGAGTAATAAAACAATACATTTGAAAATATTACGTGGTAAAAGAAATAATATAAAATAATAAAAAACGAAAATAGTAAAATAAAATATTTGATTTATTATGCACTAAAATGTGTCTGTAGATAATATATTTGTATTATTATGTACGAAAATAATATAAAATAAAACGGACAAAGGCTCGTAATTGAAAAAGGCATACGTATACGTAATATTGTTATTAACGAATCGTAAAAATTATTATTATTACTTTAGCTATGTTAATATAATATTATTATTAAGAAACCGTAAATATTATTATTAGTTATTATCATTGTTTGTGAAAAAACAATAATTAATATTTGATTTAATATTATGATGTTGTATAAATAATAAATATTATATTTATTATGCGTCGTTTACATGATGTTCTTATTATATGATTAGTACTGTCATGTTATTTGTTAATAATTGAATATAGATTTATTGTTTTTTATGTAGGTAAAAAATTGATTTGAGATGGAAATGGCTTCATTGATTAGTAAAGTTCCTCACATATGCGACGCTGCTAATAATATGGTAATGTATTGTTATTCATTAATTACAGGTTATATTAACAAAATAGCTACATAATAAATTATGTTATTCTACATAAGTAGTAATATTTTTATGAATTAACACTGTCAAGACTCATACCGTGTATTACGGGCCCGGGTGAATGGCGTAAAAAATCCCCCGGATGAACGACTGATGCCATATATAGAGCAAGCTGGATTTGGGTCAGCAGCACTGATCCAGACGTTTGACTTGCGGTATGATTTAATATCCGCACTAGTCGAGCGTTGGCGGCCGGAGACCCACACTTTTCATTTTCTGTGTGGAGAGTGCACAGTCACTCTAGAGGATGTTGCACTGCAGCTTGGGCTCCCAATTGACGAGAGTCCCGTTACAGGCATCAGTGCAGTAGATGACCCGTTTACCCTCTGTCAGAGCCTACTAGGGCACTCGTACGACAATAATGGAAAATATTTTACAGAATTAAAATTTACATGGTTGAGAGCGAGGTACGAACATATATCAGCTGATGCCACTGAAGGCGACTTGATGTGCGCAAGTCGAGCGTACATTATGCACATCATAGGGGGTATACTAATGCCCAGTGCAAACAATAATACGGTTCATATTCAGTACCTACCCCTATTGGCTGATTTAAGCAATGCTCGCTCGTATAGTTGGGGATCCGCAGTTCTTACGTGGTTGTACCATGAGCTTTGTCGGACGACAGACCCAACGACTGGAGACATAGGCGGATGCCTTACACTATTGCAGTCCTGGGCTCTGTATCGGATGCCATTCTTGGCATCAGTTACCCACCAACCATACGTATATCCGTTAGTGAACAGGTGATAAAATATAACTTGTTTTTAATTGAAATTTCTTTATATTGATACTGTTTGACTTTATTGTTTTTTTGTAGGTGGAGTAATTATCCGGGTATCGGAAGGTCGTACACTGTCCCGATATACCGGCTTATGATTGAACAACATGCTGGGGAAGGGGTAAGCGATTCCAATATTAGTTACGTAGTAGTTTGTATATCTTACGCACAATGTGTTTAATTTTAACAATGTTATTAATCGTGCAGTTTATATGGATGCCATACCGTAGACCCGAAATTGCAGCCGTTATACCCCCGTCCTCCTATATCCACTCGTATATGTGGTGCACAAACGCACCAATTGTCTGTTTCCATGTAGTAGAGTGGTATCACGGGGACCGAGTGCTGCGGCAATTTGGTTGCGTCCAATACATCCCGGATCCGCCGTGCCAAGTGGGAGAGGTTCATGGCAAAAATAAGAGAGGGAGACCAGACTTGGATTGGGGGGTTAGGCATGGTCAATTTATTGCGGTGTGGAATGATCGCATGTCCCGAATGCTTCGGATGGATATGGCTTCCAGTCTTCAACCTCCATTAGAGTACATACAATGGTACTCTAGTATGGGGAAGCCATATATACTCGGAGGACAGTCGACTGTAGTCCCCCCACATGTGCAGCGGCATGGGGCATACGAGCCAGTGGTAGATATGGAGGCCGAGGCAGCTACAGATCCTGATCCCGAGCCAGAGGCCGAGCCGGAGGCCGAGCCGGATCCCGAGCCGGAGCCGTATCGTCCATATGTGCCAGGCACTGACAACTTTCCGGGCTCGTCAGGAGGTGGATACCAGTACGGCACTCCCGGCTCGTATCCTGGGTCGTATCCACTACATCAGGACACTCCATCTGGCTCGAGTTCATCTATGCCCTTCGAGCAAGATGATTTCTTGGCCATGTTTAGCACACCGCCATCTGGACCCCCACCGGAGACTGACGAGGATGTTAGTCGTCGCAGGCACGGACGACGTGAACGTCGACCACCGCAGAAGTACACACCGAGGACTACACCATCGAACCATCAGTTTTAAGGTGTTTCTTTCGGTCTTAATTTTCTTGTAATTTGTATTTGTAAATATTACGATGTTTATACTTTATTTGTGTGAAATTAACTTGATTATTTGTAGCTATGATTACTTAATATTGTTATGATTTTTGATGATTTGGAGCTTTAAAATCTCGTAACAAGATTTTAAGACATGACACCAACAGCTCACTGTACACCAACAACTAAATTGATCTGTTTACTTTACACATGGGATCAAATAACCATCATATATACAATTATATATATAGCACCATCATATATTGATAGATGGAAGATGTTAATATTAATAAGCTCAATTCTCAGTCGCTCGTGACGATTGTCCAACATGATAGTTTCGATGCGGGCATTTTACTTCGATTATGACCACCTAACCTACATATTCCACAGCGCTTACCGTCGGATTTCTCCATAATGTCCATTTCATTACGGATTCTAGATGATTGCGGACGACCTCTCGGATTTCTGCGTAGCGCTCTGTCTGGGACAAGCTCGAAAGTCGTCCGGGGCACCTCCCATGTAGACAGGTCGGGCAGGACAGGGAACTCATTTTCCCAGACACGCAATGTACGCTCTAGCGTGTACACATCATTCACAAAAATGTTCAATACTAAGGTTCGCTTTAGCACATGCTGCCACAACATGTGCACACGGATAATGAAGTGTTTGGAACCTTCTGCATTCACACTGTCTGTTCCGAAGATCGACTCCATAAGACCTAGGTGGCAACCCGGGTCGACGACCGATGGACTCCGTAACTCGAAAAGTTTCTATTCGTCGTGAATATATTTCTACGGTCATCGACCTCGCAATCCGACGATTTGCAATCAATGCATTCCTCACATCTTCCACAAACACGTGTCCCGCATCCATCTGGTTGACTTGTTGTTCACCCATTCTTGGCATCAAGGTTGCCAACCTGTAGAATGTTGCCGAGAAGACAGATGAAATCGGAAGATGCCGTGTTTTCAACAACACAGCGTTGACCCCCTCCACCAAGTTTGTGGTCATTTGACCATAACGAAAGCCCTCGTCAAAACTTTGAGCCCATTGCCACGGCTCCATTGTACCCAACCACTCCCGAAAAGATTTGTTCGCTTGACCTTCCATGTCACTCTCGAGTTGAGTCATCATTTGGCGAAAAATATGTGGCTCTAGCTCGTACACTGTACATGTTTTAAAAAATATCAGTTACGGTATCTGGATAACATAAAAACATTAAACTATACATATTGAAAATATAAGGTTATCCTTTACCCATTTTCACCACTTCTCTCTTCCAGTTTGCATTCTTATACTCTCGAAGAAAGTTCGCCGCAATGTCACGGATACAGTAAACGGATCTCCATGGCACACCGGAACGCCTAATTGCGGCAATTAATCCTTTCCCTCTATCGGAGACGATGCAAATATTATCGTTGCTGATAACATACCTCCGCAGGTTGGTAAGGAAGAATTCCCAGGATTCCATATTCTCCTTATCTACTATTGCAAACGCTATTGGGAGTACATTCCTATTGCCGTCTTGAGCAACCGCAATAAGTAAGATCTGTGTATATTTTTCGTATAACTATGTCCCATCCACCTGCACAAACGGCTTGCAGTGTGGAAATGCCCGTACACATGGATCAAACGTCCAGAACATCCGATGAAAAATTCTTTTTCCCGGCTGTAATTCGTCATTTGGGCCGTAAAAAGGCCTGGTCTGTAACTCAATCACAGTTCCCGGTATGTACTCCCGCATAGCGGCGATCCATCCCTGTAGCTCATTATACGATGAATCATAATCCCCATACAATTGTTCCATTGCCATCTGTTTAGCTATCCACGCCTTTCGATATGATACTCGATACTGGAATCGTGCTTGTATTTCAGCAATCAGTACCGAAACTTTAATAGTCGGCATGTCTTTCACCATTGGCATGATACACGTACATATAGTTTTGGAATCAAGTTTTCGATGATCTTCTGTCATACGTGTCGATCTGCATGTGTGAGGCCCAACCAATTTTCTTATCTCCCACATCTGCGATTTTTGAATGAATGCAGCTCGTATCCGCCAATTGCATCCGTCTGCTGCCTTCCAACACTCTGCAATATATACTGTCGATTTAGACTCTGTGACTTTGTAATCCACTGATATATACATGCTATACCGTTTAATAGCAGATACACACTCTTCTTTACTTCCAAATCTCTGGCCTACGATAACTCCTCATGATTGGAATTTACGGTGAGCCGGTGAGCAGGATATATTTCAGGGTACTCTGGAAACTCGATTACACGCGCTGCGTCGGGGTCTATGAGTGACATGTGTGGCCCAGAATTATTGTGTATCGTAATACATCGCATATGGTTCCCGACAGAAGACGCACTAATGTTCCCATCGTCATTCACGTCTTCATCGTCAATATCATCAGGTATATTATCCATATCGGGATCACTGTCAATATCGACCTCTTCTTCACAATGATCACTGCTGTCGTGTCCATCATCACCAACCACATCAATATCGGGTGTAGTATTAAGATCGATATTGATCCGACGTATATTCGATTCGTCATCAACATACGATATTGGAGGCACCATGCACGGTTCTTGAGCTCCATGTTCTTCACCATATGCATTGCTGTCTTCATTTGCCTCAATACCGGCTAACTCAGCAAATAAGTGAATCGATGCATTTCTGTTACTCCCATTCCCACAGTACAGCGCAATCATTGTCTCCACGTCTTCGTCGTCTACAAGTTCCATTTCTGTGAATTTGATCGGATCTGCCGAAATTGGAAACTTGTAGAAAATTCTCGATACCGTTTTCCCACACCGTCTAACGATTTTTGCGTTTATCCTTCGCTTCATATCATCCAACGATACATTTCTATTAAATCTCATTGCTATTTGTTGCCGACATTCAAATATGCATCCAACGGTTGTTGTCAAGATGATTCCATCGAAATAAACGCATACGAAAAACTGATCATCCATCTTCAATGGTCAATCTGTTCAAAAAATAAACAAAATTTCTCAAACAAAATTTAAAACATAACATCACAATAAAAAATTAATTATATAAACACATAAATTACTAATAAATCAAATAAACAAACAAAATAACTTTAAAACAAAACTAAAAAATTTGGCACTATTTTGGCACTATGTTCGTTCGTATTTCCTAAGTGTTCAAATCCTATAATTTTCAATAAAGTACTATTAGATTTAGTACAATCATTATTCTGACCATTTACTTGTATTTCCTTTTTCTCTGTCTCAATTTACATTACTTTCAAAATATATATTATTTCATATTTTATTATTTTTATATTTTATTAAATCATAATGTTTCATGTATTATTTTAATGTTCTTTATACTAACAATACTTATAATATTTCTTTACTAACAATAATAATATACTAAATCAATAACATTACCATTTTTTTACTAACAACATAACAATATTACATTACACTAACACTAATAAATAACAATATTATAATAATAACAATAATAATAACAATAAAATAACATAATGTTTTATATATATTTAAATATTTTTATACTAACAATAATTATAACAATATACTAACAAATAAATAATATTACATTAACAATAATAATAACAATATACTATACTAACTAAAATAAAGAGTTAAAAAACTCTAATTACTTTTTATTATACTAACATACTAACTAACTAACATAAATTTTTTAGGGTTTATATTCTAATTACCTACTAATAATAATATAACTAAATTACTAACAATACTAAACTATTAAGTAATAAAATAAAATTATATAATAAAAAAATTAAATACACAAACATTATTTGAAAAAATTTATACCTAATTTTCTCCTATTTTCTTCCCGATTTCCGTCCTTTTCTTCTTCCTTCTCCTCTTTCTTCTTCTCCGGCGCCACCAGCTTCGTCCTTCTCGCTGCTTCTGCTGCTTCTTCCCTGGTGTGGGGGGTGAGGGGATTTATAAGGTGCAGGTGCCAATTCACGTCTTCATCGTCAATATCATCAGGTATATCATCCATATAGGGATCACTGTCAATATCGACCTCTTCTTCACAATGATCACTACTGTCGTGTCCATCATCACCAACCACCACATCAATCGGGTTGTATATTAAGATCGATATCGATCCGACGTATATTCGATTCGTCATCAACATACGATATTGGAGGCACCATGCACGGTTCTTGAGCTCCATGTTCTTCACCATATGCATTGCTGTCTTCATTTGCCTCAATACCGGCTAACTCAGCAAATAAGTGAATCGGTGCATTTCTGTTACTCCCATTCCCACAGTACAGCGCGATCATTGTCTCCACGTCTTCGTCGTCTACAAGTTCCATTTCCGTGAATTTGATCGGATCTGCTGAAATTGGAAACTTGTAGAAAATTCTCGATATCGTTTTCCCACACCGTCTAACGATTTTTGCGTTTATCCTTCGCTTCATATCATCCAACGATACATTTCTATTAAATCTCATTGCTATTTGTTGCCGACATTCAAATATGCATCCAACAGTTGTTGTCAAGATGATTCCATCGAAATAAACGCATACGAAAAACTGATCATCCATCTTCAATGGTCAATCTGTTCAAAAATAAACAAAATTTCTCAAACAAAATTTAAAACATAACATTCACAATAAAAAATTAATTAATATAAACACATAAATTACTAACAAATCAAATAAACAAACAAAATAACTTTAAAACAAAACTAAAAAATTTGGCACTATTTTGGCACTATGTTCATTCGTATTTCCTAAGTGTTCAAATCCTATAATTTTCAATAAAGTACTATTAGATTTAGTAAAATCACTTATTCTGACCATTTACTTGTATTTTCCTTTTCTCAAATTAATTACTTTCAAAATATATATTATTTTCATATTTTATTATTTTATATTATTTATTTTAAATCATAATGTTTCATGTATTATTTTAATGTTCTTTTATACTAACAATACTTATAATATTTCTTTACTAACAATAATAATATAATACTAAATAAAATAACATTTACCATTTTTTACTAACAACATAACAATATTACACTAACAATAATAATAACAATATTATAATAATAACAATAATATAACAATAAATAACATAATGTTTTATATATTATTTAATGTTTTTTATACTAACAATAATTATGATATGTTATATTATATTACTACCAATAATAATATAATAAAATAAAATAACATTTACCTTTTTTACTAACAAAATAATAATAATACACTAACAATAATAATAACAATATACTAACTAAAATAAAGAGTTAAAAAACTCTAATTAAGGTTTTATATTATACTAACATACTAACTAACTAACATAAATATTTTTTAGGGTTATATTCTAATTACCTACTAATAATATATAACTAAATTACTAACAATACTAAACTACTAAGTAATAAAAAAATTAATATATAATAAAAAAACCAAATACACAAACATTATTTGAAAAAAATTATACCTAATTTTCCCCTATTTTTCTTCCCGATTTCCTTCCTTCCTTCTTCCTTTCTTCTTCCTCCTCTTCCTTTCTTCTTCCTCCTCTTTCTTTCTTCTTCCGGCGCCACCAGCTTCTTCCTCCTCTACTGCTTCTGCTGCTTCTTCCTTCTGGTGTGGGGGGTGGGGGGAGGACGGGACCATTTTAAGGTCCCCATGTTGGCGCCAAATGCAGGTGCCGCCTATGGGAGGGCATTGTTCACCCTGGTGCCGCCTATGGGAGGCCATTCTTCACCTGGTGCCGCCTCTGCCATTACATTTTCCAGGTTTTCACTGTTTACGCTGCATGCTTCACTGACATGCTTCACTGTTTGCCTGCATGCTGCTGCAGGAGGAAGCTGCCAGCAGGGTGATGCCGCCTATGGGAGTGGCGTGACCACCCTGCAGCACCTATTTTGGTAAATAATCTAACACACATCCTATTTTCGAATCTTTTTTTTTCTATCCTAATTTAGTAAAAAACCCACCAATCCAACGTCATCGCAGCGAACGAGTGAAGGGTACATTATCAAGCAGATAAGTTAGCTCATTCCTTCTCATACCTTCTTTCGTAATTCTCCAAATATATTATTTACTGATACTTGTGCTACTTACAAGTAGGTTTATTTTTTAAACTAGCTATTAGCAATTGGATTTGGCATCATTTGACCTTAAAAATAAGGAGCAAATGGTAATACTATTTAACTTTAAACTCTTCGAATCTATTCTTAACCAATAAACAAAATCTTTTCCTAACGAAGTCTTCTTTCCATTCTTGTTTTGATTAGAGAAAAAAGCAAATGCGACAATGTAAGAATTGTTCAAGTGGAAAAGTATTCCGACCTACCGGATTCGAACCAGTGACCTAAGGATTTAACTGAAGGCTTCAGCCAACTACAGTCCTCCGCTCTACCAACTGAGCTAAGGTCGGATTTGATCAAAGGTTTAAACATATATTTTTAATAGTTTAACTCTTCTGCATTCATTTTAGTTTCTACGTTGACATCAAGAAAAATGTTTTATTAAATATAATATTTCAATCTATAGTATTCTGAATAATAATAATTTTCAAAGCGTCAAAAAAAAATGAAAATTAATTTTATTGGAAGTCTAGTGAATGCATTAGAATATTGGATCCTTCGACTTTACTTGAAACAACCTAAAAATAATGAAATAAGTTGGTTTCATTGAGAATATATCAAACAAATTGAACTGAATTCGAAGGAAATTATTCATTGGATCCCATTGTCTCAAATATTTATTAGATTTCGTTTAGATTATTGGTGAGATTAGCTCTAATGAGATAAAAAAATATTGGTGATAATGAAATTCGTTATTATAATAACTTGATTGAGTATTGTACAAATAAGATTAAAATCAATAGTGGAATATGTATTTCGGTTCAAATCCAACTATAGTAATCTCTCTCCCAAGATTAATATTGTAAAATAGGATTTAGTTGACAAAATTCACCGTTTGTATTGTGTTATTCAACATTAAAGTCCGTTAAGCTTGAAACTCTCTCGATGGATGATCGTGCACACATTTAGAGTCTACTTCTTCAAGTATTCCTGCCTTATTGAACTCGTCGTTTTTTTTTCAAACAATTATTTTAGATATTCAATGTTTGGAGACAAAACTCTTACAAAAACCAATACCGACAATTTCAATAAGTTACTTCCAAGCTTCAAATGCAATGCTATCATGGTCTCGCACTACATTAATACCTCCTCTTGTTGGAGTTTATCATTGAGATTTACATTAAAATGTGTTACACATTAAATCAAGTTTCTTTCAAGATTTATATCCTTATAAAAATTAGATAAGTTTTAATTTTGATGGATTTTTCAGATGTTTTAATTTCATATATTGCATGAAAATTATTTTAGAAAATAATATTTACATATCGATAGGTAAATGAAAACAACCGTACAAATTGTTTTCAGCTAATTAACTAATCAATAATTTGTAAAAAAAAAAAAAGATAAATTAAAGATGGAATATTGGGGTATTTGTTTGGGGCTTGGGAGGTGAAGAAGAACCACACAAAACTTCATTAGCCAATTCTTTAGCCAACTTGTCAGCACGTTCATCGTTCCCACCAGCAAATGAGTAAACCCTAAATGCCAATTTAAAAGCTCTCCACAGCAAGTTTTTATTTGCTTTCTTTTCTGCATCATTTGCACCTTTTTTTTCTCTCCATTCCTAGAAGGAAAAGATAATCAAACATATTAGAGTTGGACAAGCAGATTCAAGGATATTATTCATCTCGAGTGGAGTCTTTGGTGATAAAATGTCGTAGAAGTCTTGGATTTGTTTTGTCTCTTTTACTAAAATGGGCAAATTTATCCCTATATGTTAGACCAAAGAGCAAATTGATCATTTTGTTAAAATTTTGATATATTTCCGCTGTTAAAAACTGATCATTGTACATCAACATAAGGTAAACGTGGCACATCACATGTTATTGTCTTGTTATTCCATCAATCAAGTCAGTTTTTAATAGTACAAATGAATGACTTTTTTAACAAAAATGACCAATTTGCTTTTTAATCAAACGTCCAGGGACTAATTTGCCTATTTTTTGAGTAGAGAAAGCAAAATGTAATTTGACGCCTAATACAAAAGTCTCCACAATACTTTTATCCGTCTTTAATATATATTATTTAGATTGAGTGAGGTGGTTTGTATGTGTCATGTATGAATATACTCTATTTTTATCAAATTTTTTCTTAATCTTTATAGGATTGAAATCTATACTAATATCTTAATATGTATGAATACTTTAAAAACTTTGGATAAAATAACAAAAGAAATGGCTACCTTAGGGACAAGCTCCATGCAGCTGGAAGAAACATCCACCATCAACTCTTTGATAGTAACAAAGATATTGAAGTCAAAATCAATCCCATGTCTCTTGAAGTTCCTTGATTCCTCATCCTTTGTCCTTTCAAATGCCTCCAATTCTTCTTTAACCTTTACCACCAAAAATGGAAAATGGAATAAAATTATCACCAAAAATGAATGAACATATTTAATCTTGGGATAATGTAATATTTAGTCCTTAAATTTGATAATTTCTCTTAATTTGATCCTTAACTTTTTTTATCCATATTAATTCTTGAACTTAGCAACTTTTTACAATTTTTTTCCTTGTAACGATGGGGTACTTAAAGATTGTGTCTCATAATCATGTAATTTTTTTTATAATTTTTAAGTGATAATGTGGCGCAATACCAAAATACCACATCATCACATGGAGAAAAGTTGTGAAAAGTTAACAAATTCTAGGACTAATGGAACAAAAAAAATCAGGGACTAAATTGAAAAAAATATTGATATTGTTTTATCCTTTATTTTTTTTAAATAAAAAAATCCATTTAATTGGAAAATCATGTAACACAAGAGAAAAATGAAAAATGGGAGCAAAATCGACCTTGGTGAAATAGCAATCAAATTTGTTCAACAGTTGTGCAGCAGGTGATTTCACTTCCCAATTCTTTAAGTTGGAAACAACCAAGTTTGATTTAGAGTACAATGCTGCAGCTGCCCTTATTGTTTCCAATTTCTTGATAGGGAAATCTTCAAACTTTGCAAGCACCTACACCTTAATGCATTAAGAATCATGATTGATTAAACAAGTTCAGCTATGGAGGATATTCGTTATAACATCAAAATGATCTATTCATATATGGAATGAATAATGAATTATTTGTTCAAATTTTGATATATATATATATATATACACACACACATACATGTATGTTTATATATATATATATATATATATACTGACCTGATTTTCATCGGTTAGAACTTCAAGAATGGCTTCCATATGTTGTTGGAACTTAATGAGTTCAGTCATGTCCTTTGTTTGAAAAGAATTGATGGCCGCTTTTAATTCCAATATCGTCTTGGCGTGGTTTTTAGCATCTTCTTCAATTTGTTGGAAGAATGGTGATCTAAGACCATAACCAAATAAACAAAAAATAAAGGTTTAATTCTTCATTTAATCCCTGTGCTTTTCAAGCATTTGAAATTCAATCTCTTTGTTTTTATTTTGGAAGAATTTAGTTACTGTACTTGTTTGAATTTATAATACTATTAATATAATTTCATTAAATTTGAATATAGTATATTTTGATATTCAAAGGTTTGATTTAAAAATTAAAGTCTGACAGTATTATCAATTGGGCTTTAATTTTTAAAACAGAAAAGTATAAGGATTAAAAATTCTTAGGCTTAAAAGCAGAGGGACTAAAGTATAAGAGTATAGGGATTGGGGCATAATTGAGCTTTTAAGACATGGTAAAGCTTAGTGATAATGACAAATTTAAACGTGCTAAAGCATGAGCTGAGAAAATATATAAGAAATATTTTGCTTTGATGTTATTTATGGGAGTAGATAGGGATAGGCAGTAGCCTTGGTCTCAAAAAATGGTAATTATGCTTTTTAGTCCCTTTAAAGTTTATGAAATTATAAATCAATATAATGGTAGAATTGTACTTTAACTCCCAAAATATTTATGATTCATCTTTGCCTCTAAAACAGTTTTCTAGCTTTGCCCTTGATACTCTTGATTCTTGGAAATGAAATCACTTAAATAAATTAAATTCTAAAATTAAAAAATTTTTCTATGTATTTTTTAACTCGTGCTTTTATATACATTATCTTATTAGTTACTAAAGAAAGTAAGAAATGGAACCTTTTTGTTAGCTCTCCTAAAAAAGCAGCCAATCCCTCTTTTCCACCAGCAGAACCCCCAAATTGCTTCTTGGTCCTACTAGACAACTTAAATTGCAATCTTGACCCTTCCAACTTTGTTTTTAATTCTCTAAAAAGACTACTCATTATGCTTGATTTCTTCAATTTACCCACGGATTGTTGTCGACTTAACAGTCTTCCGGCAGGGACGGACGGCGGTGGTGGTGGCGGCACTCCCATGCTCCTTTTAGGTGCCATAGCTGACCCTTTTGAAGGCAACTAGGATGATGATGCCTCAAATAGAAAGCAAAAATGGCTTTTGCTCTATGTTGAACTTTAACAAAGAAAAATCAATCAAAAGGAAGGAACCCAAGTTTTTTTTTTTTTCTAAAAATGATTGGGAAATTTGGAGAATTATTATAAAATAAAGTTGAATATCAAATATAAAAATGTGATCCTCACCTGCTATTTTATTGCAGAAGTTGCATATTATTTGGTTAAGCTTATGCTTTATTTTACCCAATAAGCTACGAAATTCAATGGGTTCCTTGCTTTGATCCTAGCAACAAAAATAGGATACAACCACACACAAAGAAGAAAAGATATATTATTCAAATTTAAAAGATTAATATATCAATATAATAAATATATCAAATTTAAAAATTATAAAAATATTTAAAATAATTTAATGTTAAGATAAGTAAATCCTTTTTTAATAAATATATATTATATTCAATATATATCTTTTTTTTTATTATGAATAATCTTGCTTAGAACTATTCATAGTTCCTTCCCAACTCATAAATAGGAGGATAATACGCTTCAACACACTCGAACCCATGTCTTCCTGCATTTACAACAATGCCCATGCAAATCGAACTATAAAAAATAAACCAACATGTAAAATATTGGTATTTTAGTTTATTATAAAATGTAAAATAAATATAATAAATAAGGTAAATTACCTTAAATAATAGTCAATTTTCAACCCATCATATCTGTTTGAAATTTACAACAAAGAAAATATATTATAAAAAATTGGAAAATAAAATAAGTAGATAAAAGAAAACAACAAAAACAAATGGCATATAAATTAGGGTTATTTCACCAAACATCTCTAAACTTCCACCCATATTCTAAGTTGGCCCATGAATTTCAAAATGTTCTAATTGAGTACTTAAAGTATTGTATCAACAAATCATTTTATCAACTTAGTCGTCAATTTAAGCGCTAAATGCAATTAGAATATTACGTGGCGTATATTTAAAACATATAGATCAAATTGTAAACATATATGTATAATTTGAACCCACAAAGAGATAATGTCAATCAAATTTAAGAACACCGTTTATTTAATTTTTAATATGTCAGATCTAAATTAATAATTAAATTGATAAAATGAAATGATTGGTACGATATTAAAATTATAAAATTCAATCAAAGCATATTAAAAAATTTCTTTTTCACATGTTGTATCATAGATTTCTTATTTTATTTAAAAACCTTTACAAAAGCAATATATTAATATTAAAAGATAAATATTTAATATGAAGTCCATCAATCTCTAATCTAAACAAATATATAAATATACTTCATCTAAAATAATAATTTTGAAAGTAAAATATATATACCTAATTCTGCTCAACTCAGGCTGGATTCAATCTCTGCAATATGGCCAAATCTTTTTTTTCCCCTTAAATTATTAAAAAAAATAACCAATACCTCTAGGGATTATAGGCGTAATTTGACCTACCCATGACCGAGAACAACCTCTTTCATGGCTGGAAAAATGAAATGATGCTTCACATTTTTTTTTTTTATGATGGGTGGATCATTGATACTCAAAATTATCTCAACTCAAATAATATAAAATAATTAAAATCATTATGGAAATTATCAAAAGTAAAGAAAAAAAAAATTTAATGCTTCAAAAACAAATACATTAGAATAAACATAATATTGGCGAGAAATGAAAATCCACCAATATTTTATGGTAGCTGTAGTGCAGATATATAGATTTTCCCTTTAAATTCAACATGAATTATACAATTGATATAGCATGAAGCTTTCCTCTTGATTCCTGTTGTGGACGAAAATTAAAAGAAAATAAGATTAAAAACAATGAAAGGAAATTTACTATGTTTTTTAAAAAAAAAAAGGGAAAATCAAAAGATTTGTCTTGAAAATAGCTATAGGGGGCTGCATGAAACCCCCCAGCCCCTCCCCCCACCTCAGTTTCTGTACCAACGAAACAAGAACACATAATGGGGCACTTTGAATCTAAAAATGAAAATTAGAAAGAAGGTTTTGGTTTGTATCTTAGATGGTAAATTTTCAAATTAGATAAATGTAAACCCAAAAATGGAAAAAGTAAAAATTGGATTGGAGCAGAGAGAAATGGGGAACCCAAAAATAAATATTCATAAAATAAAAGTCAACTTATTAGTTTTACATCTTCAGCTGTAAGCATCATGCAATGTTTGGCTGGGATGAAGAAGGGAAGCAAGGGAAGAAAGAACTTCTATATAAAAGTTTAACCTATTTTTTTATTCTTAATATTTGTTTTACGGTTCGTGTTCGAGGTTCGATATTACCATTTTTAATAATGCTGTCTTCAAAGTTAAACTCTCTTAAGAGTGCAATATATTTTATCAGTTGGTATAAAAGTTTGCCTTGTGATTAAAACTATTCTTCTCACACATTTTTAGGTACTAATAAAATTTGGTCACATCATTCATTAATTTTTAAGGAATTTAAACTAAAATTATTATTATACACTCATCCATATTTAGGGTGAGTTTGGATGGGCGGTGCGTTTACCTACGGGTTAGTGTAAAAATAGCGGTGGCGGTGAGATTAGATACTAAAGCGATATTGTAGCGTGAGACAAAAAGTAAACTAACCACACCGCACCGTTGCCCCAAACCCACCCTTAATCTATCCTCCCACTTTGGTTAAATTATTTAAAACCTAAGTAATTAAAATAAAAAAGGATTAAATAACACTGAAACATTAGAAGTTAGACTGTTCTTGTCATTGAAGATTCAATGCAATAAAACTGTTTATTATCTTAAGGAACTTTCATCTATTTTAATGAACCTTAATTTTTTTTTTATATAATTTTGTATTGCAAAAGTGAAAGGATTACCTATATTTTTTTGAAAAGTGATAATTTTATTGCATTGAATCTTTAATAACAAGAATTGTCTAATTTTTAATGTTTCGGTGTTATTTGATATATATTTATTTTAATTGCTTATGTTTTAAATAATTTAATAGAATCAGAGAATATGTTGAATACGAATGGATGTATAATAATAATTCATATCTTTAAAATTTGATGACGTGACGAATTTTTTTTACTGCCTAAAAATCTTGAATTTTAGAATCATCATAATGTAAATTATTTTGATAAAAGTACCATGGAGAGCCATATATTAAGAGGTGGATTCCATTTTGCCATCTCTACTAAAAATGGGCAAATTAATTTATATACATTAGAAAAAAAAAGTGCAAATTGACCCTTCCATATGTGTTGTTAAGTAATGATTTGGCTTTTTCATTTTTTTTAAACATAAGTTCCTTGGAATTAAATGATGAGCACGATAAGATAAAAGTACCATGAAGGCCTTTGTATTCTTCTATTAAAAATTCTATTCATTTCTACTGTTAAATGTTGATGTGGCTGACGGAAGAACCAAATACTAACACATGGCATGGCATGGCATGACATGTGTATCTCATGCTAACGTGAAAATATTTTTAATAATTAAAAAAATTCTTAAAATAAATATTTTTATAATTATTTAAAAAATCACATCCAAGATGAATCGAGACAAATGGTTGTCCTAATTCATTTCATCCTAGATATGATCTTTCAAATAAAATATAGAAACATAAAGAATTATTTAAAATTTATTAAGAATAATAAATTTTTTAAAATTATTAAAATTGTAAAGAAAGTCCAAAATGATCTTGAACAAACGATCATAATTATTTTTAAATATTTACTGATGTGACATTGTGACAAAATCTGCCACATTAGCATAAAACACATGTGGCAAATCACGCATAATTGCTCCATCAATCTCGTTATCACTTAAAAGTAAAAAATAAATAGATTTTTTTAACAAAAGGACATGTTTGCTCTTTGTATAAAGTACAAATATTAATTTACCCATTTTTTGAGTAGGGGCAAAATTCAATTCGACTTCTAATACAAGTGCCTCTATGGTTTTTTTTACTTAACCTACTCATCTTTTAATCTCACATCACTTACATAAAAAACTTAAAAAAATCTAAATAATCACTTAACCGCACGTATATATAGAATTTTTAACGAAAATACTAATTTACACTTTTTCTAACATATAAAAGTTAATTTATCAATTTATTAAGTAAATTAATAAAATGCAATTTACCCTAATATAGGGTTCTTTACTATACTTTTAGCAAATTATTCCCTATTTTTTAATATATTACTTTGATAATCATCACTTTAGGAGGTGGCTTGAGAATATTTTCATTTATGTTGTAAAGAGAGCAAGGAATAGTAGGTCATTCATTAAATAAAAAAATGGAGCCTTCACAACTCATGACACAAGTCAAGAAGGCCATATCTACCATATATGTATGGCATAGTGGTTGCATGACTGCATGTTCACTTGTGACACCTGCCTACTTTGGATAATAAAATATATATTAAACAAAAATAACATGTAAATGTAGCCAGTAAAGGTAACCAACCGATTTATCAGATTTTAAAGGTATTTATTACTTTTTTATTTTTAAATATTATAAAATTTTAACAAAAACCTAAATTGGTTTGTATTTATAATTCAAATAATTTTTTTTAATAATTTCATCATAGGTTTTGATCATATCTATTCTTTTAAACAAAATGCTTAAAATTATTTATAGCCCCTTATTACCGCTAATAATGCGCTACTCGAACCCACGTTTTCTTGTATTAACAATAATATCTATACCAATCAAATTAAAACTCAATCGACTAATTCAAATAATTTTTAAAAAATAATAAGATATTAAGTCATTTTACAGTGATATTTATACATTTTTATAGTTAAATTAAAATTCATTTCAAGGAAGAATAAAAAACTTTTTAATAAATTAGCCAATCAGGGGCAAACCGGGGCTGGGCCCCAGCTCCCCTAAAATACAAACTATTTTATTTAGGCCTTTGAACTTTTTAAAATTTTAAATTAATAAAAGTAAAATTATACTTTAATCCCCTAAAAATGATAAAAAATTAATTTAATCATTAAAAATTATAAAAATTGAGACTATTAAAATAGTAAAATTATACTTTTATTATCACAAAAATTACAATTTAATTTTAAAGCCTTAAATAAATTTTCTGACTTCGCCCTTATAGCAAATCCAAATCCATATAATCCTCAGCACCACTTATCTAGTGAAAAGTGTTATATAGAAAGTGCCCGTATTGAATTTGAAGGTTACGGGTAAAAATCCGACCCGGCCCATTAAACGAAGGCCTATTAAACAAACTGTCGCATTTACCCAACAACCGCCAATTTACCATCCTTAACTTCTCCAAAACTACACTCAAAATGCACTGCGACTACTAAAATCCCATCCAAAACAACATTCAACAGAATATCTAAAACCTTCAGATCTGGAGGAAACACTGTTCTCTTTTTCCATTCCTAGTTATGCGGAGGTAAATTTAACTATTTCTTTCGTTTTCCATTGAGCCAAACAGGCATATTGTTGAACATTCCTTTTTTGTATTTCTTTTGTAGGCCGGGGCTGCATAGGCAGCATTGGAAGCAAGGAGGAGGATCGAAGGGAATTTACGCTAAGCTAACGGTTGTTGTTGTGGTGCTTCTGATCTGCACGTTCTCGGTTTTCTTTTCGGCTACGATTAGTGGAAATCGCGGATCTCTCGAGCCTTCTGAGGTTAGTAGTAGTGTTTAGAGTGTGATCTGTTTTGATTTTTGGATTGTGGATTTTGATGTTAGTTTTTTTTTTTTTTTGAGAAAAATGCTAAGCGAAAGATCAGAAGTTTGAACTTGCAATGATGTCTGTGGTTCAGTTTGGAAATTTAATGAGTTAAAATGGAGTAAATTTAAGCTTCTTGTTCTTGTTTATTTGATTTTGATATGTTGCTTAGTGATTGTTTGTAGCTTTAATTCCTCTGTTCGATTAGAAAGTGTATTGAGTTTGTTTTTGGATTGTTAAAACTTAAAGATAGAAATGCTTTTAAAATGAATTGTTTGTTGTAATTGGCAGCTATGTTTACTGGATGAATGAGTATTAAGTAATGCTAATGTCATATTCAATGCTAAAAAGATGGTAGAAAGCCTGGTACTTATGATGTTTGACAGTTTGACCGGCGGTTTTAATTTTTTGATAATGTCTCAGTTTTTTCTATTGAAACCCACCCCTTCTATTTAATTATTTACGGTCCCAGTCAAGATCATAAATTTATTAGAGTGCTGGGACCTAAATATAAAGAGAGGGTTTTCTATTATGTAATGCATTCAATAGATGCTATAGGAGATTCTCTTGGATGGTGCCTGTGAAAACCTTCATTTGGCTGGTAGTGGATAGTCTCTTATAGGCTTTTGTAATCTGCATATAATTCTTGCATTGACCTATTTATTACATGAAATTTGTCAAAGTAAAAATGCTTTATCTATTGCTTTAGTCTGGTGTTATGCTAATTGCAAGGATGAGAGTATCATTTGTCAGTTTTCTGAAACTTAAGTTGTTTTTATGCATGGTTACTCTAGCCAGATTTATTGATAGGTTTTTGTTACCATTTTAGGGTGCTCTGTACTCAGATAATGGTGCATGAGACTGGTTGTTGTATTAATTTGAACTCTCTGCATGTGTAAGCTAAGCCAGTGTTAGGATATCTTCTCATCCTTTCTAACTTTTACTGGTTCAGCAGCAGTATTGATCAGTTGACCCTTTGATCCTTATTTCATCTGATATATTTATTCAGATTAATGTCGAAGAACTTTGGGAAAGTGCCAAGTCTGGTGGCTGGAGGCCATCATCTGCTCCACGATCGGATTGGCCCCGTAACTGCTCAAAACATTCTCGAAGAAAAACAAATCTATTTGAATTGGTTTTTGCTAAAGATGCAAGTTTCTTAGAATTCTAATTGTTATATTCTGGCAGCTCCTCCAAAGGAAACTAATGGTTATCTTCGAGTTCGTTGCAATGGCGGTCTGAATCAACAACGCAGTGCGGTTCGTCTTAAATTTGTCCAAAAGCTCTAATCTGATGAACTGCTATGTTAAAATTTTCCAAGTTTAAGCTATAATTAGATTTTGGTGATACTGCTTCAACGGTGTACCTCAATAAAATAGTAAGTTTATCACTTTTGATGTTTTAGATCTGTAATGCGGTTCTTGCTGCACGAATCATGAATGCCACACTTGTACTGCCTGAGCTGGATGCAAACTCTTTTTGGCATGACGACAGGTAATCTTGTCAATCTTTCAAATTATTTGAAATTAGATGGCCACTTGTCTTTGTTCCTTGTGGATCTTCTGCAAATTTAATGTATTGATACTGTCTTTATTTCTCCAGTGGCTTCCAAGGTATCTATGATGTTGAGCATTTTATCCAGACACTGAAGTATGATGTACGAATTGTGGAAAGCATACCTGAAATTCACAAGAATGGCAAAACCAAGAAGATAAAAGCACATCAGGTGAAATATTGATAGCTTTAATGGTATTAATCATGCAGATAATTTTATCTTCAAAGTTGTTGAATTTTTTTGCTTTTTCTGATCTTCCTTCTTTCTCACTTTGTTTAGATTCGCCCCCCTAGGGATGCTCCTATAAATTGGTATACAACAGTTGCTTTCAAGAAAATGAAGGAACACGGTGCTATTTATCTAACTCCCTTTTCACATCGCCTTGCTGAAGAAATCGACAATGCTGAGTATCAACGTTTGAGGTGTAGAGTTAATTATCATGCTTTAAGGTTCAAGCCAAATATTATGAGGTTAAGTGAGTCAATAGTTGATAAACTCCGTGCACAAGGTCATTTCATGTCGATACATCTTCGTTTTGAGATGGACATGCTTGCATTTGCCGGGTATGTTATTTCCCTTATCTTAGTGTATTTTTTTATTACTTCATTATAGCTGCCATAGGTTGAGGGCAATGATCATAATTTTTTCTTGGGATTTGTGCTTTGTGCTTATCTTTACACGTTAGATAAAATATAATGTAAGAGGTCTTTTGACATGAGGCAGCAAGGGTAGTACAGGCATGCATGCACCTGTTGTTCAAACATATAAAATGATTATTATTCCTGCACACTATCTGGTCGAAATAACAACATAAACATGCCTTTGCTAGATTCATTTTTCATTATTTTTGGATCCTCAATGACTTGGATTAGGATCCAGTCTGTTAATTTTTTCTGTGAATTATTTTCCAATACAGTCATCTTTACCATTTACACGTATAAACCCCAAATTAATTGTGAAAGTCATACATGCAAATGATTATTGATAAAAACGCATAGGTTGACATAACAAATCTCTTGATATGCATAATGAACTTGATTGGCTGATGGGGTTGAATGTTTTATAGGTGCTTTGATATATTTAGCCCAGAAGAGCAAAGTATATTGAAGAAGTATAGAAAGGAAAATTTTGCAGAGAAAAGACTTGTTTATAATGAAAGAAGGGCCATTGGCAAATGCCCTCTAACTCCAGAGGAGGTAATCTATCTTGTTAATCATTCCTTCAATGATTTCCCTCTCTCGACTTATTAAACACAGTGGCAATAGAGAGATGATGCTTATACATAAATGAATGTTTGAACTGCAGGTTGGTCTTGTCTTGCGTGCTATGGGATTTGACAACTCTACACGGATATACTTAGCCGCTGGTGAACTATTTGGTGGAGAACGTTTTATGAAACCGTTTCGGGATCTTTTCCCTCGCCTTGAGAATCACAGTTCTGTGGACTCTTCAGAGGAACTAGTTGCAAACACACGGGGTTTGTTAGGCTCGGCTGTTGATTACATGGTCTGTCTTCTTTCAGACATTTTTATGCCAACGTATGATGGACCGAGCAACTTTGCCAACAACCTACTTGGTCACCGTCTCTATTATGGCTTTCGAACTACAATAAGACCGGACAGAAAAGGTCTTGCTCCAATATTCATTGATCGAGAGAATGGACAGACTGCTGGTTTTGAACAAGCAGTTAGGCGTGTCATGCTCAAAACGAATTTCGGTGGGCCTCACAAGCGGGTGCCACCAGAATCATTTTATACGAATTCTTGGCCGGAATGCTTCTGTCAAATGTCACCTAGCAATCCTGCAGACAAATGCCCTCCGGATAATGTTTTGGAAATTTTAGAAAGCCAGTTGGAGAATGAAGTGAATAGAGACCTAGAAGCCTTGATGGAAACAAATTCAACACGTAGAACGGAAATATGAGAATTTTGCGTTGAATTATTCTGTGGCATACATCTTAGAAACTAGAGAAAGGAAGTGATTTATCTGGCCATGTTGAAATTTTGGGGTAAGCTTCATGACTAATATCTCCTTAATTGCAAGTTAATCTGTCAATATAGATGGTTGGGTTAGTTTTGATTGAGGTCAATTTGGATCTCATCAATTAGGATTTTAAAATTTTTAGTTATTTTGAGTCAAGTATTTTTAACTTTAGGTTATTTGGATTCGGATTATTTTGTGGTGTCGTCACTTTAAGTTCAAGTTAGTTGTTTGGGTCATTTGGTTAGTGTCAATTCAAATATGAATTCAGATTCTTGATTTTTTTTAGGGAGAATGTAATTTTTGGCTTGTAGGTCCTCATTGACCCCTTAACTTTTTTTGATTCACTTTAACCCCTAAATTTGAAAATTGTTATTCATTTAAGCCCATTTTGTTAATGATCGTGAAAAAAAATGGGGATAATGTAACTTTTGGCCCCTGAACTAGGCAAGTAGGTCCATATTGGCCTCTGAACTTGAGAACTAGTTCACTTTGACAACTAAGTCCTTTTTTATCCTTAAAAAATCTGAAAGTTTGAAGATGTGGCACTCTGAAATTGTGCCATATCATCACTTGAAAAATAAAAAAAAAAAATTTAGATAATGATGTCATACAATCTCAGAATGTCATCATATTCAATGTTTTAATAATTGAATCAACGGTTGAACAGGTAAGATCACCAGTTCTTGATTCAACCAGTTCGACCATCGGACTAACAATAATTAAATAAATAATTAAAAATTCATAAAAATCTAAAAAGCGAAGTAAAACCGGTTTTATTATTTTTTAGATTTTTATGAAATTGTAATTATTTATTTAATTATTGTTGGTCTGGCGGTTGAACAGTTGAACTGATTGAATTGAGAATTGGTGGTCTAACCTATTCAACCATCGGTTTAGTTATTAAAGTACTGAATATGACTCTGAAATTTTACCACATCATCATCTAAAAAATTTTTATCTTTCAAACTCGAAAGTACCACATCATCGAACATTTAGAATTTCAGGTTCAAGGATCAAAAAGGATCTAGTTATCAAGTTCAAGTGTTAGTGGAAAAAAAGTATAGTTACTAAAGTGAACTTAGTTGTCAAGTTCAAAGTCCAATGTGGACTTACTTGCTAAGTTCCAAGGGTCAAAAGTTATATTATCCCCATTTTTTTCATGGTCATTAACAGTATGGGATCAAATGAATATCGATCCAGTGAAAGGTATAAAATTGATTGACTTGCAAACCGGTATTGATTGATTGAATTGGTTTTAATGATCTTTTAATTTTTTTAATAATTTTTTTTTTTAATTTGAATCACTCAGACCAATGATTGGACTGATTTTACCTAAAAGGATTGGTTTTAGCACATTATATAGTGAGAAGAGAAGCTAAAAATTGATAGAATAGCTAATAATTAATTTCTGAATATTTTGTTGGAGATGCTGAGAGATCACTGGCTCTGCAGGCTGTTTTACTCGCAATGTGGACTACACTGACAGGTCGTAGGAGCAAATTGGTTGGAGTTCGTAATTGAGGAGGTAATTACTATATTCGAGTTACTGTCTTACGACTGAACTTTACCATCGTAATTTTCCACCAAAAAGAAGAGTTATTGTGTTGTGTGATATGTGATTGATCTAGAATATCTTCAGAATTACGATTGTGCTTCTTAAATATTTATTGAGTTTGTACATCACCCACATATATGCTATCTTAAATTTTTAATAGATGGTCTATTCTATTGCAAATGAAAAGAACAAAAAGCAAACGATGTTGGACTATGTTATGACAAGGAATTGACTTCAATACTATTTGAGGTACTTTGAGTTAAATCTATTAGATGTTCGAATTGTGTTATTGGCTCTTATACTATGACTTATAGATTTAATCTTTATATTTTTAATTTTTTTATTTTTTGAAATTACACCGATTATTATTAAAATTATTATTTTTAAAATCTTAATGTAATTTATAATATCATATTAATTTGTTTGTTATGATATTCACAGAAAAAAAATCTATTTAAGGATTAAAATTATATGACTTATGGATTGGTTTGAGACGTGCTAAATTTTGATTTAGTGAATTTAATTATTCATTAATTGTTTTTGGTTTGAGTCAAAATTGAAATTTTGACATTTGAGAACTGCACAAATTGGATACATGTCTTTATTTATTTTATGCTACATGGAAATAAGTATGAAAATATAATTCCCTGTGCACAATCGAAATAGAAATTTTCCAATCAACATCGAAAAATTTAATGCCAAATCTGAAAATTTTGCAAGTACAGAGTACGTTGTTTACCAATGATAAAAGCAATGTTAAAAATATAAAATAAAAATCTTACACTGCAAAAATGAATCAATCCACCATAAAAACAAAACACTACATAACTTCAACACAACAATTCTAATGAAACACAAACAGAAAGAGTAAATATTCTCCCTGCCTGCATGTTAGCTGTTACTCCCAACCAATTTACACCCACCAATTTACATTACAAGCACTGAATGCTTTTTTCTCTCTCTCTCTCACAAATAAAAGAACAAATGGGGTTTGAGGGGAGGGGGACGGACTAATGAAGAAAACACGACACAAATACGTGGTTACTAAAAGCTTTTTTACCCTATGGCTTGTGTGCGCAACTTGTTCGCGACGTACAGCAAATGGCTGATATTTGCTGACGGATAGTGTTGGAGTAGCTTAAGGTTTGAAGTAAAATCCCCGGCTAACAGCCGCCTACGGATGAGAATCAACATCGCACAACATACCCGAAGCAATGTCTCCTGCAAATACATCCATGTTTGGTTCAGTTTGGTGTATGAATAAATTCAAATACAATCTAAAAACAGCAAAAATCAAGTGTTATTGAAAAAATATTTAAAAAAAAGCACCTAAATTTTATCACTCTCCTATACATTTTTTTTTACACCTAAATAAATCTGGGGTGAAGCCAAAAAGTTTTTCTCGAGGCCAGATTTTTTTTTTTTTTTGGAGTCAATGCAATTTTATCATTTGTGTTTAACTTATAACTATATAGCTTCTAAAGGGACCAAACTATAATTTCACCATTTTTGGGGGAGTGGCACCGCCCCCTAATCACATATCTCCTCCCTTGATTTCCCCAAAAAAATTAAATAATGATAAAAATTGGAACATTTAATCCAGCAAGCTAACAAGCTTCGAGCAATGTTCTAGAGATAAGAGTGAGTAAAAATTTTCAATCATACCAGAGGACCTTCAGGGTCACTAAGAAGCGTATCCCATATGTGAAGACTATCTGCAAAATTGAATTCCTGTGTCAAGAGCAGAGTGATCCACCTAAATGCGTAGAACTGGGGGTTGACCTGTGATATTTTTACACAACTGTTAGCATTTAAGCCGAAAAAATTACCATCCGCTAAAGATGTTTAAAATTTGCAATGATATCTTACTTTAGTTGTGACCTCTAGATGACGCCAAAGCTCTTCATCATGTTCCTTCAAAAGTTGTGACAACCTAGTAATTGTGGAGCGAATTCCCACATTGCTGTTGTCAAGTTGCTGGCAGAAATGATCTCGGAATCCACTCAATAACTCAACAAAACAAAAGAATGTGTCGGCTTCAGCATTAGCCTGCAACTCAAATATGGAAAATGAAGAAGAAAATACACCAAAACTCTGATCATAAATCATAATAACAAAGAAAATAATCCATGTTATTTTCACAAAGGTACTTTGTAATTGGTCTACGGCTATATGCTGGTGTATATACTCCAGAAGTTTTGGAGCAAATAAAAAATTCAGACACAGGTAAGTTGATAACAATAATGATTGAAGAGCATCACCATATTTCATTTTCCAAAACCTGAAATCTATTTGGAAGTTTTGTTCGTTACAACTTTTTGGGTTACTTGGGGCAAGAAAAGAGACAGTTGATGCAATGGAGTCGCAAACAGAAACAAGAAAGAAATTATCAAGCTATGTTTGTGAGAGCCTTGGTGGATCAAGGAAATGTAGGTGTTAAAACTGAAAAAAAGAGGAAGATTCATTTTACATTGGTTAAATTCTGTTATTTGTCCCTGTACTTGGCAAAAGCTAGAATTTAATCCCTATACTTCTATATGGTCATTTTTAGTCCCTGTACTTTCCAAATTTTAAAATTTCAATCCTTACCAAACAATAATCGTTAAATTCATTAAGTAAAGTTCTGCTATTTCCAAAATCTGACACGCCACACATATTATCATGTGTAATGTCATATCAGCTTATTATTCCCACATATTACTCACTAAAAATCCAGTTAATAGATTAACAACAGTCACTTTATGTTATGACTGAAAATCCAAATTTTAAAAAGTATAGGAACTTGGAATGATCCAGTTGGAGAAAATAGACTAAATCTACAACTGTATGAATAGTACTAGTAATTGAATTTAACCAAATGGATTTAACTGCTACCGCTTGGGTCAAGACTAAAATTTCAAATTTTGAAAAGTACAAAGACTAAATTTGACCCTTCGAAAAGTACAGAGATTGAAAATGATCAAATAAAATTATAGGGACTAAATCCACCCCTTTCGCAAAGTAAAGAGACTAATAGAAGAATTTAACCTTTTACATTAAGGACACAAAACAAGGAGGCTTGCTGAGTTGTGAGGATTACTCATTGCACAATGAAAAGTTCATTTTCTTTCAGATCAAAATATTTCCTCGTTTATATCCATTTCTGAAACTTCCATATTCAATACATGAATATCAAAACTATGACTGTTCTTTTGCATGTATGTCCTTTTTTTCCTCTAAAAAATGGAGTGGCACCCATAACAATGCAGACAAAGAAAAGGAGAAATGGCAATGAAACCATAGAGACACTGAATTATATTCTTTATAATTTGATAGATTAGTCTATTTAGATAATGTTTACTAAAACAGGAAATATTGTTAAAGAAAAACACAAGCATGTTAGAGATTTGATATAAAAGAATTGCACAAGGAAGATAATGAGACCTTACCGCCATTTCCACATCAGGATCATTTTTGAATACATAAAATAGAGGTGCCAAGATTTCATTCATCCCTTGAACATATCTTATACCCGGATTTAACTTCGCAAATACGATTAATATGTTTCTCATTGCATCCTGAATAAGCAAGAGACATATAAGTCGGAAATGGTTTCGATTTACATCCACGCTAAAGTTAAAAAACAGTGGAACAATCACATTAAAGGGAAAAAAAAAAGAAGGAAGATGCTTACCTGATTAAATTTTGCAAGCTGCGAATCCCCAGAGAAGAAGTGCATGTCTGGATGAGTGCGCATCACATCTCGGTCAATCTGTTCTATGATTTCCGAGTCCTACAAATAACACCACCCCCAGAACCAAAAAAAAAAAAAAAAGGAAAAAGCATGAGATCAATAAAAATTCCATTCACAGATTCTGTAAACTGAAAATGAGAACTCCCTTACATTGCGGTCATGTATAAACTGGTATAAGAACATGGAAATAATATGCAGTTCATACATGCTCAACTAAGCATTGATAGAAAACGATTTGCTTGAGCTGCAAGTTAGATGCTGTTGTCATTCCTACTATATTGGTAAACAACAATAACAATAAAAATACCAAACCCCAACTTCTAATAATAATACAGAGAGCCAATAACAAAGAGACCAATATTCTTGGTAAATTAAAGCTAAAGATACCCAACAGAAGCCGTAAAGCCAATATCCTAAAGGTTGCATGTTGCGGAAACTGACTCAGAATAGCTAGCATAAAGACCCCTGGACTGGCTCATGTGTTAAAACTTAATTAATGCAAACTAGAATGATAGATTTTCAAATGCAACACATGACAGAGTGAGAATTATTTTTATTTGCAGAGAATTCAGAGTCCCACTTTGCAAGACATTACTGAATCAGTTTCATAACAGTGGCATTTTAATTAACTGTAATATCCCTTAATTGTTTTTTAGCCTCTGAATGTATAATTGCTATCTATCAGTCAAATTATTCTTTCCCAATGTCAAGCAAGCGCTAGAAGTCAGGCTCTGATGTAAAGAAATGAACTAATTTGATGGGAAGTTGCGAACCAAGTGTTTACAATGTCATATTTCATGCATTCAACATTAAAAGTTTAAAAACACATGAGATGAAGTATGGCTTAAAAAAACTTGCTTTAAATCAAGCCTAAGAAGGTACCTGGAAGAATTGATTCCAGACACTGCTTTTCCCAAGGCTCAAAGGATGCTCTCCATGAGTTATTTGTGATCTTGATAGCAGACCCCTGCCTTCAGGTTTTGATTCATCATTGTCACAACCCACAGACTTCTCCAACCTCCTTGTGATTTCTGACTGACTAGCCACAGAAACATTCAGAAACCCAAAACTCTTACAGAAAAAAGGAAGAGAAAAGCAACAACCACACAAGATAACAGTACTTTTCAAGATGATAATGCAAGAAACTAGAGAACTTAAAGAAATAAAAAATACTCAAGTGAAATCATTCTATTATTAGGAGAAAAAAAATACAGGCAAATTAGTTTTCTGCTAATATCAGTTTTCTTTCATTCCTTATCCACTTAATGCAATATAAATGCTGTTGGAAATTGGAATTTTACATTAGAATTAATTTAAGCAACTAACTATATCATACTTACTAGCACAGCCACATAATGAAGGTCATAGTAGCATACACGGTTATATACACTATTTTATCATTAAAAAGGTAAAGAAAATGACTTACAGGATTCATCAAGAGCTCTTCTTTAAAATGCCTGTACTGAGACCTTTTCTTAGCTAATTCAGAAGACCACTGCGAACGATCAGGTGGTAAATACCCTAACAACAACTGCCACAACAACCAAACAACTCCTATTGAACTATAAATCCAAAAAATAACCATATTTTCATAGGAATTTCCGCAATTTTCAAATTTCTCAGCAAACAAACAGCAAAAAGGGAAAAAGAATACCTTCCAGACAGTAGATCTGATTCCTGCACCATCAGGAATCCCCTGCGACGCAATCCTCCGTAATTCCCACATATTTATCACCTTCTTAGATAACTGAAAAAAATAGAAATTAGAACCAAAAAGAAGGACAAGGAGAAAATCAGTAAGCAAAGGAGAATAAGTTAAAAACCTCGGCCAAGAGCTGAGCCTGGCGAGAGATATCATCGGGAGAAACGCCAGAAGAGTCGCCGTTTTGATCGTTACCACCGCTATTGTTGTTACCATTTTTATTAACTGGATCTCTGATTTCGAGTTTCGGAGAAGTAGGAGTGGACTGAGGTTTCGAGGCTGCGGCGGGAGGAGGCACTGGAGCCGGAGGCTGAAGAGTTGGCTCGGAAACGGTGGCGGAAGAGGTGGTGGTGGTGGGAGAAGGGGAATAGTGGTGGAGACGATCGTCGGCCGGAGTTGTAGACCACAGAGAACTGTTGAGCCAATCGGGTACTCGCTTCCTCACCATTTCAAGATTGGAATCGAGATTTGATCTTTCAAAGTAATAAACGAATAGATTAATCAAAATTTGAGAAATTTGTAATAAATAGGTTGTGAAAATCGGGTGCTTAAAGTCGAAGAACGTTCGAGGGTTTGATTTTGGGATGGGTAAACTACACCGTCCCTAAACTTTATTTAAAATTATATTTTAATTACCTAACTTTCAAAAATTACATAATAATCACTAATATTAGCAAATTGATATATTTTTATCACTTAGTTGATATCTTCGTTAAAAAATAACATTGCACCTTAATTTTTAAGGTTTAATAACTAATTGAAAAATTAATCTAAAATTTTCAAAAAAAATTTAAGAAGTGTAAAAAAATTCAAAAAGTCTTAAAAATAAATAAAAAATTCATATTAAAAATTTAAAAAAAATTCAAGATAGTTAAAGATAAAAATAAAATAAAATAAAATTTTAAATAAATTGAGTTATCAGTAACTTTTAAATATATATATAGCTCAATTATATATATAATTTAAATTAATTAAGTTGAATAATTTAGTTAATTGATTTTTTTTTTATTTTTAAAATGTAATTAAAAAATAAGTTAAGATAAAAATATTAAAATTATGTATTAATTGGAACAGGTCATTGAATCAGTATGTATTAGAACAAAATTTGAAATTGCTTGAAAAAAATCAAAACAACCACAATAAAATTTAAATTATTTTATACCATTTTAAGTTCGGAATGATATATGCCAACCAATACAATCGATATAAAGATAATATTCAATACTGCGATTTTAATCCTAAACGTAAAAGAAAAATAAACTTAACAAAGAGATAATCTTAAATAAAATTGAATTGATAAAAAAACAAAGCAATAATATTTTAATCTGATCAAAATTCGTAAAAGTATGCATTAAGTTTGAACTTAAGTTCTCCTCTTAGAAGTGAAATATATATTACCATTACATCCATCTGCCAACACTTGTAATTTTAATAATTTATAAACTTGAAATAACTTAATTTTAAAATATAATCTAAAACTCAAAAGCAATGTTGTTGAAATCAAATTAGATCAAGAATCGGTCGATAATTTGGTCTCAAGAAAAGCAAAAATTTAATTGACCTGCGAATTGATTTGAACTAGTTGAACTGAGCTAGAAAAAGACAGATTGAACCATCGGTGGAACATGGTTTTATAATATTTTAATTAATTTTAAATTTTTATAAATTTTTAATAATTTATTTAAATAAAATCGGATTAACAGGTGGAATCGAAATTGGTAACTTCACCAATTCATAAAACCTTTGGTCAAAACAATACTTTTGGTTGAGAGTATGAACTCGGACCTTCCATAACATTTACATAGTAAATAGAGTCAATACTCACAAACATTAGATACAGCTAGACAAGATACCTTTGAGATATCCAAGCCATAAGAAAGATCCATTAACAAAGAGTCTCACAATAACAGAAGAAAAAGAGTAAAGACACTGAGATTAGCTGTTGCTTTTTGAAAAGATGAGGTTGGTTTTATGTGTTTGAAGGCATACACGAACATGAAACATGGACCCATGTTTCTTTACATTGTTGTCTTTGACAATACAAACTTTTTGGTCACCATGTTTTACATTATTACATTGTTTTTGTGAAGAAAGGTGGGACACTTGATTAAGCTACATCCATCACAAAAAAAATAAAATTAAATTAAAATCAAAGTTAATCCATGTTGTTATGATAAAGTCTTTGGGGGTCCTTTAATGATGCAAAAGATTGTATTCATTGGTTTGGACTTTGGTTCTGTTCTAAGTTCCATATGAATGATTATTGATTCAAATCATATATATAATCTTGTTTGGTGTTGAATATAACTGCATGTTGTAATGCTCTGGTAATTTTTTTAAATGTAAGATTAAAAAGTTAAATGGGTGAAATTTCATTAATTATGAATAAAAATAGAAAAAAATATATAAAACTACTGATTTGTGATTGGTTTGCTCGTTTTTTCATGGTCACAAGATTATATAAATTATTAGTTTTCGATTTGACTAGATGATCTAATAAGCATGAGTCTTTATACTTTTCGTATGTTTGAAATTCCATCATTCTATTTTTATTTTCGGGGATTTAATCCTCTTACATTTATGATTTAAAAATGCAACTCCAATAGTTAACTTTATTAATATTCTTTTGTCAAATTCATATTTATTACGTCATTTTTCTGGCTACATGACTATTAAATGAGTAATTTTTTATTATTTCAAAAATGTCACCAACAAATTTAACAAAATAATTTTAATCATGTTAATAATTGGATCTAAATTTTTAAACCCCAAAAGTTGAGGGATTAAATTCTTAAAAATAAAAGTAGAGGGGGTTAAATTCAAATCTGCAAAGAGTATAAGGACTCATAAAAAAATAAAATCACATCTACAACTTTTGTTAGGCATGAACTTTGAACCAACCACAAAGATAATTGTTATAATGGGAATTAAACTGAATCATTTTGTTATTTCTATTTTGTTATAAATTCTAATAACTGACATTAGATACATGCAAATACCTCAATAAATGAATCAAGAATAGAAGAACAGAAAAATGAGCTTAGAAGATACTGTGCTTCACTTTGGGGTCTTACAAAGCTTTGTTTAACCCCTTAAAAAACCACCCAAGAATTGCTTCAATTTCACCATAGCAAAGATATGAAATGCTCCAAATGCTCATTAGTAGGGTAAGTTGCTGTTGATTAAAAGGTTGTCACTGACACTTCTTTTCATAAGGCATGCTAGAGGAAAAGTCACCTGCAAACAAGAGAATTAACAATTAATGCTGGCCATTAAATAAACAGATTCCTATATGGACCAAACATCAGTAATTTAGTACCTTTTCAATGGACCGTGTCATCTAATGGATTAACCAGAGCATGTAACCCAATCTACATTTATAATTGTGGGATTTGACATGTAGCTGATAATTGGCATGTGTTCGACCAAGCACGTTTAAGTGGGCCACTCATGGTTGAACCTTTTCCTCGATGTTTGGACTTTCTGGAGGAAAGTTTATAACATGGCCAAGATCGTCCTTCCTGGTTCAACACATACAACTTTATTTTCTCAAGACTTGCCCATCTATGGTTTGAGTCTTAACAGAAGTACCTGCATTAAAGAAGGTCAATCCCATGCTCAGAAGTAAGATTATGCTTCCAGTGATATATGTAAATGTCATGGACATTGAAGAATAACTACCATATAAAAGCAAAGTAATGAATGGCATGAAAAGGGACTTTAATTTCGACTATTTAGGTCAAATGAAAATGATATTGAGAAATGCAGTCATCCAAACACTTCAGAAGGCAAGACACAGAAAGATGATGACAACTGAAAAGAATACCTGGATAAGGAGAAAGAGATGTACTTTCACTGCTGGCATAAACTAATTTGAACACAAAACATCCAATAGTTCATGTAATGAAATGAGCAAAGTTTTAAAGGCCCATCAATGCTTTTCTTAGGTTTGGACTTCAGACAAAAAGAAGGAACAACTTTTGGGCCTTGAGGAATGTAAGATACCAGTCAAGAGAGCCAATAACCTATGGCTACGTGTTATACAATACCGTGAGTACCATGTTCTTTATGGGGACATATATCATATGTGCAGAAAAGGTCCATTGGAGCAATTTAATGTACTTGCTACCAATTATCAAACAAAAAAACTTGTGTTGCTGTAGCTACATCCATGTTGTAACTAAAGGCATTATTCTAAATAAACCAAGTAGAAACACTAATCATGTGTTATTAACAGCAAAGCAAATTAATGTTGCTGTTACTCACCATTTTACCAATAATCTCCACATGAGCAGACCCCATACTTGAAATGGTGGAATCTCTTTATATCTCTCAATATGATCTCTCTTTGGCTCATCTTACTAGCACATTTCATCAAAGAATGGCAATCTCCACATACTCTTAAGTTCTTCACTATCCTGATAGTTGTCCCCGGAGAAGTGTTCATTAAGGCAAAGGCAAGCGCCAATTTCTCACTGTGACTTCCTAATGCATCTTCCTTCTCTTCTTCCTCAATATTATGAAGAACCCACCCAGTTTCAGGCATATATCCTTGTTCTCTTGCACCAGACACTATTTGCTCTAATTTCAAGTATATTTCTCTTGCACGCTTATGATCATGATCACCAGCTACAAAACTATGCACTTGTCCATTGACTTCAATATAACTCCACCCAGGATCTTTGCCAACAGCTTGATTCTGCATCAACATTCTTACCCTCTCCACATCTTCCCATCTACCAACTGCTGCATAAACATTTGACAAGAAAACATAGCTCCCAGGATGTTTAGGTTCAAGCTGAAGGAGCTTTTCTGACACTAGTTCTGCCATTTTAATATTTTTGTGAGCTCTGCAAGCACAAAAAAGTGCTCCCCATGCCACAAAATCGGGACTTATAGGCATCCTTTGTATGAACTTCATTGCTTCATCCAGTCGGCCTGCCCTGCCTAACAAATCAACGACCAACGTATAATGCTTCATGGTTGGCTCAATGGAGTAATCAAACCTCATGCTGTCAAAGAAGTTAAGCCCAAGATCTACTTGTCCAGAATGTGAGCATGCAGTCAGGAGGGCAAGAAAGACCACCGCATCGGGTTTTATTCCTGCAAATGCGACAAATTTGAGTTTATTCAGAAAGATTAGAATAAAGAGTTGAGCTCAATGAAAACTACTAAGTCCACACCTGAAAACATCATCTTTTTGAAGCATCGGATAGCTTGTCCATAAAATCCATGGATTGCCCAACCCCATATCATGACACTCCAGGTACGAATGTCCTTCTCTTTTGTTTCTTTAAAAACCTTACTAGCAGACAGGATATTCCCACACTTTGCATACATATCAACCAAAGCAGCAGCAGTTGCTTTATTCAGCCGAAGCCCATTTTCCACAAAATAGTTATGGATACGGACTCCAGCTTCAAGTGCACCAATTTTAGCACAAGCGGAAAGAGCTGAAACAAGAGTAAGATCATTCGGCCTTAAACCGACCTCCAACATCTTAAAGAACATGAACAACGCCTTCTGATGATCTCCATTCTGTGAAAGCCCATTAACAATTGTAGTCCAAGAAACCACATCCTTCTCCTTCATTTCATCAAAAAGCTGCATTGCTTTGTTCAAATCCCCATTTTTCATTAGCCCATTTATAAAACTATTCCAAGACCCAATATTCCTTTCAGGCATAGCCTCGAAAAGCTCCATAGCTTTCTCCAAATCCCCCACTTTACAACACCCATTAATCAACACATTCCACAACAATATACTCTCACTCTTGTTTCTCTCAGGACTTTCATCAAACACTTGCAACGCAAAACCCATTTCCTCGAGCTTCACATACATTTCCACTAACGAAACCCGAACGAACGAATCGAACTCAACCCCAGATTTTATTATTCTCCCATGAAGGATCAGACCAAGGAAACGAAGACCCAATCCCGCAACAGACTTGAGCACGAAGGGGTATGTAAGTTTATCAGGGCGAACTCTATGTCTCAACATGAGAAGAAAATGTGAAACTGAGGATTGGAAATGGGAATTCACCGTCAAGCCACGAATCAAAGCATTGAAAAGGAATAAACTTTTGTGGTGAGAATGGTTGAAAATAGAGAGCGCGTAAGGTATGGATTTGAGGGAAGAAGAAACGGAGATTAAGAGGGTGGTGAGATTGGCACTGGAAGAGAGGTGGCGGCGCAGGATTTGAGCGTGGATTTGCCGGAGTTGGAGGGTGGTTTCGGTGGATTTGACGAGAGAGGAGAAATGGGTTTTAAGGGGATCTTGAGATGATGATGATTGTGATGAATCAGAGCCATTAGAGATGGAAGAAGGCTTTAGGCGTTTGAATTTGGAGGAAGAAGAGGTGGTTTTAGCGGGAGAAGAGTTTCGTTCAAAGAGTAAGCGAAGACTTTTCATTTGAACTGTTATTGTCAAGATAGGCTTTGTGCTGGGGAATTTGCTCAAAAAATCAGGGTGTATGCTATTAACTATAGTCTACAATAACCATTTTCTTTTCTTTTTTTATTTAGGTAAATAAATGGTAAGTCTTCATTTTCATCACTAAAAAAATATTTTTTTAAATAAATCACTTTTCTTAAATAGTTTTTTCATTTTAATCACTCGATTTTAATAATATTTCATTGTGGTCACATGTTAGTTTGACTAACGAAAATACTATTGTATATTCATTTTAGCTATCTAATTTTAATAAATTTTCATTTTGGCCCTTCCCTTTTTTGTTAATTTTAGTTTTCTAATTTTTTTGGATTTTTATAAGGAATTGAGTTATTCGTAAAACTCAAGCAATCCTCCGTGAAAACTCAACAAATTCATTGTAAAAATCCAAGTTTTTTTTAATCATTTTTATTGGAAAAAAATTAAAATTAATTCTAAATATGAAAATAAAAGAAATTAAAAAGATAAAGTGATTTTCTTGTAAAAATTTAGTTTTTTTATTTTCATTGAAAAGCTAAAATTAATTTTAAAAATAAAAAAAAAAGTAAATGAAATAAAGAAGATAAAATAATTATTTAAGTAAAAATCTAGTTTTTTTCATATAAAACTCCAAGTTTTTCCTATAAAAACCTAGGTAATTGCTTGCAAAAAATTGAGTTTTTTCTTTTTTACAAAAATAAAATTAATTCTATCTTATCAAAAGTAGGTGATTAAAATGATTGTAATGTAATATTTACATTATCCAAATTAATAACGAGTGACTAAAATGAAAGTTTATTAAAATTAAATGATTAATTATATAATTTAAACTTTTATTTAAGTTATTTATAAAGATGATATATAAATAAGCCCTTAAACTATCACACTTTATTTAAACAAGCCCTAATGTTATTTTTGTCCTTAAATAAAGCTCTAACCTTTAGTTTTTATACATGAAAGCTCTTAATTTTTATATTGAGGTAAAATATTTTAAAAATTGAAGTTTTTATCTTAATTTATTGTTGATGCAATAAACTTTGACTAATAATAAAAAGATTAATTTTAATTTCGATTGAAATTTTGAATTGTTACAACTTTTAGGCTTTGAAGACTTGCAATTGCAATAATGGGGCAACTTTAATTTAGTTATGCTGACTAATTAGGGATGAGCAAAATTTGATTTGATTTGAAATTATTGATAAAAAAACTAAATTTTAAATTAAACAATTTCGATTTAATCAAATTATTCAGATCAACTCGAATAAAAAATAATTTTTTTATTTAACTCGAATTTGAATTACACATTTAGAGTTATTTAAAAATCCGAATTAGAAAAGGTAAATCTACGTTATTTTGATAAATATTTACATTTTCTAAAGTTAAAAGTCAAACCCAACAACTTAAAAGGTAAAACTTGTAATAACTCAAATTTCAGCGATGTCGAAAATAGTGGTTTGAGACCACTAAATCCGAAAAATAAACTCGTAGATTATATTATTTAATATTTATGAGCCAAATGTAGCTTTTAAAAGATTTTTGAAATAGTAAATTGTATTTTATAAAGATTTATTTGGTTAAGAAATTGAGGAAAAAGAGGTATCGAGATATCAGTGTTATAAACCGAGTCATAAATATTTTTATAAATATTTACGGAATGTCAATAAGGTAGTATTAAAATCTCGTTAGAAAATTTTGACGTTTGGGTGGTTAATTAAATAAAAAGAACTAAATTGAAAAAGACGTAAAAGTTGCTAGAATGATTAAATAGCTTAATTGTCAAATGAGGAAGGACCTAAAGTGTAAATAAGCCCAAAGGAGATATTTTGGGCGGCAATAGCTGCTAAAAATCAGGAAATGGGTGAAATAAGGGCAAAATTGAAAAACTGCTAAAATTAGCTAAATAAAAATGAGACCAAATTGGAATATCTAGAATTCTCTTCATTTCTCTTCATTTTCTTCATCTGAAAAACAGCCATGGGAGAGAGTTCAAGCTGAGTTTCGTACTCAAGCTTCATGTAAGTCTAATTCTTGCTTTCTCCTTGAAATTTCTATGTTTTTGGACTTTTACAATTGGGTCCAACTTATTAATTCATTAATTTTTAATTCTATGGATAATTTTTAAAGTTGATGTGGATTAGTGCTGAAAGAATATGATGAATAAATATTGAATTGAAGATTTAATTTTGTTATATGATGATTTTATCAAGTGAAATTGATGGAAATTGGTTTTAGGACCTAATTGTGAAAGAGTTGAAATTCTGATTTTCAAAGGTTATGAAGTAGTTTAAAATGATATAGAAAAGTATTAAATGAGAAAATTACCTCAATTGAGGGGTTAATTGAGCAATGACTGAATTGCATGAATGGTGGAATTTGGGACAAAATAGAAATCAACTTGTTACACTAAAACAATTTTGGATAGCAGCAGTAGTCTAACTTTGAAAAATCACTTACAATTGTAGAAATCGATTTATAGGATGAATAAAATATGGAATTAAATCTTATTGAGTCTAGTTTCTTATAGAAGAAACGGTGTAAGCAATTGAATTGTAAATCATGAGATATAATAGTTTTTGTGAGACGAGGTCAGAATGATTTTGGGTTCCCCTATTTTGATTTTGGAAAATCATAAAAAATTGGTGAAAAATAATTAGAGGCTTATATTTATACTTTTAGAATTCTGAATGAGTCTATTTTCAATAGAAATAAACGGGAACATCATCCGATCTTGTATGAGGAGATAATCAATTTTTAGTGAAGAAGGGTCAGAACTGTCAGACAACGGAAAAAGGGTGAATTTAAAGAATAAATTGTACTTATTGGCTAAACCAAAAATTCTGAAATTTTTATGGTAATAAGATATGTGAGTCTAGTTTCAGGGAAAATTAGCAGATCTTAATTTGGAGTTCTGTAGGTCAAGATAAAAATAACTTAGTGACTATGACACGGATGAACAGCTTGAATATTCACATAAATATATAGTGAAAAGTTATAGATAATGTTACTTACAAATGTGTTATTTATACTAAGGATGTGGAACGGAGAGGAGGAGGAGGAAAATATATGAATGACTTATGCATAAATTGATCACATGCCTGGTTATAATTGATAAACGTTGAAGTAGAAATGATATAATGTTTTATTTTAAATATTTATTATGAAACTAAGATTATTATGGTATAAAAATCGAATTGTAAGCTCATGTAACTTGAATTATATTCTTAAATGCTTTTAATGTATATTATTGATGTGAATATGATTTGAATGTTAACTGTGATAGATTTGATAAAAAGGGGAAGAAATCCCGGTTAAATGAAAGGAAAATTCGATGGATCCCTGAAAAGGAATTGACGGTAAAAAGGATCTAGCCCGGACGGGTGATCCTATCCTGATATAGCCCTTCCGAAGAATATGTGGAAAATGGATTTAGCCCAGACGGGTAATCCGAATTAGGGTCTGAATTTAGCCTGGACTGGTAATTCAGATCCAAGCTCATTAAAGTAATTGTCATTGCAGGGGATTTAGCCTGGACTGGTAATCCCGACAATACTCTATGAGTTTATATTATAGGGGATTTAGCCAGGACTGGTAATCCCGCTGTAAGGATGAGGTTCGCGAGAGTGTGCTCTATTATAGGGGATTTAGCCTTGGACTGGTAATCCCGCTGTAAGGATGAGGTTCACGGGAGTGTGCTCTCTGAAATGAAATGTGTGCACATGAATATGAATTGACGGGCCCGGATTTGTACACTAAAGTGTACCCCTGAAAATCCATCGAAATTCCAAGAAATTCAACGGGATAAATATGGAAAATATCAAGGGAATGGAAATCATGGTATATATTATGTGATATAAGGAAATACGAGTTGATTAGACATGAACGTAGAACTTGGTTGACGAATGAGTTCATTTGTGATTATATATTTGTACATCCTTGAGTGTATTATCTTTATGAATTGATATTCTAAATGAGTTAATGAGAAGAGTTCTAATATGAAATAATCTTAATTCTAAATGAAATATTATGAGAACGTATTTGAAATACATTGGTATGTCTTGTATATGTTATTTGAGGTCATAATGTGCAAAGTAATGTATATGGAAATATGAGATGATGATACCTGTATATGGAATTTATTGGTGGATACGTACATCCAAATTTATATGATAGATTATAATAAACATTGAAATTGGGCTCAATAAGTGATTTGTCAATTTAAATTGTGATTGGCAGGAAAAGTTAGTGAATTGTATGTTTATGAATTGTTACACGTATTTGTCGAAATATGAGGAAATGATGGTAATTGATACATGGAAATATGAAACTATGATATATATAAAAAAACATGACATATGTTTGATAAATGTGTTCATTCATAATTATGGAATGGTGCACCTCAAGTGCACTATATGTGTAAAGAAACTTTTATAATCAATTTCGGTATTTGAGCAATAAATAGTTTAAATTGTCTGTGAGTATTCCGTACTCTTCGGTAATGCCTCATACTTTATTCCAGCAATAGATATGGGTAAGGGGTGTTACAAAACTATTTTGTTTTGATAAATTGTTTACCCATTAAACTAAAAGGCAAAATCATTATATTGTTTATGTAATTAAATAATATTGTACTTCGTCTGCTAGTTAAATAATCGGTTCATGTAAACGTAATATTGAGTATAAATAATAGGATTCGTTAATTCGACTTGACTTGACTCAAAATTTTTTAACGCGATTCGATTCGATTTGAAAAAAAATCAAATTGATTTCGATTGCTAAAATAAGATTTGTTAACTCGACTAACTCATATTTTTTTTAACTCGATTCGATTGAATACTCACCCCTATCTTTAATTGTGATAGTGAGTATAGATACAATCTTGTTAACTTTGGAAGTTGTAGTGTTGTTTAATTTATACATGAAAAGAAATTATTGCCTCTTTGCACCTTATTAAGTAAATAGAAATAATATATCAACATAAAATTTAAAAGAATATAAAAATTTTTCTAAATAATTTAATTAAGTGTATTATGTATATAAATATTTTTAAATAATTTATTTTTATTTAATAAATTATTCTCATACTTTACATCAACATTTTAATGACTAAAATTAATAATTTAGGAGTTTATTTAACTAAAAAAAATAAGAGTTTATTTATACAAAATCTAATAATTTAAGGGTATATTTAATATATTATCCTTTTTATAAAATTTATAATGGGAATTAAAAGAAATTTGATTAAAGAGTGTTTATATAAATAGTTGAAGTAAAAATTTTTGGCCTAAAAAAATAAATTATTTTGATTAGCTCTCATTTGATTTTTTTTTTCTAGAAATTATGTCTTATTATTTAAAAAGTTTTTACTTAACTTCTTATATAAGTTAGAGAATTAATTTACTCCAAAATAAAATAAATCTTTTTGTTTTACAAAAAAGTTACTTAATTATTTTCGTTGATGACTTTATTTTTCTTTTTTCAATCTTCTCTCGTGAAGACTATTTTTTATAGTATGATTTTTTGATATGATATATTAAGGGTAACTAAATAATATGTATAATGATACGTTATATTTTTTAAGCTCGACACGTATTCTTAAAGATATTCGTATTGAAATCTCACGAAACGTGTTACAGAGAGTTGGCAAGTTGGAAGGTTTCAAAACTGGTGAGTGGCAAGTCATCTTCCCTTGTTCGGGTCAAACTCCTGATGAGGATAAATTAGATCTTAAATAAGGTCGTGATATATTCTATATCAACTTTCAAAAAAATTATCAAATCTTTATAAAAAAATACATAATTAAAAATCATCAAATAAATTTTAATTTATTAATTTTAAAACACATGATAAATGTGTAAAATTCTATTAGCTTTATTTATTTATTTTCAATAGTTTTATCTTATTCAAAAAGAAAGTTTATCTTATTATCTATTTTTTAAAAGTATTTAAGCAATTTCTCAATCGGAAAAGTGGAAATGACATGAATCGGGAGATTCCTCCGTTAACCGCCACCTGTCATTCTCCGTTATACCATAGACTCCCCCAAATAAAAACTCCCGAAACTGTTCCCCCCCCCCCCGGGCTTTTCCCGAGAAAATTACCCCTAGCTAGCAAAATTTCCCGAGAAAATGATTCGATCGGCGTGAAAAAGAACACTCAACCGGGCGAGACCCAGTACCATGAGGTCGATCTATGATCTCTTTTTAAACTTACAGAATCGAAAGCTTTCCTCTTCAATTATTTCATGGAAAATCGAGAACAAGCCCGAGACAAAACCCTAATTACCGACCCGAAGAAAATCAATGCTGCACATGAAAATGTGCAACTAATTGAATGGGAAGATTTCGACAACGAGCTAGCTAGATTGTGGAGTTTAACTTCTGCCCTTAAGGAAGCTAATGAGAAGAAACAAAGTCTTCAAGAGAAACTCCAGTCACTAATTCAGGTAATGCTTTTTTTTCTAATTAAAATTAGGTTATCTTTGTGTTTGAAAATTATGTTATTTTAGCAAACCAATTTTGGGTTTTTGAACATAGGTTGAATTTGGGTAGAGAAAAAAAAAGGGGTTTGAAGTGAAAGGGAAACTGGGAATATATTTGTTAATTGGGGGGTAGTGACTTGAGTGAAAAGGTAAAAGGGATATTGCTGAAATTTTAGAAACTTGGAGTAGTAATCCAGTTTATATGCTACTGTTTTTCCTGATTTAGAAAATAAGGGAAAGGAAAAAGAAGAATAAACTTTCTAAAATAGTTGGGTCAAGTGATCAACAATTGAAACAAAGTTTTTCTGGATCCTTAATGTAGTAATATTGTTTAGTAATTTTATATGTAGTTGTAGAGAGCAAGGACTCATAATATACTATAGTTTTAGCTTTCATGCTCAATGTTGCCATTCTGAAATATAGTAGGATCATTGTTTACCTAATTTACTGTTTTACCTCTCGTTCCGGGAACCGATATGCGTGATATGGATCACTGTTTCACATCGAACTGGATCATTTTGGTAGAAGTCCCAATTCCCTGAACTTGCTGAGCTATGAATCAAGTTGAAGTTATAGTTTTTTCAGTTTATATAATGTTTCCTCACTGAAGTTTTCAGCTGTGTTTGATTGATAAGTGGCAGGCTATTTTGTTGTATAGTGTGAAGAAGGTAGATTTCTGGTGTCTGCACCTAAATTACTTACTAGGTTGGGCGGTATAGGTTGTGAAATTGATAAAGCCAATCATTTCAGTTTGAAATATAATGATTTCTGTTGGGTTGCTCAAATGCTTCAGCAAGAACATGAGACGAAAAAATGTCAATTAAGCTTTACTGGGATAAAGGGCGACGATAATTGTGTTGGTGAATGGAACTTTTCCCTTACAAAATCTTAAATAGTCAATCTGCGTATTCTTTTTAGTCCCAAAAATAACAATGTCAATTCGCATCAGTTCCCTTATGCTTCATTTAGTTTCAATTTGCTCTTCTACTGTAAGAATAAGTACATTTTTTTTTCCTTCTTATGTCCCTATTTTTGGAAATTGAGATTTTCGAACTCTTTTCTGCCGTCTCAAAAAGTTGACATGGCAGTCACTGTTTATTTGGCTGGATGCCCGGGCTTTAATGGGCTAAAGCCAAAGCTTATTTCAAGATTTGTTGCTGTTTGTACAAGATGGATTTATTGTTTCAATTCATTTTTTTTCCTTTTCAGATGTTTTTTTCCGCCTTTCTGTTTTATAGGGCTCTTAAACTGTTTCATATTGTCTTTTTAAAGGTGTCTAAGAATTGCATTTGCATTCTTTTATGTTTATTTTACTTTTACTAGATATTGCACCTTGAATTGTTAAAGCCATATGACACTTCAAGGGGACGTGGTGAGTGGTAATTTAGTTTTGTCTTCTGTGACCTAATTAATTGGCCCGCTGATTAATGGGTGGGAACATGCTGTGCAGGTAAAAAATGAGTCTTTGAATAAACTGAACGAGCTTGAGGAAATGCGTGAGAGAATAGAGGCAAGGAAAGTAGTTATGGCAAACATGTCAACTCGTTGCAAAGTTGCAACAGAGGATGCTAAAAAACAGGAGGAAATGCTTAGTACTGAAGTAAGATCATTGTTGGTTGCTGGTACCTCTCTTTCTGTAGCAAGGAAGCGATTACAGGTGAAGCATTTTTATTCTAGCTTAAATTAGCTTTGGAATTTCATTTTTATATTATCATGAATGCTGAATTTATGATATATTTGAAGGTTTCTTCTTATTCAGCTTTGGATGTTATATATTCTCCTCTCCGATCAATAAGACCTCTCTCTTTGCACCTCCACCCCCGTGAAGGTGGATGAGGGGCTTAGATGAGATGATTCTCATTCTATGAATTCCTTTGCATAGCTAAGGGTTATCCCCTTCTTGCTCACCTACTTCTTTGTCTCCATGCATGGCATGATTGATTATATGTTGTTTTTATCACAGGAAGCAAATAGATTACTCACTGAAGAAAGGGGTTGTGTTAAACTTAAAAATGTGCAAAGGAAGCTTCGAGCAAGGCAACAATATATGATATCACAAGTTTCATTACTGTATCCTGTAAAGATCTTGGTTGGACCTGCACAGGAGCAAGAACTTGAGTCCTATACTAGCAGTAGTAGATTAGGTAATGTGCTAGTAGTTTTGGATTGCTAATGCTTTGCAATAAAGCCAACATATGGTCAGTGTCGTCAAGGCATGCGCCTAGGCATGCCTACGCCTTAGTTTTATACAACAAAATGCCTTAAGACGCTTCCAGGTGAGGTCCATTTGATCAAGTGCATGCCCGGTGCACCTAGGCACACTTTTTTTGTAAGGCGATGGGCATTACAAAAAGACTACCTTGTTGAATTTCTCAACAAGTTATTTTATTTTTCATTGTTTTCATTTGATATACCTTTACTAATAAGAAAGGGATAATATCAAACTCTATAATTCTCAATATTTGAGCATTCACCTATAAAAAAAAATTGCAAGTTTTGTGGATAAACCAGACCACACTTTAGAGTTTACTATATATCTTAAACTTTTTATGTTATAGACACACGGACTTGCAAAAACTCTCAAATATACGTATTGCGCTTCACTGCACTCAGGCTTGCGCTTCAGGCAATATAAAGGTTAGCACCTAGAATGGGCCTTGCGCCCTAGACAACACTGCATATGGTTTTAATTAGCAGGCAGTCTCCTCGTTTTGAAATCAATGTCTTTTCTGTTTAGTTTGTGGTTTATTTTTATATTCTTAATTAACATTTATCCTCTCACTTATATCATCGAGAACCCATTGTGATGCTTGTTATATTTCCTCCTACGTTTTCTTTTTTGTTCTTGAGATTTTGGATGTTCAAAATGGTTTGAGGAAAACTTTACCAACAATAGCAGCTTCTTTCTCTTGAACAATTCCTTCTTGCAACACGGGAATATCTATAAATGGCATGCCTGGATATGCGTATCCTTTGATATCAAATATGGTTGGTCCAATATGATGTTTTACTAGGGGAGAATAAAATGAGTTATTTTTGTCAACTGGACAAGTCTTTTATGATTCCTAAACAGCTTAAGGAGTACCATTACCTATCACTTGACTCTTCTTTTGGTTATAATGGTTGTATTCAGTTATTCCTCTTTTAGCAATCTACTATTCAATTCTCTTCTCATATCAAAACAATTTTTTTTTTTTTTTTTGCTCTTGAATATTATGAACTTTTTTACATATCTCTTACTTTCATGATTAGATTTTTTTGTATTTTGTTTTGACTCCCACAAAGAGGTGGTGTCTGGTGATGTACTGATACGAAGTTCCTTGTTCCTGTCTTCACTAGGGAATCCTTCTGCATCAAAGCCCGTCAGTCAAGGATCGTTGACGATTTTAGGTCTGAATCTCACCTTGCTTCCTTTTACAAAGATGAGTTTTTTCACTGACAAAAAGGAGGTTCAGAGATCTGCAACTGCCTTGGGATATGTTGCACATGTGCGTTCTATTTCTTCTGTGAAGTTACCATTTATTACTGAATTTGTTTTTTCTGATAATATCAAGCTGTGGATATCAAGTTTTTTGACCTACCATCTACAATCCCTTGTTGCTTGAAGATGCTGTAGTAATTTTTAATTGCTAGGATGGTAATATGGTATGCTGGGCTGCATCTTGATTGTTTGTTTCTCATGCTGAGGCTATAATTTTAATCATACCTATTATTGTTTCTTGTTTCCTGCTATTTCATCATTTGCAGGCTGTTTCACTAATTGCATCCTATTTACAAGTTCCCTTGCGTTATACTCTGCGCTTGGGTGGTTCTCGCTCATATATTAATGACCATGCGTCTTCAATAGACCCTGCATCTTCTGATTTGTCATTGGATACAACACTTTCAGCAAATGTAAAGCCGGCAGAATTTCCGCTGTTTTTGGAAGGTCAAGACACGACAAGAGCAGCATATGCTGTGTTCTTGTTAAACAAGGTAAGCTTTTGCATATTAGTAATTCTTTTTCCAAGATGAATTATTCTCCTTTGGTAGTTTTATGTATATTATTGGATTCAAATGGTCTGCAAAGTTAGCTTGTCAATGCTCCTCAATCCACAGGTTGGAAAAAAAAAGTGCTTGTTTGTTCGTCAGCATTTACAGCTCATTTTTTGTCATTGATATTGGATTTACAATATCTAGGTTCTTGTGATAGACACTTAAGACTATCTATAAACTTCACCGGCAGATTAGATGAAGGATTATCAACAAATTTGAAAAATGTGATGAAAGTCCCACCATGCATCTAAAAGGAGGTCCAGCACTTGAATTCCATTCCCCATAACTAAAAACTATGGCACTGTGACTTGGTCATATCTCCATATCCATGTTCAAAGTCAGACACGGGTGGTTAAAGAAAAATGAAGACTCGATGCATGATAGACTAAGGACTAATTCAAAAGTGCTTTTAGAAAAAAGTACTGTTGAAAAGTGGTGCGGAAAAGTGTGTTTGTTAGTTTTTAGTGTTGTTCATTGCTGCCAAAAATCGCGGTTGAAAGTTAAAATGTCCTTTTTAGACATAATAGTAGAAAGTAAAAAATTAGTTAAGTTATATAATATTTAAATAATTTAATATAATGATACATGAAATATAACTTTTAAATACCTTTTAAGTAATTAATATAAATTATTTGTAAAATTGATGATATATAAAATATTTGAAAAAATTAAATATAATGATAAATAAGATTTAAACAATTTAATATACTAATATATTTAAATAATTTAAACAATTTGTAAAAAACACTTTTAACCCAAAAAAGCTTTTTCACCACAGTAGAGAATGCACCCTAAAATTATAAATAGAAAAAGGAAGGACCAAACATTTTTTCTACCCTGTTTTTATCTCCTCTTTGAAAATACTTTTCAAAAAGTTGTATCATTTTTTTTTTCTGTTTACAATGTCTTAAATGCAAATTCCTTATAGAAGTGCTTCTTTTGATCCACTTGCATCATTGTAATAAGTTTGCATTGCCTTCTAACTTTCTATGCTGATTATCTTTTATTAAGTTTTCTGTTAAATTCCTTTACATCATGTATGTTAATTTGCTTAGCCCTGATAAATGTTAGATATAGGGTTATCAGCTAATTAGGAAAGACTCTGATGATTGTTACACCTTACATCCAAAAGCAAAGCTTTTTACATGTGTGTGTAAGGTTGCCAAGCAAATCTGATGAGCCTTCACTGATGTTTTATGGTTACGTTAATGTTCCTTTTCGGCAAAGAACATTATCGAGATCACATTATTTTGATCGCCTTTTGCTTGTTATGTTATTCGTTCTGAAACGATGGCATAATCTTTACTGTGATTGCAGGATATAGAGCAACTTTTGAATTTCATCGGTGTAAAGAGTTTAGGACCACGACATGTTCTTGCAAATTTGAAGGAGCTTCTAAGGTCTGTCCAGTCTTCAGAATATATAGATACCTGAATTAATTTTTTGATTTTGTAGGATCAACTATAATTAGCTACTTATTACAGTATGAATAGACAACGTGACCTTCTTCACACACGACACATGTGCGGATTTTTTACCAATCCCATTTCATTAAAGAAAAAAAAAGAGCTTTAAAAAAGGATCACACTTTTTTGTTCTTTACAGAATCATAATGTTAATTAGAGTGGAATATTTCAGATTTCTGATGATGAGCTGTATACCAGTAAAAAAAATGGGTGTGGAACTTATTTGAACTTTGAACGTATGTTTTGTTGGTGAGAATATAAAGTTGATAAAGATTTGGTAAATAGAATAAAATATTATTTTTTATTAGAAAATTTATTTGGTACACTGTCAATCGAGTTATAATTATCATGACACAATATTAAGAATAATTAAAACATGTCATATTACAAATAATAAAATTATAATGACTCAAATATACAAACATGTCAAAACTAGAAGAAAATTGCTTGTTTTTTTAATTGAATTGTTATAACACATTATACAAAATACATTGTGAATTAAAGCATAATACAAATATGATATCAAAATATTAATTTTTTTTCAAAAATCGATGATACGAATAATTATGTAAAATATGACATGATACAAAATAACTTCAGAGGAAAAGAGGAATAAAGAATTGCATTGTTTGTGAGGTTATAAAATATTCCAGTTTTAGATTCAATTTCTAGTATGTTTGGTTTAATTTTACATTACATTTCTTTTTCAGTATGCACTAGTGAACGTTTGGTAGTCAATTTAATTTAATTCAAAGAGATATTGCAAATACATAATAATGGATTATGATTTTACATTAAATTTCATAGAAGAAAAAAGAAATAGATGGTTGAAAATGATAATACCATAAGATAAAAGAGCTTTTATTCAAAATGCAAAAATCAACAAAATATTCATTATCTCTCAACTTAGCGTTATTAAACATTTAGGTGTAGAAATCAAATCACAATTTGAGTAGCTAAACAGATTGCTTGAAAATGTCATAAGTGAGAAAATTGCCCACATTTGAGTAGCGACAGGTGGTGATGCATTTCCTAACGAGAGAAAACCAAGCTCTTCGCCAGTATGGATTTATGTAGAGGACAACAAAAATTGTCAACAACACAACTACATAAGAAACCAAAAAGCTCACACAAAAATAATAAGTATCTATCAAACCATCATCTCCTTTATCTTCTGATACAGTTGATATTGTTGATGGTGAATCGGTTTTGGAACAACTTTTATGCAATATAGCTCCACAAAGAAAAGGATTTCCCTCATAACTGTTTTCAATAAAGGTCCCAAATTGAGCTTTTGGTTCAGGAATACTACCTGACAAATTGTTGTATGCCACGCTGAAAACCTCCAAAGAGTTCAACTCTACCAATTGATTGGGGATTTCACCACTCAAGTTGTTGTAAGAAAGGTCCAAACTCTCAATGTGCTGAAGTTTTGAGAATGATGAGGGTATAACTCCGGTCAACTTATTGTGTGACAAGTTTAAAGAATGGATTTCACTCAAGTTCCCTAATTCTGGTGGGATATGACCGGTTAAGTTGTTGCAAGATAAATCAATCCCAGTCATATATGTAAGGATGTCGCCCTTGTACGAATAGAACCCATTCTTTGTTGTGAACTCTATTACTTCTTCTAAGTAGCTGTTAGAATAGACAGAATTTATATCCCTTTCCAAATTTCTTGTTGATCCATCGTCTTCTATAAATAGTAACCATGTTCTTAGAATCTTATTCGTTTGCATCGCAAGAGATAAATTGTAACAGTCCGAATTCGACCCTAATCGGAATGATGGTCTCGGGACCATGAATCCGAGTCGGTAGAATATTTTAATATTTCATATTAGGTCTAAAATCTATGATTGAACATGTGTTAAATTTTGGTGATTTAATTTATTTATTTGTGTGAGTAATTTGACTAAAGGACTAACTTGTATAATGGGTAAAAATGACCTTTTAATGGATTTAGTGACAAATGCATATGGCTTTATAAGGTGAAGTCCTTAAAGGACAATTTAGCCAATATTATGATGGTGGACGGCAACATGATGGAATGTGATTTAGAATATAAGTATTATTATAATATGTTGTAGTGGTTGAAGAATAAATAAATAATAGTATAATTTAACACATAAAATAATAAAACATAGTAGAAGGAAAGAGAAGGCACCTTGTTCATCTTTTTGACCGAAATTTGAAGAAAGAAAACTCCATTTTTGGAGCTTGAAAGTCTGCATTTGAAAGCTCAATTAGGGGTATGTTTATGCTTAGTTTTCAATTGTTTTTACATTTTTGGAATGGGTGTTTTGAATACTATATAACCCATGGTGAAATTTTAGAGTTTATGGCACTTTTATATTCGGCCATTGAAGCATTTTAATAGTAAATAATGGTTGTTGATAGATTATTAAGTATAAAGCTTAAACTAGCATGTTTATTATTTGAAGTTTGAGTGAAATTGATTGTAAGGGTTAAATAAAAAAAATGAAAATTTTTGAAGGACTAAATCATGAATTAAATAACCTGCAAGGCCTTGTATAAGGTCAAGGAGTATTCGGCCTAGGGTATTTGTGATTGAAATTGGTGAATTTTGTGTGGTGTCCAAATTGGACTAATTTGTAAAAGTGTGAAATAAAGGGGGCAAAATCATAAATTTCTTATTTATATGTGTTGGGACCAAAATTGTTATAATATGCTTAATTGAGTTTAATTTAATTCATTTAGATCAAGAAAAAAAGGAGGTAGGATCGGATCGGGGAAAAAGTAAATTGATCGACTAATCGGAAAGTTGAATGGTGACTACTTGAGGTAAGATTTTAAGCATTTGAATTTAATTGAACTCAATTTAGTTTCATGTACTTATGTTGGATAATTGTGGCATATAAATCATTATTATGCTGAATGGTTTTGGTATGTATATCTCCTTTAGTGAGTTTAATTGCTATTGATTATTAGAGAATATGTATGTGAATCACATTGAACAATAGCAAATAAACACTGGCACTATGTGTGCGAGTTTATACCGAGCACTGTGTGTGCAAGATCGGTCGGTTAGCACTAAGTGTGCGAAAATGGGTAAGTAGCGGCACTAAGTGTGCGATACGTTACGTTTATAATTAGCACTAAGTGTGCGGAGTTAACTACTAACAGCACTATGTGTGCGATATGAGACCAAATTAAATAATATGAGAATATAATGATTTGAGGTTAGTTGGGATGTGCTGTGTTTATTCAATGTTTTTTTTTTATATGTATGGAAATTCGACAATGGTATTATCCTGTGTTACATAGTAACGAATGATTTCGAAAGATCGAAATATACTCAAGGTAAGTAATATTTACTTATGATATAAAGTTGAATAGTGGTTGAATGTGGTTGATTAATTACTTTGCCTTGAGATGTATAAGACTTAATTTATATGATGGTTATGAGCCTAATTATGGGAATAACAAACAACTTGAGATGAATGTAAAGGAGAAGAGTTATTTCCTTATGAGTTCATACATGCTTATGTGAATGTATTCATTGCTTAAGTCTTACTAAGCTTTGGAAAGCTTATTCTATTTTGGTTAATTCTTGTGTGTATAGGTTACTTTGGAAAGCTCGATTTTGTGCTTGGATTCGTCTCAGAAGTTCACCATATTATCATCTCTTTTGGGTATACCTTATTTTGAAGTAGTAAATTATGTTTTTATGGCATGTATAAGCTAAGGTATTTTGGAACAAGGTCAACCATGTATGTACATACTCATGCCATGCGAAAATGGCTAAATTATAGTTATTTGGTCTTGTTTGAAGTCGACCTTGATGTTTGTTAAACTTGCCAATGATATATTATGAATGTGGTAGTTGTTAAGTTAGGTTGTTGGCATATAAATCTTAGGCATATTTGGTCTTGTAATGCCTTTAATAACTTGATTAAATTAAGGAACTTATAAACTAGTTAATCATATTTTTGTTATGAAACAGTTTTTAGCTGCAGCAGTGATGTGATTTTGAAAAATCACCAAAAATAGGAGAAATTGAATTAGAAAGTGAATAAGACATAGAATTAAAGTATATTGTGTCTATTTTGATATGAAAGAAACAAGTTAGGCAAAGGAATTATATATTATGAGATATTTAAGTTTTAGTGAGACTTGTCCTGAATGAATTCGTGAGTCCCTGTTCTGTCTTGGAAAATTTGTAAAAATTTGTACAAAAATAATTATGGAGCATAGTTTATATGTTTAGAATCCTTAATGAGTCTATTTTTGATTGGAATAAACAATGACATTATTGAAATTTTGTGCAATGAGATAACTGAGTTTTTGTAAAGATAGGTCAGAATTATCAAACAGTGAAATAGGGGTAACTTTGATGAATAAACTGTACTAATTGGCCACATGAAAAATTCTGGAAAAATTATGGTAAAAAGTTATATGAGTCTAGTTTCAAGAAAATTTACGGATCTAAATTTCGAGTTTTGTAACTCGAGTTATGGTCAATTTAATCAGCATGATGCAGTTAGGCAGCTTTAAATTTTTATGCCCCAATTTAGTAGTCAAGTCTAGTAATGCCACATACTCGACTCCGTCAAAGGGTTCGGGTAAGGGGTGTTACATTTGATTAGTATCAGAGCTATGGTTTAGTCGATTCTTGGACTAACATAGCATCTGTGAGTCTAGCTATACATGCCGTAAAATATATGAATGATAATATGATGACTTCTGACAGTGAAATGTATTTATTTCTTACGTATAGTAATGGATCCGGATCCCGAGCAAGCGTTAGCTGACGATGTTGAGAGTGTGGCGCCTGTTCCCGCACAAGGGACCGCGTCGGAAGAATCTCGACCTGCTGCAAGTGGCCCAGATGAGAGGGTAAAGCAGGCCTTCCATAATATGATGAACGATTGGTTCAGTCATTACTTACGAACCACTCCGAATGTTCAACCACCCCCAAATCCGAATGTTCCCCCTGTAACACAAATTGTACCTCCAGTTACTAATCTTGAAAGAGTGACTAAATCTCCCGTTGATCGCATTAGGAAGCACGAGCTCAGGAATTTAGAGCCGAGGATGATGATGACGCTGAGCGAGCTGAATTTTGGCTTGATAACACCGTTCGTGTTTTCGATGAATTATCTTGCACACCCGATGAATGTTTGAAGTGTGCTATATCGTTGTTACGGGATTCTGCTTATTACTGGTGGAACACGTTGGTGTCAGTTGTCCCGAAAGAAAGAGTTACTTGGGACTTCTTTCAGACTGAATTCCGCAAGAAGTACATAAGTCAGCGTTTCATCGACTCCAAACGTAAAGAATTCCTTGAGCTTAAACAGGGTCGTATGACTGTATCTGAATATGAGCGTAAGTTCGTGCGACTTAGCCGCTACGCTCATGAGTGTGTCTCGACAGAGGCTGCTATGTGCAGAAGATTCGAAGATGGCCTGAATGAAGATATCAAATTGTTGGTTGGTATACTTGAGATTAATGAGTTCGTCGTGTTAGTCGAGCGAGCTTGTAAAGCTGAAGACCTGGGGAAAGAAAAACAGAAAGCAAAGCTAGATTCAAAAGATGTTCAAAAAAGATCTGTGAGTAAATCTTCACAGTCGGTATTAAAGAAGTTCAAGAATGATGGTAGCCGGTCCAGACCTAATACCGGGATTTCTATACGAGAGCGGCCACCAGTGAGTTCTCGGGCTACTTCAGTGGCTAGTGTGGGCGACGTTCGATCGAACAAACCCGACTGTCAGCAGTGTGGTAGACGACATTTTGGGGAATGCTGGGGTAAATATATTAATCGCACTTGTTATAGGTGTGGTTCTCGAGATCACTTCATCCGAGACTGCCCGGAGGCTGATGATAAGAGTAATACTCAGGGTGCGAGACCAAGTGGCACTACAGCTAGAGACAGATCTTCCCGAGTTGGTAGGGGTAGAGGTGGTATTCAGAGGGGGACTACTGATGCAGCTATTAGATCAGAGACACGTGTACAGCCAGAGCTTATGCCATCCGTAATAGAGAGGAAACCTCAACTCCAGATGTTATTACTGGTAACTTTTCACTCTTTGATACTAGTGTCACTGCATTAATTGATCCCGGTTCAACTCATTCGTATGTGTGTGAAACTCTAGTGACCAGTAAGACTCTACCTGTTGAGTCTACTGAATTTGTGAATCGGGTTTCAAACCCCCTGGGTCGTTTCGTATTAGTAGACAAAGTATGTAAGAATTGCCCCTTAATGATTCGAGACATATGTTTTCCGGCTGATTTGATGTTACTACCTTTTGATGAGTTTGATATTATTCTCGGCATGGATTGGTTGACAGTTCATAATGCGATAGTTGATTGTAGATGAAAGACTATGGATTTGAAAGGTCCGAATAACGAGAAAATTCGAATTGAGTCAGCGGATTTGAGTGGATTACCTGCTGTGGTATCTCCAATGTTGGCTCGACGGTATTTGAAAAAGGGTTGTGAAGCCTACCTGTCATATGTAATTGATAGCAAGGTTACTGAAAGGAACATTGAGTTAGTACCGGTTGTTAGTGAATATCCAGATGTGTTCCCGGAGGAATTACCAGGATTGCCGCCAGTTCGTGAGGTAGAATTTGGGATTGAGTTAGTGCCGGGGACTACCCCAATTTCAATAGCTCCATACCGAATGGCACCAACTGAATTAAAGGAATTAAAGACTCAGTTGCAAGAATTAACAGATAGAGGATTCGCCAGACCGAGTTTTTCTCCTTGGGGTGCTCCTGTTCTATTTGTGAAAAAGAAGGACGGAACTCTGAGAATGTGCATTGATTATCGGCAGCTTAATAAGGTGACCATAAAGAACAAATACCCACTACCGCGTATTGATGATCTATTCGATCAGCTTAAAGGAGCCTCTGTGTTCTCGAAAATTGATCTGAGGTCGGGGTATTACCAGTTGCGAGTTAGAGAGTTGGATATTCCGAAAACTGCGTTCCGAACGAGATATGGTCATTATGAGTTTTTGGTGATGCCATTCGGGCTTACTAATGCCCCTGCTGTTTTCATGGATTTGATGAACCGGGTATTCAGACCGTATTTAGATCGGTTTGTAGTTGTGTTTATTGATGATATACTGATCTATTCGCGAAATAAGACCGAGCATGCTGAGCATTTGAATTTGGTGCTGCAAATTTTACGTGAAAAACAGTTATATGCAAAATTCAGTAAGTGCGAGTTTTGGCTAAGTGAAGTTAGCTTCCTGGGACATGTTATATCGGCATCAGGTATTCGAGTTGATCCAAGTAAGATTTCGGCCATACTTGATTGGAAGCCTCCACGAAACATTTTCAAAATTCGCAGCTTTCTGGGACTTGCCGGATACTATAGAAGATTCGTGAAAGGATTTTCTATGATTGCAGCTCCGATGACCAAATTGTTGCAAAAAGATGTGAAATTTGAGTGGTCAGAAAGGTGTCAACAAAGTTTCGAGCAGCTGAAGACCTTGTTAACGGAAGCTCCGATACTTACTCAGCCTGAATCTGGTAAAGAATTTGTCGTTTATAGTGATGCATCTCTAAATGGCCTAGGTTGTGTATTGATGCAAGGGGGTAAAGTTATAGCTTATGCATCGAGATAGTTGAAACCTCACGAGAAGAATTATCCAACTCATGACCTTGAATTGGCCGCTATAGTATATGCTTTGAAAATATGGCGACACTACCTTTTTGGTGAGAAATGCCACATCTTCTCGGACCATAAGAGCTTAAAGTATTTAATGACTCAAAGAGATCTAAATTTGAGACAACGAAGATGGTTGGAGTTGTTAAAAGATTATGAGCTTGTAATTGATTATCATCCGGGAAAGGCTAATGTAGTTGCTGATGCACTCAATCGAAAATCGTTATTTGCTCTGCGTGCACTGAATGCTCACCTAGCTATGTCTGATGATGGTATCCTCACAGCTGAAATAAAGGCGAGACCATTGTTTGTGCGGCAAATTAGGGAGGCTCAGCAGATCGATGATGATCTCAAAGAAAAAAAAAGACTTTGTAATGCAAGTGTGAATTCAGAATTTTCTTTAGATGACGAAGGATGCCTACGGTTTAAGAATCGGTTATGTGTGCCTAAGAACTCTGAGTTAATTTGAATGATTTGTGAAGAAGCTCACAATAGCAAACTATCGATTCATCCGGGTAGCACAAAAATGTTTAATGACTTGAAACAACATTACTGGTGGCATGGAATGAAACGAGACATCTCTGATTTCGTGTCAAAGTGCTTGATATGTCAACAAGTGAAAGCTGAACATCAGGTACCGTCGGGACTACTTCAACCAACTTTGATACCTGAATGGAAGTGGGATAGAATCACGATGGATTTTGTATCGGGTTTGCCGTTATCACCGAGCAAAAAGGATTCAGTCTGGGTTATTGTGGATAGATTGACAAAAGCAGCTCATTTCATCCCAGTGCGTACTGACTTTTCACTGGATAAACTAGCTGAGCTCTACATATCGCAGATTGTGCGGTTGCATGGAGTACCGATATCTATCATTTCAGATCGTGACCCGAGATTTACGTCGCGATTTTGGAAGAAATTACAAGATGCTTTAGGTACTAAACTACATTTTAGTACAGCTTTTCACCCGCAGACCGATGGTCAATCCGAGCGAATCATTCAAATACTAGAGGATATGTTGAGGTGTTGTGTCCTTGAGTTAGAAGGTACGTGGGAGCGGTACTTACCTTTGGTTGAATTTGCTTATAATAATAGCTTTCAATCTAGTATTAAAATGGCACCTTACGAAGCTTTGTATGGTCGTAAGTGTCGTACACCATTGTTTTGGACCGAGCTCAATGAAAACAAAATACACGGGGTAGATCTAATTAGAGAGGCTGAACAAAAGGTAGCATTGATCCGGGATAGTTTAAAAGCTGCATCAGACCGTCAAAAATCATATGCCGACTTGAAGCGTAAAGACATTGAGTTTCATGTTGGAGATCAGGTATTTTTGAAAGTTTCACCATGGAAGAAAGTACTCAGATTCGGTCGTAAAGGAAAGTTGAGTCCAAGATTTATTGGACCGTTTGAAGTCACGAAACGTATTGGGCCGGTTGCCTACAGATTACAGTTGCCACCTGAGTTAGAGAGGATACATAATGTCTTTCATGTTTCGATGCTCCGTAGATATCGGTCAGATCCTTCGCATGTGATTAGCCCGACGGAAGTTGAGATTCAGCCCGATATGACTTACGAAGAGGAACCGATTCGTATTTTGACTCGGGAGACAAAGGAATTAAGAAACAAGAAAATTCCCTTAGTAAAAGTGCTATGGCAAAAGCACGAGTTTGAAGAAGCAACTTGGGAATTGGAGGAGACTATGAAAGAACGCTACCCGAACCTTTTTATCGGTAAGATTTTCGAGGACGAAAATTTCTAAGGGGGGGGGGAGAATTGTAACAGTCCGAATTCGACCCTAATCGGAATGATGGTCTCGGGACCATGAATCCGAGTCGGTAGAATATTTTAATATTTCATATTAGGTCTAAAATCTATGATTGAACATGTGTTAAATTTTGGTGATTTAATTTATTTATTTGTGTGAGTAATTTGACTAAAGGACTAACTTGTATAATGGGTAAAAATGACCTTTTAATGGATTTAGTGACAAATGCATATGGCTTTATAAGGTGAAGTCCTTAAAGGACAATTTAGCCAATATTATGATGGTGGACGGCAACATGATGGAATGTGATTTAGAATATAAGTATTATTATAATATGTTGTAGTGGTTGAAGAATAAATAAATAATAGTATAATTTAACACATAAAATAATAAAACATAGTAGAAGGAAAGAGAAGGCACCTTGTTCATCTTTTTGACCGAAATTTGAAGAAAGAAAACTCCATTTTTGGAGCTTGAAAATCTGCATTTGAAAGCTCAATTAGGGGTATGTTTATGCTTAGTTTTCAATTGTTTTTGCATTTTTGGAATGGGTGTTTTGAATACTATATAACCCATGGTGAAATTTTAGAGTTTATGGCACCTTTATATTCGGCCATTGAAGCATTTTAATAGTAAATAATGGTTGTTGATAGATTATTAAGTATAAAGCTTAAACTAGCATGTAACACCCCAAACCCGGCCTATGCGTTAAGACCAGACTTGGCATGCCACGCGATTCGAATTTAAGTCCAGTCGTCAATGCTTTTAATGAAAATAATTTTTCAAAACGATTTTGAAGACGGAGTTTATCAAAAATCGAGATTTATTTAAAAAAAACCATGATTTTAAAACATAAGAGTTTACAATTTGATTTAGAGAGAGATAATTGGTTGAAAATCTAAATAATTGGTTGAAATGAATTTATAAAAGAGTTTTCACAAAATTTTACGAGTGGGTGATATTTAAGAAAAACCCCCTTTTTATACGCAAGTTTAAGAAAACATTTATAAAAATTTAGCAATCCCATTTAAGTAATTAAAACATATTAAAAACCATCCACAAATAAAAATCCATAAAAATAATACTAGAGGCCTTATTACACCGCAATTTAAAATAGTACTTAAATAAAAATACTTAAAAGAAGTCCAAAGTTTTTATAACTCATCATTCGTAGTATGGCCTCCACACGAAGTCATCCTCGGCCCAAATCTCTATCAATTGTCATTACCTGAGAAGGGTAAGAATAAAGGGTGAGTTACTTAGAACTCAGTGTGTAACCCACTTACCGTGTTCACTTGGCCAAAACCATTTAAACAATTAGTTGGGCTTGGGCCCATTTACAAATGTGCATTATATAAATAAAATATAAAAATGCATGTGATATGCAATTCCCAACCAAACCTAATTTCCATCCGCTACACACCACCCGTACCAACCAACACACCTGTGGGGATCAAGTCAACCCACCCCGCCAACACACCATAGCAGGCATTAAGCCAAATATAATATTTGTGGCAGAGCCACCGAACTAGATTGTGATAAAGTCACCGAACTGGAGGCATTAAGCCATTAAAAATATTTGTGGCAAAGCCACCGAACTAGATTTTGGCAACAGGCCTTTCTTCTCTTCGTCAATTATCCCAACCCATGCAGTCATGTATATATATAATGCATAACAATATATTCATAAAGTAAATTTCAACAAAAAGCCCATATTACAAATTATCAATTTGGCCCGTTAGTCAAAATAGCAATTTAGCCCATTTAACGATCTAGCAAATTTTGGCCCATATATATCGATTTATCAAGTTGGGCCCATATAGCAATTTATCAAATTGACCCATTAAGGGTATTTTCGTAATTCGGTCCATAAGGACATTTCGTAATTCAGCTCATTAGGGGCATTTTTGTAATTTGGCCCATAAGGGCGTTTTCATAATTCGGTAATCGTACCCACTAAGGGTAATTTGGTAATTTACCCGCCAAGGGTATGATGGAAATTTTTGCAACCTAGGCTTAATGACTAATTTGGAGCATAAAAATCAAAACTGTCCATCTGCGTCGTACTGACTAAAATGACTATAACTCGAGTTGGGAAACTCAAAATTTCGGTCCGTAAATTTTCTCTGAAACTAGACTCATATAACTTCTTACTATAATTTTTCCAGAATTTTTGGCTTAGCCAATTAGTACAGTTTATTCTTCAAAGTATCCCTTGTTTCACTGTTTGACAGTTCTGACCTCTCCTCACAAAATCTCAGATATCTTATTGTACAGAACCCAAATACTAATTTCGTTTGATCCAAATAAAAATAGACTCACTAAGGATTCTAATAATATAAACCATGTCCTGTAATTATTTTTCTATAATTTATAGTGATTTTTCAAAGTCAGAACAGGGGATCTCGAAATCACTCTGAACCAGTCTTACAAAAATCTAAAAATCTCAAAATATACTGATCCTTTGCTTGCTCCGTTTCTTTTATAAGAAAATAGACTCGATTATCTTTCAATCCATATATCCTTCAATTCCTAATTCAATTCCTACTATTTTTGGTGATTTTTTTTAAAATTACATCACTGCTGTTAACCAAAACTGTTTTGTTACAAAATATGATTACCACTTCGAACATACGTACGCCCGAGTGGCCATAGATGCTGGTCTTCGGCTTTTCAATCTTGTGACCGATTCACAGAACATTTCATGCAAACATTTAGAGAGGCATGAGATTACACATCCCATTTCAAACATGTATTCGGAAAGTAAGGGATTACACACCTTGATTAGGATTCCCTAAAGAACCACTCTTCGTTGCCCCCTAAAAATAAATTCGATCAAAAGTTAGCATCGATATCTTAAAGGTTCCAAAAGCCCAAAAGTACTCACTCACAAGAGTCACTTACCACAATCGCGATCCTTCCCTACGAGATTCTAAAATCCGGTCTTCCACTATAACTCGATTGATCAAAGGAGTGAGTGTCAACACGAATGGGAAGAAATGATAAAGACGAGATGAAGGGTTCGGCTATGGAGGAAAAATGAGAAAGAATATTCGGTTATGGGGGTATGGATTAGAGAAGAGAAGTTTGGAGCAAGAAAAAAAAATGACACAAAGTAATGCTAAAAGGAATTTGGCCTAACAAGCACCAAAGTTTTCCCAAATGACAAATGAAGAATTTGGCTACCCAAATACTCCTTCCCAAGCCGTGTGTTGCTTCTCCAAAAATGGATAAGTGTTGACCAAAAACACTTTCTAAAACATCACCCATGAAAATGCCAACATATTCCCCTTTTTACTCCTTTTCTTTTTTGTTTCTTTCTTTCCACTTTCCCATATTTTCCTCCATACCATAATTTCTTTCTACTTTCCCATAAAACATTCCTCAATTTAAGCCACTTGTTCCCCTACCTACCTTATCCTATTGATTCCTTTTCCTATGTCAATTTTTGTCTTAATCCATTAGCCACCTTATCATAAAACCAAAAGTCCAACCTTCCAAAAATATAGCTTGACCGACACATGCTAGATGAGTGAAAAGAAAACAAAAATTTTAGTCACAAAAATGCATACCAAGGGATTCGAACCTCTTCCCTCAAGCAAACATACATGGCGTCATATCTCCTTTACCACTTGCTCATCTTATGCTAACTTTTATCACTTAAATAACTTAAATTCCAAGGTTACCTGATTCCTTTTCACTAAAGTACTCTTTTACTAAAATTGATTCTAATTCCAAGTAAATCCGAGCCTTTTCAAGACTATATTTAGCACATAAAAAAAATCATATTCGAGCTAACACCAAAGATAAGCAACATATTGATACTCAAATTTTTAAGATGTTACGTAGCATGTTTATTATTTGAAGTTTGAGTGAAATTGATTGTAAGGGTTAAATAAAAAAAATGAAAATTTTTGAAGGACTAAATCATGAATTAAATAACCTGCAAGGCCTTGTATAAGGTCAAGGAGTATTCGGCCTAGGGTATTTGTGATTGAAATTGGTGAATTTTGTGTGGTGTCCAAATTGGACTAATTTGTAAAAGTGTGAAATAAAGGGGGCAAAATCATAAATTTCTTATTTATATGTGTTGGGACCAAAATTGTTATAATATGCTTAATTGAGTTTAATTTAATTCATTTAGATCAAGAAAAAAAGGAGGTAGGATCGGATCGGGGAAAAAGTAAATTGATCGACTAATCGGAAAGTTGAATTGGTGACTACTTGAGGTAAGATTTTAAGCATTTGAATTTAATTGAACTCAATTTAGTTTCATGTACTTATGTTGGATAATTGTGGCATATAAATCATTATTATGCTGAATGGTTTTGGTATGTATATCTCCTTTAGTGAGTTTAATTGCTATTGATTATTAGAGAATATGTATGTGAATCACATTGAACAATAGCAAATAAACACTGGCACTATGTGTGCGAGTTTATACCGAGCACTGTGTGTGCAAGATCGGTCGGTTAGCACTAAGTGTGCGAAAATGGGTAAGTAGCGGCACTAAGTGTGCGATACGTTACGTTTATAATTAGCACTAAGTGTGCGGAGTTAACTACTAACAGCACTATGTGTGCGATATGTGACCAAATTAAATAATATGAGAATATAATGATTTGAGGTTAGTTGGGATGTGCTGTGTTTATTCAATGTTTTTTTTTTATATGTATGGAAATTCGGCAATGGTATTATCCTATGTTACATAGTAACGAATGATTTCGAAAGATCGAAATATACTCAAGGTAAGTAATATTTACTTATGATATAAAGTTGAATAGTGGTTGAATGTGGTTGATTAATTACTTTGCCTTGAGATGTATAAGACTTAATTTATATGATGGTTATGAGCCTAATTATGTGGAATAACAAACAACTTGAGATGAATGTAAAAGAGAAGAGTTATTTCCTTATGAGTTCATACATGCTTATGTGAATGTATTCATTGCTTAAGTCTTACTAAGCTTTGGAAAGCTTATTCTATTTTGGTTAATTCTTGTGTGTATAGGTTACTTTGGAAAGCTCGATTTTGTGCTTGGAATTCGTCTCAGAAGTTCACCATATTATCATCTCTTTTGGGTATACCTTATTTTGAAGTAGTAAATTATGTTTTTATGGCATGTATAAGCTAAGGTATTTTGGAACAAGGTCAACCATGTATGTACATACTCATGCCATGCGAAAATGGCTAAATTATAGTTATTTGGTCTTGTTTGAAGTCGACCTTGATGTTTGTTAAACTTGCCAATGATATATTATGAATGTGGTAGTTGTTAAGTTAGGTTGTTGGCATATAAATCCTTAGGCATATTTGGTCTTGTAATGCCTTTAATAACTTGATTAAATTAAGGAACTTATAAACTAGTTAATCATATTTTTGTTATGAAACAGTTTTTAGCTGCAGCAGTGATGTGATTTTGAAAAATCACCAAAAATAGGAGAAATTGAATTAGAAAGTGAATAAGACATAGAATTAAAGTATATTGTGTCTATTTTGATATGAAAGAAACAAGTTAGGCAAAGGAATTATATATTATGAGATATTTAAGTTTTAGTGAGACTTGTCCTGAATGAATTCGTGAGTCCCTGTTCTGTCTTGGAAAATTTGTAAAAATTTGTACAAAAATAATTATGGAGCATAGTTTATATGTTTAGAATCCTTAATGAGTCTATTTTTGATTGGAATAAACAATGACATTATTGAAATTTTGTGCAATGAGATAACTGAGTTTTTGTAAAGATAGGTCAGAATTATCAAACAGTGAAATAGGGGTAACTTTGATGAATAAACTGTACTAATTGGCCACATGAAAAATTCTGGAAAAATTATGGTAAAAAGTTATATGAGTCTAGTTTCAAGGAAAATTTACGGATATAAATTTCGAGTTTTGTAACTCGAGTTATGGTCAATTTAATCAGCATGATGCAGTTAGGCAGCTTTAAATTTTTATGCCCCAATTTAGTAGTCAAGTCTAGTAATGCCACATACTCGACTCCGTCAAAGGGTTCGGGTAAGGGGTGTTACATAAATTTCCCAAACAAGAAGGTATAGGACCAAAAAACATATTTTGAGAAAGATCTATGATGCTTAAAGATTGCAACTTGCATAATTGAACTGGAACTTTGCCGTGAAAATGATTATCTTTCAAGAGAAGAACACTCAAAGAAGAAAGTGTGTCAATCCATTTTGGAATACTACCTGTCAAATTGTTTCCTCTAAGATCTAAAGTCACTATTGAAGAGCTATTATAAAAAGCAAGTGAAAGTGGACCTTTTAGTCTATTCCCGTGGAGGTGGACATGCTCTATGTTTGGTGGATTAAAACATGACGGTATAGAGCCAGATAAATTATTTTGAGAAAGATCCAAAAATTCCAACCTATTCAAGTTGCAAAATTCCATTGGAATAGAACCCTCGAAACCATTGTTGGACAAAGCTAATCTCTCCAAAAAAGATGCATTCCCTATCCATCTTGGGAGCTTTCCATGCAACTTGTTGTTACTGAGATCAATTTCGCTTAGTGAATTTGAAAGCTCAAAAGTAGACACATCAACATTTGTCATCTCTCCTGAAAAATTATTTCCATCCAAATATAAATTCTTCACCCCATTTACATTGAGAATCACAGGAACTACATTTCCACTGAGGTTGTTATTTGATAGTCTCAAAGTGGTCAGTGAGCCTTTCGTAATCAACTCTTCTGGTACTTTTCCATACAATTGATTGTTTGATAGATCTAAAAATAATAAGTCCTTCATGCCACTTAAACAAAGTGGGATATTACCTTCAAAAGCATTCTTGGATAACAATAACTGCCTCAAATGTGGAAAAGTTGAACATATATTTGATGGAATTTGACCTTGTAATTTGTTTTGGGATATGTCAATTAAAGACGCATTAGAATTAGGAGCTGACGGTAATGAGAGAGGACCTGTAAAAGAATTACCCTTCAAGATGAGAACTCTTAACTTTGTGTTGTTCTCTAACAACCAAGTTGGGAATGTTCCGCTGACATTGTTTTGAGAAAGATCCACATATCTCAAGTCATATTGGTAGTAAAGGAAGGTAGGAAGTTTAAGACTGAGTTGTTGAGATGTTATACACTTCGACAAATGGATGGCTTCTAATTGAAACTTTGGGATTGAGGTATAAAAGAAAGGTTCCATTACCATCTTGTTTTCACCAATCGAAAGGGCTTTGAGGTTTGAAAGGTTTGCAAATGGTGCGAATGATAACGGAATTTGAAAATGGTTCCTCGAAATATGTAACTCACGAAGAGATGTCAATTTATTGAAACAAGGAGGAAGCATCCCCTCAAGTGCATTCTCTCTCACATCCAACACTTCAAGGTTCCTTAGATCACACCATCCTGAAAATTTTATAAATTCATGGAAGAAGTTTCAATTAAATTTTGTTTTATAAAAAAGAATAGGAGATAATATATTACAAAAAGCTCATTAAGAAATCAATTTGAGCCATAAAATTATTTACCTTGATTAGGTAAGGGACCAATAAGTCCACAACCATATAAAGACAATGTTTTAAGAGAAGTGAATATTCCAATGCTTTGCAAAATGTTGGTGCTGAGATTGGATCTGTCAAGATATATTTCCTCCACATTGCTCGACACATTTGATTCTAAGCAATGACATAACAGTATTATAGAAAGAAGATCATAATTGATGAGAAAACCTCAACTAAGTGGAATGCTTCCATGTGTGAAAACATCATTGAGATAAATAATTTTTTATTTTCAAAAATTATATAAATATATAAATATTTTTTTATGAATTAGATTATTCATGATTTATTCAACATAAATTTTGATAGAGAGAAGATGTTGAAACTTTAATATAACTCTTCATCCATTTTATTAATTATTCTATTTTTTCTTTTTAGTATTTTCTTATATTATTTTTTAATATAAGTAGTTAACTAATATAGCTAATTTTTATAATTTTCAAACTCCAATCAACAACACTATAAATAATATTTATAAAATAAAACATGTCTACACTAAAATTGTTATATAACCTTTAAATTCACCAATACTTTATAAAAAGAATCAAATATATTGAAATCAACCTGGCATTTAATTCATAAATGCTAAAAGATATTTTACTCACCAATAAATAAAATTCAAAAGAATTATAAGTAAATTCAGAGAATTAAATGAAAATTTTAAAGCACTAAATCTTGGCCCCAAAACAGTTAAGTTGAAATATGTCATATCTCTCTTTTACTCTTTACAAATGTGAAATTTTAAAATTTAGGTTTAATTATTAATACTGTTAAAATTATTTTATTAAATCCATATTCATTACTTATTTTTTAGTTACATTGCTACTAAGTTTTTTTTTTCATTTCAAAATGTCACACCAACAAATTATTTTAAAAAATTAAAAATATTAATAATTAAACTTGGATTTGAAATTTAAAAAAATAGATACCAAATTCCTAAAAATAAAAATATAGAAATTTAATTACAAATTTATAAATATTACGTATAAAAATTAATAACATATGCATTTTAAAATTTATAAAAATTTTTAAATGGAAGTTTACTCAAAATGTATGTTTAAATTTCATAAAATTGAAGTTTTTTTTAATTATTCAAAATGGACATTTATTTATTTTTGGCCAAAAATTGCCATTTATTTAACTCTAATATGTATTTTTATGTTTTATACTATTAAAAATATATGAAATTAAAATATAGTTATACTACATATTTTCCCATAAATATATGTATTTTTATTTATAATATCATTGTTTTTATTGTTATAATTATTTTTTATCTCATAAAAATTTAATAAATTATTTAAAAAAATATATTTATACAGACAAAATAATTATAAACATTAATATTTTAAAATTATGAAAATTTTAAAGAATTTTAGTTTCAAACCAAAGTCGAAACACATTATAATGGAAGATTTAGAAAATGTTTCACGAAACCCATGTTTTACTTTCAAGTATGGTATAATATAAATTTATTAATATTTATGACAATAACCATTATTATAATATCTGACATCAAAACTAAATTTCTAAATTAAAGAAAGGAAGTTTAATTAGATGATACCTTGGTGGATCACCAAATCTTTCAATTCATTGCCGCCCATATATAGTTCCCTTAAGTTGATAAATGCTTCCAAATCTAGGAAAACAAAAACAACAAATCAACTTCATTATATTCTCTTATAACATTATTATATTCTTGTTAATAAACTAATATTTGTACCTTTCATATCTATTGATCCTTTCAATTGATTGCCACTTATACCCAAAGATTTCAAATTTGAAAGCTTGTTAAGGGATGCAAATACACTAGTATTGAACTGATTGTAATCTAAATAAAGCTCTTCCAAGTGGGTCAACTCCAATTTTCTATCACCATCTACAAAAGATTTATATAATTTCATCACTGAAATGAATTGGCATAAAATTTAATTATATGTAAGAATTTAGGTAATTGGTTAAATATAAATGCATACCTTTAAAGGATTGAAAGCTTTCAATTTGATTCTCCCTTAAATCGAGTTTCTTCAAATTTGTTAAATTGCTCAATCCTATATATATCCACATCCAATTCAAATAATCACTATGTTAATAATTTTAATTTCTACTAAATATTTTAATGAAATAAAAATGAAAAAAAATGTAAATCTAAAAGTTTAATTGAAGTTGAAAATCCTCAAACGTGAAATGCGAATATTCAAATTTGAAACATTTGATTTTAAAAAGTTTTAGAAAGAATTATAAAGAAAAAAACTAAAAATAGCTTTAGTACCTTTAATATCTAATGAGCCTTGCAAATCGTTGTAGTACAAAGTCAAAGACTTTAGGCTTAAAAGCCCTTCAAGAAAGGAAATTGTGTTGTTCCGAAATAGATTATCAATCAAATCAAGTTCCTCCAAGTTTGTTAACCTCAGTTGTGTTCCATCTATCATTGGAAGAAAATAATTAGTAGAGTTAATATAATTCAATATATAAATAGTTTGGAAAAATGTTTCATTCAATATATATAAAAAAAAATGATGGACAACTCCAGGCCATAAATTTGGAAAGGCAGAGCCAAATTACAAGCTTTCCGATGAAATGATAACTACAATTTACAAGTAAAACTTTATTGATTCAATATATAAATACTAAACTTGTAACTTTGTTTGAGATACTTTCAATTCTCTTCCTACTTAAATTACTCAATTTTGAAATTCAATCCCAAATATTGATGATATGATAAAATCAAATCACATATTGCAATAACTTTTCCTTCAACATCAATTTATTTTAAAGAATGCTATTCTTCAAATAATTCCAACTTATATCAATAATTTCCAATTTAATGAGACACTCAAAACCTGATTTATATATTATATCATTAGTTACTACAAAACATAAATAAATAATAATACTCCATTTTTACAATAAAAATTCACTAAAGATGATTAGGAAAAATGAAAGAAAATACATTTGAAGTCTGTCATTGCCTTTTGAAATAATAGTCGGTCAAGAATGTTATGCACAAATACTTATATCTTTATTTCAAATGCTTTCAATTCTGTTCTCACTTAAATCCAAGTACTTTAAATTTGTCAAAATTTTCAATTTTGAAATTCAATCATAAATATTCATTAGTTATATATATATATATATATATATATATTCAACATTAACTTTCCCTTAAATGAAAATTAGTTTTAAAGTAAAAAAGAAACATATAAAACCAGTCTACCTTGAATATGAATTGACATATAAATACTATACTTATACCTTGGTTTGAGATGCTTTCAATGTTGTTGAAACTTAAATCCAAGTACTTCAAGTTTGTCAAATTATTCAATTCTGAAATTCAATCCCAAATGTTTATCAGTTATATATATTCATCATATGATAAAATCAAATGGCATATTATAACAACTTTTCCTTGAACATACATTGATTTTTAAAGTTAAAAAGAAACAGGTAAAATCAGTCTACCTTGAATATGAACCAGCCTTCCTTTCAACTGATTCCTTCTCAATCTTAAAGTCTTCAAGGATGAAAGATTTCTCATATGGAACAAAATGCTATTCTTCAAAAAATTCCCACTTAAATCAAGAGTTTCCAAGTTATTGAGTCTTGAAAGCAATTGAAAACCTGATATATATATATATATATATATATATAATTACTTGTTAATTGTTTATTCTTTCTTAACTATATGAAAATTTTACTAAAGCAAAAGTGGAATTACAACGGATAAAAAGAATGGAAAACTAGGTACCAAGCCTAGAAGACCAGCCTCAAACTAACACCAGACCAAACTTAATTTACCTCTTGGATGACTTGATCCTTCAAATTTGTTGTATGATAAATCTAAATACCGGAGAGATGAAAGCTCACTCAAAGATAACCAAATGCTATCATTCAAGTAATTGTAACTTAAGTCAAGGATCTCCAAATTACTCAATGTGGATGATAGTTTTCCAAAGCCTGTAGAAATGTTCTTTTAAATATATAGAAGAAGCTAGTGACTTTTCTTCAATAAAATAAAATAAAATAAAAGTAATTGTAAATTAACAATGGAGAGAATAGTGGAATAGTAAAAGATGTAATTAAGGAAAAATTAAAGGCACGACCTTTATTTTCAAGGTTACCACCTATGATATTTCCCGACAAATAAAGTCTCTTCAACTCCTCAAAAGGAAGAAACATAGAGGCATTGAGATACCAATAATCCATGTTGTATTCCCATTTTGTAGAATTAAGGGAGAGTTGTATGACTCTCTTAGTGGTGGTGTTGCACTTAACTCTTTCCCATTTACAACAATCTGAACCCTTCAGATCAACCCAACTTTTCAATGGGTTACCATAATTGAAGAAAGGTTTGAGATGCAAGAGAGCGATTCTCTCATGCTCCAAACAAGCATCAGTAGTACACCATCTGCATCCTTCTAACACCAACAACATTACTGCCATCCTAATAAACCATAACCATTTCCACTCCATCATCATCATCTCTCTGTTTTCACTTCTCTCTCAGCTATATGTTACTTTTTTTTAACTTCTATATGTATATAATATAAAGAAGCCTAAGCTTCTTATTTATATACAAGCACGACATATTGTATCCCACTAATTCATTATAATATAAAAATAATATATAATTAATTAATTCCCCAAAAAATGGATCAATCTAGGCTTCTTATTTACGTAAATTCCTTATTGCAAAAACTCTTGGTGGAAATTCGTTAGGAATGGATAAATGGACCACAAAAATGCTTATCAACTCTTGACTTTGGCGTTCAATGCTAAATTTATTTTATTTTATTTTTCATGGAGAGAAGATGGGATGACAAGAATCATAAGTTTTTAAGTCATTTAAGTTTACACAAATATTAATCACTCATAAAAACAAGTCTTGACAATCTATTAATGAATTTAAACATGGCTTAACGTTGATTTTAAATCTAATGTTGATGTTAATCATGAAAGGCGAATGGCCAAAAAAATATGAAAAGTGAGAGGTGGATATAAAATCGTGTAGTTGGGGTTATAAAATTCTTCATGTGGCTTTCTTGTGAGTTTCACTTATACTCTTCTTACACTTGTACAAAGTTAGTCTTGACTTGGCTTTATTAATGGAAAATTTAGGTCTTCATTTTTCGTTTTATTCATGGAAATTTTACTTCTTTGATTTTGGTTTTATTAATGGAAATTTTAAGTCTTTAGTTTGCTTTTATTCTTGCAAATTTTAGGTTTTGATTTTGGAAATTTTAGATTTTGAAAGTTTTTTGCTTTTGCCTGGAAGATTTTGTAAGTTTAGACCAAATATGATTATATAATTTTTACTACTTTTTTTTAATATTTTTAAAAACAGTAAATATTTAAATATATTTTTTAGAAAAATATTTAAATATAAAATATATAAATTTCTTTTATTATACATTTTTACATTTTTTAATAGTTTTATATAAAAGGATGAAATGGTAATTTTATATAGTAGAGTAGGATGGAATGGGATAGAACGAGGAATTACCATAACGGCTTCATAGTCATTGTCCAATGGAAAAAAAATCCACCCATCCCACTTCGCATCCACTTTTTTTTAAAAAAAATCCACTTCATTCTAAGTAGATCGTTCTGAAATTCACCGGATGGTTTAGGATTTGCTACCTCTACATAAACCTCTTCAAACCGTTAAATTTATTTAACTCGAAATTTGAAAAAGATATCGATTTTTTAATATGACTTAGAATTTTACTTGAATATTTTTACAATTAGTTAATTAAATTGGGTTATTTAAAAAAAGCCCCTCTTAACTAATAGCCCAAAAAATTAAAAAGTTTCAATGTAAATAAATTTTGTTTTATGGAAAAATAAAGTCTTGAAATATTACTTTCTGTTTTGGAATGTTGAACTTTATATTGACATCTGAAAATTGATAGCGAACCGACTTATATGTACAAAACTTATATTAACTAGATTTTTAGTAAATAATATGTAAAAATAACAAGTTGGCATGGCATTACACATATGATAATATGTTTGTCACGCCAAATCTTGGAGATAGTAGAACTTAATGAATTTAACAAATATCGTTTAGTGAGGATTAAAATTTTAAAATTTGAAAAGCATAAGATCTAAAATATCAAATTAAAGTCTAGGAATTAAATCTACAACTTCAATAAAGTACAAAAACTATGGTAGAGTTTAACCTTTATATAATAATTTCCTTATGTGAACCACAATTCAAGTACATTCCACAAATAACATTAAAAATTTGGCATGTGTTTTTTTTAATATTTATTTTTTTAACATTATATACTACACCTCTACAGGACACGTGTCAATCCTCTAATCCTACTTATGGAGTTTAAAAACTCCATCTGCAGTGTACCAAATATTAGTCCTAATTATATACTATTCATGATTTAAGGATAAAGATAAAATATAATATTTGCTTAAAAATCTCTATTATATACATTTGGTGACCCACTGTGATGTAATATGGCACCATCTACGAAGTAGTTGGAGGAAATTGTTAAGAAAATATCATTACGTATATCAACAATCACATAATTCATTAAATTAACTTTCAGATGTTGACTATTGACTTTTGCGTCAACCTTGTGTTTATATAACCCCTTATGAAAATAATCTCACAATTAATGCCTGAAAAATTATTATACATCAATTTATAGTTTTAATACCTATACTTACTCAATTGAATTAAAATTTTAATTTCAATTTATTAAAATAACTAACATTACTAAAATTTGATTAAAAAAAAAACAGAAACTAGAAACCATAAATTCTCTAACATTTGCTAAAATGAGAAAAAGGTGGAAATTTAGTGGAGACCATCAGCTTTCCTATTAACAAAAATGAAGACTTAGAAAATGTGCAATCAAAATCCAAGTCGTCGTTATGGCCCCAAAAAAAGGTATGTTAATTTCTCTATCTTCAGGATCAAAGATAAATAATAAATTTTATAAAGTTAAAAGTATAATTTTATAATTATATTAAATTGGTAATTTGTTAACTCATAACATTAATTTTTTTTATTTTTCAAAGTGTTTACGAGAACGAGTTCATATTGTGGAAAATTAAAGTTTAGGAATTTTAATATTATATACTATATCTCTATAGGACACTTGTTAATCCTCTGACCCTATTTATAGAGTTTAAAAACTCCACCGATAGTGTACCAAATATTAGTCCTAATTATTATACCATTCATAATTTAAGGATAAAGATAAAATACAATTTTTGCTTAAAAATTTCAATTATGATGTAATATATATACATTTGGTGACCCATTGTGATGTATGATGGCACCATCTACAAAGTAGTTGGAGGAAATTGTTAAGAAAATACCATTACATATATCAACAATCATATAATTTATTGCATTAACTTTCAAATGTTGACTATTGACTTCTACGTCAACCTTGAGCTTATATAGGTCCACCTTATGGAAAGAATATCACAATTAATGCCTGAGAAATTATTATAGATGAATTTATAGTTTTAATCCCTATACTTACTCAATTAAATTAAAACTTTTGTCTTTATTATTTAATTTAATATATTTTTTTCCTCTTATTGATGTTAATGTTATTGATTTGTTAAAATAACTAACATTATTAAAAATTTCATTAGTTGGCTCATGTGGATTTTTTTAAAACAATAAAAATAAAAATTAGAAACCATAAATTCTCTAACATTTAAAAATTAAAATTATGTGGTTATTAAAAGAGTTATTTTCCATTAAATTATTGTTTAAAATATTTCATCTCACCGTAATGATATGGAATCTTTTTTTTTAAAAGAAAATCAAATGAAGTTAATTCTAACACATCCTGATTTAGAATCTTCACTCTTGTAGTTTGGTGACTAATCTCTCACCATTAAATTCTCCCTCTAAGAACTTTCCTAGCAAAACCACAACATAAAAGTTTTACAATCAAATGCACTCACATAAATAATGTTCCTCGATTAGATTAAGTGCTCTCAATGATCAATACAATAACATATACAAGTCTCTTAATTATATAGAGATTTTAAGACTTGTTAACCTAATGAAGATCATTCACAATCCCTTCTAAAAGGCAACTAAAATAGTTGAATACAATATAATAATAACAACTAAGGTAATATGAGACATTGGCAAATAAGGTACTAATGTTTCAATCTGATCCAACTTCCTCAATCTAAGGAATTAGATAGATTTGATCCGATCCGATTTGACTCGGCCCTTCAAATAAGTTTCTCCAAGTACTATAATATTCATTGATGGACTTGATATAACCCACGTTATCAACTCAGCCCAAAGATACGGTTCAAACTCATAAATGTTAAAAGTTGTTTACTGTGCCTATGTGCCATGGTGGTAAGGAAGTGGGCACTTCCTTACCAACATTGCAACAACTCCAAATTTTTCAACAGAAATTTAGTGGAGATGCCCATCAGCTTTCCTAATTAACAAAAATGAAGACTTAGAAAATGTGCTATCATAATCCAAGTCGTCGTTATGGCCCCAAGAAAAGGTATGTTAATTTCTCTATCTTCAGGATCAAAGATAAATAATAAATTTTATAAAGTTAAAAATATAATTTTATAATTATATTAAATTGGTAATTAGTTAACTCATAATATTAATTTTTTTATTTTTCAAAGTATTTACGAGAACGAGTTCATATTCTATTGTGTGAAAAATTTTAGTTTTATGAAAAAAAAAATCTTCTATACATATAATAATATGTTTACCGCACCAAATTTTGGAAATAATAAACCTTAATAAATCTGACAAATAATATTTAATGTATTCGGTAAATGAATAATAACACCTAATGAATTGAGTAAAACAAATAATGAAAGTTTTATAAAATAAAAATAAAAATAAATTTAATCAGATACGTGTCATGTATTAAATCTTACTCGTGGAGTTCACAATGAACAAAATACTAATTAATCCATAATTGCAAAAAATACCCAAACTTTAAACATAGGTTCATTACTATTGACTGTGTCAACCTTAACCTTGAGAATTATTACAGGTCAATTTCTAATTTTAGTTTTTATATAATTAAAGTGTTATGAAAAATATTTTAAAAATAACACCTTTAAAACATTTTTTAAAGGTTTTATATAAACTATTAAAAGGTATAAACACTCTCATAAATATATATATATATATATATGTTTGGTGAAACCAAATCCGACTTGTTTTACGAGGAAAGTTCCTATATCGTGTAGAAAAATTTAGTTTTGTGGAAAAAGAAGGTCTTCTATGCACTAATTTGTGGCAATCACATGGGGTTTGGGAATCTGAATTTTGATAGCCAACCGACATTGACATAATTTGATTAAATGTATGATCTTTATTTAGACCAAGTATATATGTCTTGTTTTACCAGGAAAGTTCATACCGTGTGGAAAAATGTAGTTTTGTGGAAAAAGGTCTTCTATGCACTAATTTGTGGCAATTGCATGAGGTTTGAGAATCTGAATTTTGATAGCCAACCGAGATTCACTAGCTTTAAAATTTATTATGTTTACACTTTTCGTTTTGGAGAAATAGGTAATCACAACAACTAATTTAATTAAACGCAATTTAATAATTAATGTTTTTTTATAATTTAATTACATCAACTATATTTAAATTTAAGATTTCTACTAAACCACTACTTTAAATCTATCCATTATCGTATAACTTCTCTTTAATAATTCAGTAATCTTTGAACATTCATTAGTTTTTGAAACATAAAATTTGTAAATAATTATTTTCACCTAAAGTACTCCATTAATCAATTTAATTTAATTCAAAAAATTATGATAATACTTGAAATTAAAAAAAAAACTAGATAATTGAATATTTGTATACAAAAATAAAACAAACAAGACAGACTTAAGCTTTCTTACCACAAAGGAAAGAGCTTTATTCAAAAAACAAAACTAACAAAATACTCCTAAAATTCATCTAAATACATCTTCGAAAGATGTAATATTCAAGAAGATGTAATTCACCTAAAATTCAACTAAACTTTGCGAAAACCTTTCATCTTTACTTATTTGTCCGAACCGATCCATATGAACTTGACGCATGTGAAACCTGCATCTAAAGTTAATTGTTAAAAATCTCCATTATATAGGAAAAAAGCATCACAGAAGCCACAGTAATTCCAATTTAGCATTAATAATGAATAGCCATGTTTAGAAGATGGCCTTTGGACAAAACAATTAAAGCAATGAGGAGACCTTTCAGCTATTCGTGACTGTAACCACAATGTAATCCCGCAGAGCAAATAAGCAAAAAGAAGAGGAATCTGTTGGGCATTAGGATAATTATGAGATCATCCCATAAAATTTTGGACACATTGATACTTCACATGGGAAAAAACATAGCCTAAGATACTACAAGTTCTATGGTGGTGTTTTCCGGTTCATCGAAAATAAATTATAAAATTTTGAATTTTCGAAGATTATTTTGTAATTTTTAGAGGGATGAATTTGCATTTATTTCAAAACTATTAAGGATTTAAGGGATATTTATATCAATTTGTTATTCGATTTTTTAAAAATAGTTAAGCTATGAAATTCAAATTGAACTCAGAAAAATCTAGTTATTGATTCGAGTTAATTAAAAAAATTAATCCCTATACTTACTCAATTGAATTAAAATTTTAGTTTTTATTATTTAATTTCATATATTTTGTTCCTCTTATTAATATTAATGTTATGGATTTATTAAAATAACTAACATTATTAATTCTCTAACATTTAAAAATTAAAATTATTTGGCTATTAAAATTATGATGCTGAATTGAGAAAAACAAATTAATACGTATATTTTTTGATAATTATGTATTAATTTGTTTTTTTCAATTTAACATTATAATTTTAATAATATTAGCATCCAGAATGTAACTTTAATAATGAACACCAAAGAGCAAAGGAAATTTAAACTACTCAATACAACGGATTAACTCACCAAATTATTATTGAATATTAAAATATAATAGGAAAACCAATAAATACAAATAAAATAATAAAGGAAAACACACACTAATTTTAAGAGGTTTAGCAAAATGCCTCCATTCTCGGACATCAACACTGTCGTAACCATTTTTAATAAAACGGGAATCGACTAAATTTTAAAAATAAAAAAAGGGAGTCGCCACCGATCTTTATTAGGGTGTGATCGAATCACCCCGTTTTAATAAAAACACTTTGGTTTACTAAAACAATGGCTTTGGTCTACAAAATTTGAGAAAATGGGTTCGGAAGTCGGTTACGTGCGAGGAAGGTTAAGCACCCTCGCAACGCCCAAAATCGGTACCAAATTGATTAATTAATGTCCCCATGTCGAAAGTTTGAGAATTTTGAAAGAATCTAAGAATTTGATCCCTTTTAGAAATATTTGAATTTTCTCGAATTGAATATTATGATTTTCCCGTTTCGAGAGAATAAAATATCACATCCAGTACATAGGACACAACGATTTTAATCTTCGAATCCAAGAGCATCACTTAATCTTCGAGACTCATATATCAAAACCTCAAAAGGATACTCAAATATTTAGCCAAACGAAAGAACCGAAACCCAACACATAGGGTACGATCTCTCAAATTTCCGAATATCGAATATTGCCCTATTTTGAAAATTTTGGTTTTGAATGAGATTGATAAAAAATTAGGTTATGTTTTGAAGAAATGTTATTCAAAGCGCGGAGGGAATTACGCGATGAAGAGAACTATAATGCAACATGAATTTGGTGCAATGACAACATAATATACATAATGCATGACATCGAAATTATTAATCTAAAATATTAGCATGCATAAGTAATAATAATATTATCGATGATGGACAATAATATGAACATTGATAATGATAACAATGAAAATACGAAGAAACGAATCATAATACACGCGAAAATAATCACATAGCATACAATATTTAAACATCAATATGAACAGTCGCAAAATGATGGATCGAACAACTTTCAAAATAAATAATACTTGAAACAATTTAAGATAATTGATAAAATGACTTTGAGTAAAAAATGCATAGTGAAAAGTAGATAATACTTTTAAAATAATGTCAAGAGATTAAAATACAGTTTATATAATGTTTTATAAGAAAATAGTATAAAGATTCAAAATAAATAAAAATAACAATGTTTAAGAAAGATAAAGAGCTTTATAAATGCCGAAAACTGTTTTAAAACCAAAATAAAATACCAAGGACTAAAACCGCAAATATCAAGCAAAAGGGGCGGACCAGGACCCGATTGAAGCACGAAGAAAATGATGGGGGTGAGAATTTAAAAACGAAAAAGGATGTGGGTGGGACTTGGTCAAATAGCGCCGCAAAGGTGGGGGACTGACTGCGCAAATGTCCCATTTAAGGGAATACACGCAGTACCTTGGAACCCAAAACGTCACCGTTTCGTCAAGAGTCTTAGAACCAGATTAAAACACATTACGTCATTTTAAGCTAAAACCCTAGCCCTTCCCCCTAATTTCTCCTTCAGCCGCTCTTCCCTTTTTCCTTCGAAAACTGAAAACCTCTCCCTTTCCCCTTCGTTTCGTTTCCTATTGGGGTCCTTCCGTCCGCCATCGATCAGGCTCCTTTAGATTGCCCGTTGCACCACCCTCGTATACGACAGTCGATGGTGTTCGAAGCGGGCCATCAGCCCCTGTTGTGAGACTCCTTCTTCCGAAAGCCAGATCCTTGGGGTCCCGAAACGGAGGAAAGGGGCTCCGGTGTCTCTCTTCAGACCGGGCACTGTCGATGGCGAAGGAGGGTCCAACGCCGCGACCAAAGGGGTTTCAAGCTTGGACCCGACGACGGAGACGAGATCCCGACTTCGCAGCCTCAAGGTAAGTTTCTCTTTCTTTTGTTATCGTTTTTTTTAAAAGGTTTTTGAAATGATAAAATCAAAACACACAATAAACGAGAATGCCCATAAATAAAAATGAAACAAACAAGATCAACCTTTGATTTTTCAATTTCTGTTTTCGATCTTTGATGCAAAAAAATCTGTTTTTGAATATTTGTTCTTCCTTTTTTTGTTTGCGATTTTTAGTGCTAAAAAAATTCGAACCCCTTTTACATAAAGTTACGGCTTTATAGCCGAACACTGAATTCCCTTCCATTATTCTAACTATTTCTCCCATCTTCTCTCTGTTTTCGCTCTCTTTGTCCCTGTCTTTTTTGTTTTGTGTTGTCTGCAGGGCATGGGCTATCGGTGCTGGTGGAGGCGTGCGGGTGCTTGATCGGTGCGAGGCGCGCGGGGGCCGAGGTATCGTGGGTACAAGAACCGATGTGCGTGGTGGCCAAAACGAGGCGAAGTGCGCGTGTGGCCGACGCGCGAGGCAAATGAAGAGGCCGTATGCGGTGTTTGGCTAGGGTTTCTTGTTTTTTCGGTTTGGGCTGTTGTGGACTAGGCCATTGGGCCGATTGTAACTTTGGGTTTAGGTCTGTATAGGTCAAGGGTAGTATTTAGGCTTGTACTGTTTGGGTTGGTTTAATTACTTGGGCTGTAATTGGACTTTGGACTTTATCAATTTTGGTTTTTATTATTATTAGGTTTTTGTTTTTACTGTTTTGGTACTGATTGCCTAAGGCCAAAATTGGTTATTACAAACACCGTATGGTAAGAATTACAAATTAAGGAAACCCTCAATTAAAAGACTTTTCCAAAGTAAATAATTGTATACAAATAAAGTGAGCGATCAAATTTGGGCTGCTTCTCAAGTGAAGACTTTAAGCCTTCTTTTATAGCAAGGTTGAGGCGGCAACCTTTTAATCCCAAACGGTGTGGGATATAAATGAGCCAACACCAACATTTACTATATCTAGTTTCTTGGGGTAGTCTCTTAAGACTATCTATCAACTTCACTGCAGATCAAATGAAGGATTATCAACAAACTTGTCTCTTAATTTGTCTCTCTTCGGGGTTTATAAAGTTAAAATTATAATTTTATAATTATATTAATATATAATTTCATAAATTCTTTAAAAGAATTGTATCTTTTAATTTTTTAAATTAAATTAGTAATTCATTAACTCATAATATTGTTTTTTTTATTTCTCAAAAGTATTGGCGTAAATCTGATAATTAATCATTCATATTCTATCATTTAAGTATTGGTAAAGACAAATCCAACTTGTTTGACCAAAATAAGTTTCTGTGGTGTAGAAAATTTTAGTTTTGAGGAAAAAAGGATCTTCTCTGCATTAATTGGTAGCGTTCACATTAGGTTTGGGAATATTAAACCTTTGAAATTTGATAGCAAAAACGTATATATACAAAATTTTATTTCTTGACATTTTAATATTTACTTTGATATTGTTAAAAGGATAGTTATGAATACTAAGGATATTAATTTTTTTTATCTTTTTTTCTTGGTTTTTCATGCAATATGAGTAGATTTCAATTTTTTTTAATGATAACATTGTATACCATAATAAAATAAAAAAATACAATATTTAAAATTATTGATAATTTTTCTCGAATTTTTAAATAGAAGGATAAATACCTCGAATCTACGTTTTCATGTATTGACAATAATATTGATAACAACCAAACAAGATTCAATCAAAAAAATAAAAAATATAAATATCCAAAAGTTTTTATAATTTTTGTGTTGATTTATTATTAAAAAAATTATATATTTTAAGCTATGACTAGGCTTGAAATTGAATTTACTGCCATATACAATATTTTAGCTAGGTTTGAGTTTTAAATTGAAATTTTTATTATCTGTTGAAGGTTGATTCTATGGTTGCTTGTGTGCTTGAAACAATAGTCACTTCTTTAGGTATTGTTTCATTGTCTTACTCATTTTTTGAGTAGAGAGAATAAAATATAATCCAATTCATAGTACGAGGACTTCTATGATGCTTTTACCTAATTCTACTCATTTTTTAATTTTATGCCATTTACAATTATATGGTTTATATAGCCTATGTATCAAATACTTTGTTAATCTGATATAAAATTCGTCCTTGTATATAACCATAATCATATGATTTATATAGCCTTATTGGTAGTTGAATGCATTTACCCAAAATACACAATGATGCTAAATTGAGAAAAACAAATTAATACGTATATTCTTGTGGGTGGAAATTTATTTTATGAAAAAAAAAATCAACTATAGAAGAGAAGGGAAAGGAGAGCTTTCGATTGGTGCAAAGTTGTGTGAATGGAGAAGGCCATGCAACAGTAATTTTAACAATCCAGTGACTTAAATGAACACTTTTGAATAGTTTAGTATCATTTTGTACCTTTTTAAAATTGTGTGTAATAATCTAGTGACCTTAGATATAAATTACCCTAATTATTGTTCTCAAATATGTTTTTATGTGGTTTCCTTGTGAGATTTATTTACGAGAACTTTTAAGTGAACGGAAATATGTCCTTTGTTACACTTCAAAAAGTCTTAAAATAAAATTTTAAACATAAATATTTATATTAATATATGCAACCTTAAATAAATGAATTAAAAAGAATTGAATCACTAAATTGAACAAGGCAAATTAAGAGATTTGATATGGAAATAATGTAAAAACAATGGGAACAAAATACAATAGACAAATTAACATCAATACCACAAGAATACATGATCAAAATCTTCAGAAAACAAATTATAAATGCTTAAAGTTTTATAAAAAAATTGTAATTCTTTAAAAAGGCAACAAAATAAATCTAATTGACTAGGGATGATAATGAATCGTTCTTTTTTTTTTTCTCAGCAAAAAGACTTTATTAGGAAGAAAGGAACACATCGTACAAACACTGCCAAAAGCAGTTAACATCCAGCCATCAAAAACCAAAAACTTAATGGCACAGTACAACATAGACTACTGCTATTGGAAGCAACAAAATCAGCAGCTAACAAATACAAAACCAAGAATTTCTATCAATGCCACTCTTTGCAAGCACATCCGCAAGACTATTTGCCTCCCAAAAAATGTTGACAAAGGAGAGAACTTTAACCTCACCACATAATTGATCCAATAGTTTGAACATCTCCCAATATTTCCACGGTCCAAAATTCTGATATTTGCACCAAGTAACAACCAGACTCGATAATTAATTTAGGAGCATCCTTGCACTGAAATTTGATGAAAATCTGTAGTACCTTGATAACAGCTTTGCATATATTTGATCCAATTTAAATATTATTAATTCGGAAAATATTTAAATTTGGAGAATTAAGGGAGTGGCCTAATCATCTCATTAGCTTTTTATAAAATTAAAAAGAATATGCAATAATGTAATTTACCGATTATATTCACTTTTTATTTCATACGTCTGGAATGTTATTTTCTTATTGTTTTCTCCTTATTTTGCTATCATTTTACTATTATATTGCTACTATTTTCTTGTTATTGTTTGGATATGGTATAAAACTTATTTTATTATTAATTTTGTTATTATTTTAAAAGCATTTGCTAATTTTATTATTATTAATTTTAGAGGCATTTACTTGTTAAGTTGCATCTATCTTAGTGTTATTTAAGCATACATATTTTTTAAAATTTATTTTCAATTTGTTGAAAAATATTTATTTTGATGTTTTTAGTATTTTTGATATATTATATATATTTAAAAATTATATAAAAATAATATAAAATTTAATACGGCAGGTCAGGCCGGACTCGGGTTTTAGTATTTTTATCCGAGTCGAGCTTGGGCAAAATTTTAATAAATGGGCCTAAATTTTTAGTTGAGCCTGACCTAAACTTAGCCCGGTCCAGCCTATGAGCACCTCTATTGCATATACATGATAATGAAATATGATTTTACTTTAAATTTTATAGAAAAAAAATAGATAGCTGAAAATGATAAAGCCATAAGATAAACTATAAACATCCTTCCCACAAGACAAGAGTTTTTATTCAAAATGCAAAAATCAACAAAATATTCAACACTACCTAACTTCGCAGACTTAAACAATTAAGTGAGGAAATCAAATCACAATTTTTTTTGAAACAATATCAATTAAATTTGATAGCTAAACACATTGCCTAAAAATGCGATAAGCAAGAAAATTGCCTACATTTGAGTAGCGACAGGTGGTGATGCATTTCCTAATGAGAGAAAACGAAGCTCTTCGCCAATATGGATTTATGTAGAGGACAACAAAAATTGTCAACAACACTACTACATAAGAAACCAAAAAGCACACAAAAAAAATCATAAGTATCCAGCAAACCATCTTCTCCTTTATCTTTTGATACAGTTGATATTGTTGATGGTGAATCAGTTTTGGAACAACTATGCAGCATATCTCCACAAAGGAAAGGGTTTCCTTCGTTACAGTTTTCAATAAAGGTCCCAAATTGAACTTTTGGTTTGGGAATACTACCTGACAAGTTGTTGTATGCCACGCTAAAAACCTCCAAAAAGTTCAACTCTACCAACTAATTGGGGATTTCACCACTCAAATTGTTGTAAAAAAGGTCCAAACTCTCAATTTGATGAAGTTTGGAAGATAATAAGGGTATAACCCCGTCAACTTATTGTGTCACAAGTTTAAAGAATGGATTTCACAAGTTCCCTAATTCTAGTGGGATATGACCAATTAAGTTGTTACAAGATAAATCAATCCCGGTCATATATATGCAAGGATGTTGCCTCCATATGAATAGAATCCACTCTTTGTTGTGAGCTCTATTACTACTTCTAAGTAGCTGGAAGGATAGAAATAATCTACGTCAACTCCCAATGTTTTCATTAATCCGTCCCCTGTTAAAGTTGGACTAGTTTCCCAAATAGTTAGAATCTTATTTCCTTGCGTTGGAAGGGTTAAATTTCCCAAACAAGAAGGTATAATATCAAAAAACATATTTTGAGAAAGATCTAAGATGCTTAAAGAATGCAACTTGCATAACTGAACTGGAACTTTGCCATGAAAATGATTTTCTTTTAAAATAAAATAAAATATTACATTCACTGTTTTTTAAAAATAGGAGTAACTATAAAATTTAATTATTATATAATATTTTTATAAAAACTATTTATTTCTACTAAACCACTACTTTAAAACTACCCATTATCTATTGGCTATAGCCCATCTTTGACTTTTCAAAGATGGTGGCTATAGCAAGTTGAAGCAAATGGCCTGGTTAGGCACCGAAAGTTTTTTTGGAATGGGATAATTACAATTTTGGCCCCTATTTGAATAGGTACTTTGCAAGTTGATCCCTGAACCTCAACTATAAATAGGCCTAACCATTTCTCATTTTCTTCATCCCATAATTTGCCATTCTCTACTTAAGGCATTGTTCTCTCTCCCTATTTGTATATTTTCACTTGTAATTTTGGAGTGAAATATATTTCGTAGTGCCCGAGGACGTAGGCGAAATTTGCCAAACCTCGTTAAAATTCTGGTGTTCTTTATTATTTATTTTTCATATCTTGTGAGTGTGATTGTAGTTATTTATTGTGCTATTAAATTACGATAGAGTGATATTCTGGCTAGGAAATATCTGGTACTTAAGCGATCCTCGTGATCCACCTCTCTTTCCTGGGAATTGAACTCAGTGTGATTTATCAGTAAAATAATTATACTCTTTTACATGCTTCCGCACAACAATTGGTACCAGAGCTAGATTCGTACTTGAGGAGTACGATCGTTTACGGTACTATTCATGTATACGGTACTGTTTACGTATACAGTAGTTGGGATTGAGAAAAAAAATGGCACAGGCATCGTCATCAGCAAGGACTACGGTGACCAATGCAAAATTTGAAGTAAAGAAATTTGATGGTACCAATAATTTTGGTATGTGGCAATGTGAGATCCTGGATGTCTTATGTCAGCAAGAGCTAGATATAGCCCTTGAAGAAAAACCTGACAAGATGGATGAGAAATTTGAAGACGAAGACAAGGCATTATTGTTGTTGAATTCCCTTCCTGATGAATATGATCATCTTACCACCACATTGCTTCATGGGAAGGACACAATCACATTTGATGCAGTCTGTAGTGCATTGTATAGATCTGAGACTCGAAAGAAAGATAAAAGAGATCACAGAGATACAACTGCAGAAGTCTTAACAGCAAGAGGTCGTTCAAGCAGCGGCAAGCCTGGTAGAAGGGGAAAGTCCAAAGGGAGACCCGCCAAAGATGAATGTGCCTTTTGTCGTGAGAAAGGGCATTGGAAAAAGAATTGTCCTAAGTTACAAAAGGGCAAGGCTATTTCTAATGCATGTGTAGTAGAACATGATGAGGAGTCAGACTTTAGCTTGGTTGGCATGGCAATGGCATGTCATACTGATGAGTGGATTTTGGATTCGGGATGTACTTACCATATGTGTCCTAATAAGGACTAGTTTTCTAGTCTTAAAGAACTAGAAGGTGGAGTTGTTCTTATGGGCAATGACAGTGCTTGTAAGACAATGGGAGTAGGTACAATCCAATTAAAGAATCATGATGGTTCAATCCAAGTCTTGACTGATGTTCGTTACGTACCCAGCTTGAAGAAAAATCTCATCTCATTAGGGGCCTTAGAATCTAAAGGGCTCAAAATCACTTTGAGAGATGGATTACTAAAAGTAGCAGCTGGGAATTTGACTGTGATGAAAGGCACAAGGAGAAATAACTTGTACTTTTTAAATGGAAGTACAGTTATTGGATCACCATCAACAGTTTCTGTGAAATATGCAGATTCAGAGGCTACCAGGTTATGGCATATGCGATTGGAACATGCTGGTGAAAACTCTTTGCAGACTTTGGCGAAGCAAGGCTTGTTGAAAGGTGCAAATTCTTGCAAATTGGAATTCTGTGAACATTGTGTTCTGGGCAAGTAGACGAGGGTAAAGTTTAGTTCAACAATTCACAATATGAAAGGAATTCTGGACTACGTTCACAGTGATGTGTGGGGACCTACCAAAGTGGCTTCTTTGGGAGGTATGCACTATTTTGTTACTTTTGTTGATGATTATTCAAGAAAAGTATGGGTGTATCTAATGAAAAGAAAAAGTGAAGTATTGGATGCATTTCTGAAATGGAAAAAGATGGTAGAAACTCAGACTGGTCGAAAGGTCAAACGACTTCGATCAGATAATGGTACTGAGTACAAAAACGATCCATTTCTTCAAGTATGTCAAGATGAGGGCATCGTGCGACACTTCACTGTTCGGGATACACCACAGCAGAATGGGGTGGCAGAACGCATGAATCGAACTATACTGGAGAAAGTTCGATGTATGTTGTCCAATGCTGGATTGGGCAAGGAATTTTGGGCTGAGGCTGTTACATATGCGTGCCATCTAATTAACCGTTTGCCATCAGCTGCAATAAATGGCAAAACTCCTATGGAGATGTGGACTGGTAAATCTGCTACTGACTATGATTCTTTACATGTTTTTGGTTCCACTGCATATTATCATGTAAAAGAATCGAAGTTAGACCCAAGAGCAAAGAAAGCACTATTCTTGGGTATAACTAGTGGAGTGAAAGGATATCGTCTCTGGTGTCCTGATACAAGGAAGATTGTCTTTAGCAGAGATGTGATTTTTGATGAATCAACCATGTTAAAGGATTCACTAAAGGATGACAAAACCAGTAGTACTTTGCAGCAGGTGGAGCTTGAAAAGGTTAATAATGATCCAGCTGATATTGGAACAACAAATGATGAAGAAGTTCCGACCCAAGAACTTCTACAGCAACAAGATTCAATTGCATATAGGAGGCCAAGAAGAGAGATTCGTAAGCCTGCTCGCTTTGATGATATAGTGGCCTATGCACTTTCAATTGCAAATGATGATGCTCCTTCTACTTACACAGAAGCAATAAGTAACCCTGATGGTGTAAAGTGGAAGCAAGCCATGAATGAAGAAATGCAGTCTCTTCATCAAAATAAGACTTGGGAGTTGATGACACTACCCAAGGGAAAGAAGGCAATTGGATAGAAATGGGTATATGCAAAGAAGGAAGGATTTCCTGGTAAAAATGAAATTCGGTACAAGGCTAGATTGGTAGCAAAGGGTTATGTTCAGAAAGAAGGAATACACTACAATGAAGTGTTTTCTCCAGTTGTGAAGTGTTCGTCTATTCGGATTTTGGTAGCCTTGGTTGCGCAATATGATCTTGAACTAGTTCAGCTTGATGTGAAGAGGAAATCTATATGACTCAGCCAGATGGATTCAAGGTTGCTGGTAAAGAGAATTGGGTTTGCAAACCGACAAAGTCGCTTTATGGATTGAAACAATCCCCGAGGCAGTGGTACAAGCGATTTGATCAGTTCATGAAAGGGCAAAGGTATACAAGAAGTAAATTTGACCATTGCGTGTATTTCCAGAAGCTACAAGAAGGAACTTTCATATACTTGCTCTTATATGTTGATGATATGCTAATAGCATCTAAGAGCAAAGTTGAGATTGAGAGATTGAAGACTCAACTCAATCTCGAGTTTGAGATGAGAGATCTTGTTGAAGCTAAGAGATTTTTGGCATGGAAATATGTAGAGATAGAGCCCATGGCAGAGTTAGCTTGTCTCAGAAGCAGTAGTTGAAGAAGGTACTACAGTAGTTTGGCATGAACGAGCAGACAAAACCTGTAAGTACCCCGTTGGCTTCTCATTTCAAGCTTTCTGCACAACTATCTCCTTCGACGAATACGGAACGAGAATACATGTTGCAAGTTCTATACTCCAATGCAGTGGGTAGCTTGATGTATGCAATGGTGTGTACAAGACCCGACATTTCACAGGCAGTTAGTATAGTGAGCAGGTATATGCATAATCCTGGAAAAGGACATTGGCAAGCTGTGAAATGGATTCTACGGTATATTCAAAAGACCGTGGATTTTGGATTACTGTTCGAGCAGGATAATACACTTGGTGAAGGTGTTATTGGGTACGTTGATTCTGACTATGCCGGTGATTTGGACAAACGAAGATCAACCACCGGTTACGTGTTTACACTTGCTGAAGGACCAATTAGTTGGAAGTCTACTCTACAGTCTACAATTGCGTTGTTAACCACAGAAGCCGAGTACATGGCTGTAACAGAGGCTGTAAAGGAGGCTATTTGGTTACAAGGTATGGTTAAAACCTTGGGATTGGTTCAGGAGCATATTAACGTGTATTGTGATAGTCAAAGTGCTATTCATTTAGCAAAGAATCAAGTCTATCATGCACGTACAAAGCATATCGACGTACGATTCCATTTTGTGCGGGAAATTATTGATGAAGGGAAGATTCACCTTTAGAAGATTAAGACTGCAGATAATCCCTCAGATATGATGACCAAGGTGGTAACAACAACCAAGTTCGAACATTGTTTGAACTTGATCAATATCCTGCGAGTTTAACAGTTGAAGAAGGCACTATCAAGTATTGTTGGCAAAGGTAGAAAGAATTGTGTGAAGATAAGATTATCCTAATCAAATCTTCAAGGTGGAGATTATTGGCTATAGCCCATCTTTGACTTTTCAAAGATGGTGGCTATAGCAAGTTGAAGCAAATGGCCTGGTTAGGCACCGAAAGTTTTTTTGGAATGGGATAATTGCAATTTTGGCCCCTATTTGAATAGGTACTTTGCAAGTTGATCCTGAACCTCAACTATAAATAGGCCTAACCATTTCTTATTTTCTTCATCCCACAATTTGCCATTCTCTACTTAAGGCATTGTTCTCTCTCCCTATTTGTATATTTTCACTTGTAATTTTGGAATGAAATATATTTCGTAGTGCCCGAGGACGTAGGCAAAATTTGCCGAACCTCGTTAAAATTCTGGTGTTCTTTATTATTTATTTTTCATATCTTGTGAGTGTGATTGTAGTTATTTATTGTGCTATTAAATTACGATAGAGGGATATTCTGGCTAGGAAAGATCTGGTACTTAAGCGATCCTCGTGATCCACCTCTCTTTCCTAGGAATTGAACTCAGTGTGATTTTTCAGTACAATAATTATACTCTTTTACACGCTTCCGCACAATATTATCATACAACTTCTCTTTAACTGTTCACTATTCTTTGAACATTCATTAGTTTTTGAAACATAAAATTTATAAATAATTATTTTTACCTACATTATGAATGATGCAATTTCTAGCTATACACTAAAATACTCCATTAATCAAATTATGATAATAATTGAAATTTCAAAAAAAGAAAAATTCAAAATGCAAAGCTAACAAAATTCTCCCTAAAATTAATCTAAACACATCTTCTAAAGATGTAATACCCAAAAAAGTTACCCACAGTTGAGTAACGGCAAGTGGTGATGCACTTCCCAATGAAGGAAAACCAAACTCCTCGCCAATATGGATTTATGTAAAGGATAACAGCAATTGTTAACAACATAACTACATAAGAAGCCAAAAAGCTCACACAAAAAACATATGTGTCTAGAAAACTATCTTCTCCTTCATCATCTGATATTATTGATGTTGAATTGATTTTGAAGCAACTTTTATGAAGTATAGGTCCACAGAGAAAAGGGTTCCCCTCGTAACTGCTTTCAATGAAAGTCCCAAATTGGTTTTGTTCTCGAATACTACCTGACAAGTTGTTGTGTGCAACACTGAAAACCCCCAAAAAATTCAATTCTATCAGCTGGTTTGGGATTTCACCACTCAAGTTGTTGTAAGAAAGATCTAAACTCTCAATCTGCTTAAGTTTTGAGAATGATGAGGGTATAACTCCAGTCAACTTATTGTGTGACAAGTTTAAAGAATGGATTTCACTTAAGTTCCCTAATTCTGGTGGGATATGACCAGTTAAGTTGTTGCAAGATAAATCAATCCTAGACATTTATGCAAGAATGTTTCCTTCGTATGAATAGAACCCACTCTTTGTTGTGAACTCTATTACTTCTTCTATGTAGCTATCAGGATTGAAATAATTTACGTCTAATTTTCCCATCAATTCATCCTCTGTTAAACTTGGCCCAGATTCTATATATAAAATCATATTTCCTTCCATTGGAAGGGTTAAACTTCCCAAACAAGAAGGTATAAGACCAGAAAATATATTTTGAGAAAGATCTATGATGCTCAAAGAATACAACTTGCATAATTGAACTGGAATTCTACCATGGAAATTATTATCTTTCAAGAGAAGGACACTCAATGAAGAAAGGGTGCCAATCCATTTTGGAATACTACCGGTCAAATTGTTTCCTCTAAGATCTAATGTAGCCAGTGAAGAGCTATTATAAAAAGCAATTGGTAGAGGGCCACTTAGTCTATTCTCGTGCAGATGGACATACTTTATGCTTGGGGGACTAAAGCAAGATGGTATAGAGCCAAATAAATTATTTTTAGAGAGATCCAAATATTCCAAGTCATTCAAGTTGCAAAATTCCATTGGAATAGAACCCTTGAAATCATTTTGGGACAAAGCTAATCTCCCCAAAAATGACACATTCCCAATCCATCTTGGGAGGTTTCCATAAAACTTGTTATTTGCAAGATTGATTTCCCTTAGTGAAGGTGGAAACTCAAAAGCAGAGACATCAACATTTGTCATCTCTCCAGAAAAATTATTTCCATCCAAATATAAGCTCCATAACCCTTTTGCATTGAAAATCATAGGAATTACATTTCCACTGAGGTTGTTGTTTGATAGTCTCAAAATGGTCAATGAGCTTTTTGTGATTAACTCTTCAGGTACTCTTCCAGACAATTGATTGTTTGATAAATCTAAAACTGATAAATCCTTCATTTTACTTAAACATCGAGGGATGTTACCTTCAAAGGCATTCTTGGATAAGAATAATCGCCTTGTGGAAAAAGTGAACACATATTGGTTGGAATCTGACCTTGTAACTTGTTTTGGGATATGTCAAGTGAAGATAAATTAATATTAAGAGTTGGCGGTAATGAGATAGGACCTGTAAAAGAATTACCCCTCAATAAGAGAACTTCTAACTTTGTGTTGTTTTCTAACAACCAAGTTGGGACTGTTCCACTGAAATTATTTTGAGAAAGATCCACGTATCTCAAGTCATATTGGTAGTAAAGGAAGGTAGGAAGTTCAAGACTGAGCTGTTGAGATGTATTGCACTTTGACAAACTGATGAATTTCAATTGAAACTTTGGAACTGAGGTATAAAAGGAAGGTTCCATTACCATCTTGTTTTCATCACTCAAAAGGACTTTGAGGTTTGAAAGGTTCGCAAATGGTGCGAACGACAATGGAATTTGAAAACGATTTCCTGAAATATATAACTCACGAAGAGATTTCAAGTTACTGAAACAATGAGGAAGCATTCCCTCAAGTGCATTCTCACGCACATCCAATACTTCAAGGTTTCTTAGATCACACCATCCTGAAAAATTATAAATTGATGAAAGAAATTCTATTTAAATTTTGTTTTGTAAAACACAATAGGAGATATTACATTATAGAAAGTTCATAAAGAAATAAATTTGAGTCATAAATTTATTTACCTTGATTAGGTAGGGGACCAATAAGTCTAGTCTCACGTAAAGACAGAGTTTTAAGAGAAACGAACACTCCAATGCTTTGCAAAATGTTGGTGTTGAGATGAGAATCATCAAGATATATTTCCTCCAGGTTGCTCGACACATTTGATTCTAAGCATAACAGTATCATAGAAAGAAAGTGATAATTGATGAGAAAAGCCTCTACTAAGTATAATGCTTACATGGGTGAAAACATCATTAAGATAGAAAAAAACTTTTTAACTTTCTCAAGTCTTTATTTTGTGAGGGTGAAAGTAAATATATAAACGAATAAAAATGTTACCACATCATCAGATTTTAAAGATATAAAATTATTATTATACACTCATCCATAGAGAAATTATTTTATGGACATTTCCCATTGACACAATTTTAGTAATTTTTTTACCTTGAACCCCAACCCCAAAACTCTAAACTCTAAACCCTAAATCTAGAATCTCAAACCTCAAACTTGTAATCCTGAACCCTTGAACCTCGAATCCAAAACCCGAACATTGAACCTTAAATCTTGAACCCAAACCCTAAACTTTGAGATTTGGGGTTTAAGGTTCAAGATTTGAATTCAAGGTTCGAGATTCTGAGTTTGAGGTTTAGTATAAAATAATTACCAAAAATTATATTTTATTATTGTATAATAATATTTTGTTATCTTTAAAATTTAATGGCATGACACTACTTTATTGGTGCCTAAATACTATATTTTTTCAGGATGATCCTAATATTTTATAAATTAGATAAATTTTAATAGAGAATGTTGAATGTTTAACACAACTCTTCATTCATTTTATTAATTATACTATTTCTTTTTCTTGTTAGTAATTTCTTATATCATCTATTTGAATAGTAGTAAACTAATTGGCATAATTTTCAAATTCGAATCAACAACGCTATAAAATAAAAGACTAAAATAGTTAAATTACCTTTAAATTTATCAATACATTATAAAAAAAACCAAATATGTTGAAATCAACTAAGCATTTGATTTAAAAATGGTAAAATATATTTTACTCACCAATAAATAAAAATATGAGAATTGAAACTAAAATTTTAAATTATAAATGAAAGTTTAATTAAATTATACCTTTTTGGATCACAAAATCTTTCAAATATTCATTATTCCTCATATCTAGTATCCTTAAGTTGGTAAATGCATCCACATCTGGGAAAAGAACAGGCAACATATAAACTTCATTATATTATCTTAACAGAGCCAAAATTTTGGGGAAAGAAAATATTTTTACCTTTCGTATCTATTGATCCTTTCAATTGATTGTCAACTATGCTCAAAGATTTCAAATTTGAAAGCTTAAGAGATGCAAATACACCGTTATTGAAAAGATTGTAATTTAAATTAAGCTCTTCCAAGTGGGTCAACTCCAATTTTCTACCACCATCTACAGAATATTTACATAATTTCATCACTGAAAAGGATTGGCATAAAATTTATTTATATGTAAGAACTTAAGCTAATTGATCAAGTATTAATGCATACCTTTAAAGGAATAAAAGCTTTCAATTTGATTCCAGCTTAAATCCAATTTCTTCAAGCTTGTCAAATTACTCAATTCTATATATATCATCCAATTCAAACCATCACTATATTAATAGTTTTAATTTCTACTGAAATAAAAATGAAAATAAAAGAAGTAAATCTAAAACTTGAAGGGAAGATGAAAATCATCAATCGTGAAATGTGAATGTACAAATTTAAAATGATTAATTTTAAAAGGTTCTAGAAAGACTTATCAAGAAAAAAAAATAGGTTCTAGCTTTAGTACCTTTAATATCTAATGAACCTTGCAAATGATTGTTCCACAAAGTCAAAGACTTTAGGCTTGAAAGCCCTTCAAGAAAGGAAATTGTGTTGTTCCTAAAGAGATTAGCACTCAAATCAAGTTCCTCCAAGTTTGTTAGCCTCAGTTGTGTTCCATCTATCATAAGAAGAAGAAGAAGAAGAAGAAGAAGAAGAAGAATTATTGCTATAATTAATATCATGATGATTGAAATTTTTATAAGTTTATCACTTTGAAAACTTAATTTATTCAATATATAAATAGTTATGAATAATATTTGATGACGATCTGTGAATCACAAAGAAAATCATGAACAACTCCCAGTCATAAATTTGAAAAGGAGGATCCGGTTTACATGCTATTGTCCGATGAATTGATAACTAAGTTTCACTTACACAAAAGCCAAAACAAAATAAAGCAATCGGAGATCCAAACTCAATCTTTCTTTTCTATTGTGTGTGTGTTTTTAAATTTTCAGTTTTCAAATGCAAATTTTTGTAGACTTTATACTCAACTATGGACACAAAATCTCTGGTCTTAAGGATTTTAAGGACCCATTCTCTCATGATCAACTCACAAAATCAACTCTTTAGGATTATAAGGGTTTCTGGTTAGTAAAATTGGTATTTTTGCAAATCTTGTTTGGGATATTTTTGGGTACAATTTACATTATACAACAGATCAACTGGGACTCCAAGGGTTAAATTCATGGTGGCACGAAGTGATCTTTTCTGGGTGCCCTGTGATTGTACTAACTCAAGGAACTATTGAATGAAGAAATTTTGAGTTGATAATGTTGACTTGAGACTCTCAACGATGTTGAAAAACTGATTAGGTTTTACAATAAAAATTCACTAAAGGTATAAGTGATAGGTGAATAAGAAAAAGAGAAAGAAATCTGCCATTGGCTTTTGGAATAATATTAGACAGTCAAGAAAGCCATGCACAAATACTTTTACCTTGGTTTGAGATGCTTTCAATGTTGTTGTAACTTAAATCCAAGTAGTTCAAGTCTATCAAATTATTCAATTCTGAAATTCAATTCCAAATATTGATCAGTTATATATATTCGTGATATAATAAAATTAAATTTTCCTTTAATATAAATTTATTTTAAAGTAAAATCTGTCTACCTTGAATATGAAGCAGCCTTCCTTCCAACTGATTATTGCTCAATCTTAAACTCTTCAAGGATGAAAAATTTCTCATATGGAACAAAATGCTATTCTTCAAAGAATTCAAACTTAAATCAAGAGTTTCCAATTTAGTGAGGTTCAAAAACCACTGAAAACCTGAATTATATACTATATAATTAATTACTGCAAAACATAAATAAATAAATAAATAATACTCCATTTTTGAGTTAATTTGAGTAAGTACTTGTTAGTTTTTTTTCCCTCTCAATTACCGTATGAAAAACTACTAAAGCAAAATCTAAGTTACAGTGGATAAAATAATGAAAAACACTTTCAAACGTCACAATACAAATAAAAACTAACACCAGACCAAACTTAATCTACCTCTTGGATGACTTGATCCTTCAAATCGGTTGTGTGATAAATCTAAATACTGGAGAGATGAAAGCTCACTCAAAGACAATAGAATGTTATCATTCAAGTTATTGTAACTTAAGTCGAGGATCTCCAAATTACTCAATGTAGATGATAGCTTTCCAAAACCTGTAGAAGTGTTATTTTAAATATATATAAGTTTGTGACTTTTCTTCAATAAAATAAAATAAATTGTAAGTAATTGCAAATTAACAAAGGTGAGAATAGTGAAATAAAGAAAAGATGTGATTAAGGAAAAATTAAAGGCACGACCTTCATTTTCAACGCAGCCAACTATGCCATTCGATGATAAATAAAGGCTCTTCAATTCCTCAAACGGAAGAAACATAGAGGTATTGAGATACCAATAATCCATGTTGGATGATGTATAATTAAGGGAGAGTTGTATGACTCTCCTAGTGATGGTGTTGCACTCAACTCTTTCCCATTTACAACAATCTAAACCCTTCACCTCAACCCAACTTTTCAATTGGTTATCATAATTGAAGAAAGGTTTGAGATGCAAGAGGCCGATTCTCTCATGCTCCAAACAAGCATCAGTAGTACACCACCTGCATCCTTCTAACACCAGCAACATTACTGCCATCCTAATAAACCATAACCATTTCCACTCCATCATTATCATCATCATCTTTCTGTTTTCTCTTCTCTCTTAGCTATATGTTACTTTTTAAACTTCTATATGTAAATAATCTGAAGAAGCCTAAGCTCCTTATTTATATGCAAGCAAGACCTATGGCATCTCACTAATTCACTATAATATTAAAATAATATATAATTAATTAATTCCTCAAAAATTGGATGAATCTAGACTTGTGCTCCTCTAACGACATGAGTATGACCGAAAGAAATGTTCACACAAAATTTTTCCAACGTATGTCGGTCATTTGTGGGGTCTTGAATTTAATATCAATGGTTGAATTTTATAGCTATTATGTACGCAAAAGGCTTAGTTGGTGGAATTTTATGTCAGGAAAGCGTTTCTATAATGACATAATTAGGGTCCGTTTGTTTGGCAGTAAAATGTTTTCCAGAAAATGATTTCTGAAAAATGATTTACTTTTCTGGAAAATGATTTACTGAAAATATTTTCTGGTGTTTGGATGGATCTGTGTAAAATATTTTCTGGTGTTTGGCAGATTTCTTGAAAATATTTTTGAAAAAGTTGTTTTTACATATATTAATAAATTTATATACATATTAATAAATTTTTATATTTTAAATTATTTTTACATAAATTGCAATGATTTATTTATTTATAAATAAATCAAATTAAACATATAATAATACTCAATTATTAAGCTACATTATTAACCTCATAAATTGAAAATAACCAGAGTCAAATAAATTATTTGTAATTGTTGCTATCCATGCATCCATACTAATTCTTTTTCTTCTTCATTTCCAGATTAGAAGTACATTCTTGTTCTAAAGCAGTGTAAACAATTTCATGTAATATGTTATTATAGTAAGTAATATGCTGCTCTTCCTATTTTGACAGAAGTACTGCAAGTAAAAAAACATATTACTCAAGTAACATTTAAAAAAAACATATTACTTAAGTAACATTAAACGACGAGGCATTGATAAATTTATGTCTCTTCTCATATCATCCTATAAAAATAAAGTACAAAAGAAAATAAATTTACATCATTGACTTGCAACATTTCCAACCCAAGTTAGCTCTTTACATATAATTTCTGGAATTATTACGATACAAGTACGCAGAATCCTGTATCTATATTTTCTGTTCATTCACACAATTTCACAATTTACCTCTTATGCAATTTCTTCACCATTTTGAATGTCTTTAACCGTATATATTAACAAACATATCAAAGGTTTATAATAAAACTAGTAGGCAATACATGTTTCAAGGGAGGACTTGGCTAGCCATAAAAGACCAGGGTCAGTCCGCTTTAACACTAGATAAGTTTCTGCTTTCCCAGTTTTATCCAATATAACACACTGAAACCAATCAAAAGAAGAATTTCCATGGTAGCTGCAACAACAAAACCTCTGTCAATAAAGATGGCCTTAAATTCTTTGCATCCAACTCCATTCTAATGCTCTCTTTAACTATGCTACCCAGACTTGAAGGTGAATATCAAATACAAGTACATATCCAACATTGAGTATCCTTTCTTTCTTTTTTTCAAGTTTCCCCTTGTATTTGGAGAAACATGCCTCCATACCATGTCAAATGTGTCAAACATTGATACTTCAATAAAAATAGCAGAGTCTGGATAATATAGTTTTTTTAGAAAGTTTGCTCTTATCCTTACTAGAGAAATGCACATTTTCCTCCTAATCTAATTAAAATTCTATTGGAAAAAGCCTCTTTAGCAACAAAATGTTCAAAATATTTTAAATTACAGTAATCAAGATAAAAAGATCATAATATAAACATCTAGAATATACAAACAGAAGATTTGAAAGCTAAAATGTTCAACATAGAACTAAAAACCATAAACTAGAGCTGGATGGTTAGCACCAGATAGAACAAAACTCTTGCTTTTATTGAATGTTATAGGGTGAGCAAACTAATGGTACAAATAATTAGATTAAACATCAATCTTTGAATTGAATTTACAATTATGCAAATCTTGATTAAGCAAAAATTTGGAAAACCAAAGCCCAAAGAGTTGGAAAACTCAACAAGTTGAACAAGAGATTTTGCATGAACAAGAAAGAAGAAAGATAGATGCATGTAAAAAACCAAGAAAGCAGTGGCATCTCATTTAAACTCTAAGAAAGAAATCAAGACAGAATTTCCTAGATTCAGCAAACACAAACTATAACTTCTAAAAGGCGATAAAGACGAATGTACCTCCTTCCCTATTCACAAACTCAATAAGGGCCTCTGCGGTGCGAGGTCCTTCATACCTAGAGAAAAATTTCGATGTACTAAACAATGTTTTGAATAAAATGTTGTCACCAATTACAAAATACAAAGCATGATTCGAACTTCCAATTTTAGTTTCTATGAGTTTAATTAGACTCACTTTTTAGGTTCCAAAGAGCCTTTAGGAAACCATTGAATTGTTGGGTAGCCTTGAACACCATACTTGCTGCAAACACTCTTATGCTCATCACAGTCCACTTATACACCACATCAACAAAAAGGAAAAATGGAAAATTAATCCAATAAAAATACCAAGAAAATATTTCAATTTAGTATATTTTTCACAATCAGTATTCGAAACAAAATACCTGATCAATAATAATCCATATGCTAATCTTTCCAATCAATAGAAATTGCAAGAAATACTTCATCATAGTAAAATTTTCATTATTATAAATCATTAACCTTTCCAATCAAGACGGATATAGCCTTCTTAAGACTCTCTCCAAGCTTCTCATACTTGGGAGCTAGCTTCTTACAGTGTCCACACCTGTGGTTTGAGAAAACGATTACGTTGAGAATATAACTAGTAGGAACTTAGTTCTTCTTCTTCCATAGAAGAACCGATTATTCTAAATCCATAACCGATCACATAAATTTAATGTTTGTCTAAAAGGACTTATAGAAGATTCAAATTCTAGAGAAAATCAAACATTTTTTCATTTCAATTTCTGAAGGTAAGATCTAAAGATCGAACAATGAGGATCTAACGAAAAACGAGAGGGAGAGAGGCGATGGAGAAATCATTACCAAGGAGCATAGAACTCGACGAGAGCGCCTTTGTCTTGACCAACTTCCTTGTGGAAGTTTTCTTCAGTTAATACGATAACATCGGCCGCCATTGCTGATGTCGCTAACAAGGACAAGTTTCCAAAGGTTAACCATATCTGAGATTTCTCCATATTCATTCTTTTGTTTTCCCTCTTTTTATAACTGAGCTTCTTCCTTTTATAAATTCAACAGAAAGATAGAATCTCAGAGAGAAAGATGATGAATGGAAGAAGGAAAAGAAATGAAGAACGGAAGAAGGAGAAGGAGGCTTACCTGGATGAAGGAGGAACCAGAAAAGGTTCTTGACCAAACTGATTTGCAACCCAAGGGGAAGGGGAAAGGGGAGGCAGAAGGCGTCATTTTCCGGAAAATGTCTTACCGAATTCAAAAGGGTAAGACATTTTCCAAAATTAAGAGCTCATTTTCCCGTGTTTTGTAATTGGTTTTACTTTAGGAAAATATTTTCAGCCAAACAAACACTGGAAAAGGCTGAAAATATTTTCCGGAAAATGTTTTACCCTAAACAAACACCTAATTGCATTACTTTTCAAAGATTGACTATTGACTTTGGTGAGCATATTAGGTTAAATTCTGCTGCTGGTCACTGTACTTTGTGAAAGTTGTAAATTTAGTCTATTTTACTTCAATTTGATCAATTTTAGTCCCTATACATTTTGAATTTTAAAATTTTAGTTTTGACCCAAACAATAGAGTTAAATCAATTTGATCAAATCCAATTACTAGTCTTATATTATGCGTACAATTGTTGATTTATTCCATACTCTCCAATTGGATCATTCTAAGTACCTATATTTTTCAAAATTTGAAAATTCAGTTTTGATGCAAATTACAATCATTAGTCCATTAACTAAATTTTTAGTGAGTAACATATGAAAATAATAAGATGACATGACATTACACATATGATAATATAGTTGTGTTAAATATATCAACAATGACATAATTAATTGCATTAACTTTCAGACGTTGACTATTGACTTTTGCGTCAACCTTGATCATATATAGGTCCCTGCAATAATTTAGGTTATGGAAATCATATTACAATTTATAGATCAATTTATAAATAATCTTACAATTAATGCATGAGAAATTATTATAGATCAATTTATAATTTTAATCCCTATATTACTCATTTGAATTAAAGATTCAGTTTTTCTTATTTAATTTGATATATTTTGTTCTCTTATTAATGTTAATGTTATGGATTAGTTTTTTTAAGACAACTACATTATTTTATTCAATGAATAATACCATACAATTCTGGGGGAAAAATAACAAACACTCCTTGTACGTGCTAAAGGACAAGCTCCATCAACACAACAAAAGCTCCAGCTTAAACATTAATAGAACAATATGGCACGCTGAAATCGGCTCTGTCACAACTCAAGCACAACATATAAGGCGTGGTTACAAGCACTTAATATAGTAAGGAAATCAATCCCAGATGGTCCAAAGCAGCAGGCATAAATCGGCAAAAGAACTGAGCATCCACCAAACTAGAAGGAATGACGACAAAACCAACCCTAAAATTACTCACAAAAGCAAGACTAAAAAGCGTACTACAAGAGTAGACAAAAACTTCTAAAAGTGAAGACTTATTAAACAATGGAAAAAATAAACAAAAAGCATATAAAACTTAAGATAACATGAGTCCAAACCAAGTCATGAAATCATTTATTATTTTGAAACTCTCAAAACATGAACAAATTAAGAAGTCAACGAAGAGTTACCCACTTTCTAAAAGAAAGTGTTGGTGGTCGGTGGTGTTTCAATGATGATAGACACTGTCACCTGTCCATCATAGCTTGTGAAGACAACAAAAATACCCACAAAATAAATCTGTGAACTGAAAAGAACGAAGACTCATGGAGTGAATAAGAAGAAGAAAGAAAAAAATGATTAATAGGGAGGAGAAAAACAAGGACAATAACTAGTCCAGAGGCTAACACCGCTGCTAGGCTAAAAAAAAAAAAAAAAGAAGCAAACATGTTATGGATTGGTTAAAATAACTAACATCATTGAAAATTTCATTAGTCTGCTGATTTGGATTTTTTTCAAAAAAAATTGAAACTAGAAACCATAAATGATCTAACATTTAAAAATTAAAGTTATGTGGTTATTAAAAAGAGTTAATTTTCACTAAATTACTAATTAAAATAATTCTCTCACCATAATGATATGGACTTTTTTCTTTAAAACATCCACATTAATCAATTTTTTTTTTCTTCATTCAAATTGATCTATTATAAATACAAGAACATCTGATCCAACTTCATGGTAAATAAAGAGACAGCAACTGTTCTTAACTTATACGTCATGAATATGAACAACTGTTCTCACAATTTTTGCTTCATTTATAAGATATAACTTATACTATTTCACTGTTTTTTTCTTCATATGTTTGGTGTGAGCATGATACAGATTAGACTGATTTTAAAGTAAAAGTAAAACGATACCAAACCAAAACATTCTGGTTTTTTAAATTTTTATCAGAGCCTTCTTTGATGCATTTTTAGTTTTGTTTTCTAATAACAAATGGAAAGTTAATTAAAAAAACCTAATCCAATGAATTCTTTTATAGATATAAGATAAGTCCTGCAAAGTTTTTGTTTTTTAGAAATAAAATTTTATTTCAATATGAAGCCTCCTATCATACTTATAAAATTTTATTTTATAAGATAAGTCCTGCAAAGTTTAATATTTTATAGATATAACCTAATACAACGATGCTCTGTCATCTCAATATGAAGCCTCCTATCAATCACCACTCTGCAGAAAACATTTGAAATCGAAACAGCCCGGACATCTCCAACAAATCTGCCATAACATTAGCATCTCTTCCATTTTTTCTAAACAGAACCTCACGAATGGAAATCTTAAGCTCATCAATACTCGCATAAATGTGCCAATATTTCCAAGTCCTAGATTTCTCATTGATACACCAAGAAAGCTCAACTATGGAGTCGGATTCAACCATAAGCCTTCAGTCTATAATCCACTAGGAATCCAAAAAGAAACAATCTCGGACACCTAAGGAACCTGAAACATAGCAATGACATGACCCTTTGAATTTCTAACAACCTCACCCCACTCCGTCGAGCTAAGATTACCTAATGTCGAACCTTCATGGTTAAACTTTAACCAGCCTTCACCACACTCTTGATATGATGACTATGGATACTCCCTTCACAATCCCACAAACACTCCCACCATATTGACTCAACAAAATTTGCACCTATAGGATTTCTGTTTATATTTGCTTCTGTTGACACATTGCCTAAAACTACTCGTGATCCCTCCCCAACCTATAAATAGGAGGATAATGCGCTTTAGCGCACTCAAACCCACGACCTCCTGCATTAGCAACAATGCTTATGTCAATCGAGTTAAGACACAATCCATAAATTTAAAAAAAATTGAAACATGACTTCCATAGGTTTTAAATCAAATGTTGACACTAATCTTGAATAAGTCATTCCCCTCCCATCTTAACTAATGGCCAAAGAGATATCAAAAGTGGGAGATGGACATAAAATTGTGTAGTTTGGGCAAACTACATAGATTGTCATTTTAAAATTGTGTAGTTTGGGTAAACTACATAGATTGTCATTTAATTATAACTTTTTTCAATTTAAACACTTAAACCAAAAAATTTGTAATTTAAGCACCCATATTACATAGTTCAGTTATTTTGATTACTCCTGTTAAAATAAAAAATGGCAAATTAACGTGGCAGATAAAAAAAATTGTATGATAACAAATTTAACCCTCAAATTTTATATATTATATCATTTACATATTACAACTACAAATTTTATAATCATTGATATCGAATATGTCCCTCACTAAGCTAGGGATTTTTATTTATATTTTGTAACACCCCAAACCCGACCTAAAAGTTAAGCCCGAATTTGGTGTGTCACATGGAAGTTTTTTTTTTTAAAACCATCTTTGAGATTGTTAAAAACTTGTTTGAGAATTACAGCCTCTTTGTTAAAACCCAAAACACTTAAGCAATTGTTATTTACTTGAAAACGTAATTATCTTTAAAAACCTTTTTGGTTGTGAAAACATATTTGAAATAAACAATTTACAAAAATGGGACGTTTGGGAATAAAGTTGCAGAAGCATTTTGAAAGAAAATTCGAGGCCTTATTACAACATTTAACCCAAAATAGTAGAGTAAATAAAATAAATAAGAAAGAAGTCTGAAGTCCAAATAAACCATTTCTGAAGTATGGCCTCCACCGAGTCATCCATGGCCCAAGTCCACGTCACTGAGCATTACCTGAAAAGGTTAAGAGAAAGGGGGTGAGTTACAAGAACTCAGTGTGTAATCCCCTTACCGTTATCCATTGGGCTGTAATCCAATTAACAATATTTTGGGCCTAGCCCATTTTCAATAATAATAATGTATCAATTATAACATGAATATGAAATGCAATTCCCAAACCAAGCCTAGTATTTCCATCCGCTACACACCACCCGTACCAACCAACACACCTGTGGGGAGCTTTAGTCACCCACCCTGCCAACACACCAAACTGGACATTAAGCCATATATCAAACTGGGCATAAAGCCATATATCAAACTGGGCATAAAGACATATATCAAACTAGGCATAAAGCCATATTTCAAATCGGTGAGTGAAAATCAAATCGGTGAGTCCACAATCATCTCAGCTGACTCATGCGACCCTAAAAATCATATCGATGAGTGAAAATCAAATCGGTGAGTCCACAGTCATCTCGGGTGACTCGTGCGACCCTAAAATCAAATCGATGAGTGGAAATCAAATCGGTGAGTCCACAGTCATCTCGGGTGACTCGTACGACCCTAAAAATTAAATCGATGAGTCCACAATCATCTCGGGTGACTCGTGCGACCCTAAAATTCAAATCGGTGAGTCCACAGTCATCTCGGGTGACTCGTGCGACCCTAATAATCAAATCGATCAGTGAAAATCAAATCGGTGAGTCCACAGTCATCTCGGGTGACTCATGCGACCCTAAAAATCAAATCGATGAGTGAAAATCAAATCGGTGAGTCCACAGTCATCTCGGGTGACTCGTGCGACCCTAAAAATCAAATCGATGAGTGGAAATCAAATCGGTGAGTCCACAATCATCTCGGATGACTCGTGTGACCCTAAAAATCAAATCGATGAGTCCACAGTCATCTCAGGTGACTTGTACGACCCTAAAAATCAAGTTGGTGAGTCTACAGTCATCTCGGGTGACTCGTGCGACCCTAAAAATCAAATAGGTGAGTGAAAATCAAATCGGTAAGTCCACAGTCATCTTGGGGGACTCGTGCGACCCTAAAAATCAAATCGGTGAGTCCACAGTCATCTCGGGTGACTCGTGCGACTCTAACAATCAAATCGGTGAGTCCACAGTCATCTCGGGTGACTCGTGCGACTCTAACAAATCAATCACTTCCTCCAATTACATAACCCAACCCATGCAGTATGTCATGTATGCAAAGCACATTTCATAATGATATATGAAATAGATTACCGTCATAACTAGATAATTAGAATACACACAATCATGCTAATCAACCCATAGGGGTATAACGGTAATTTTACCCACTAAGGGTAATTCGATAATTTGGCAACCCAAGGGTATTTTGGTAATTTTTGCAACCAGGGGTATTTCAGTAATTTACCCTCTAAGGGTATTTTGGTAATTTTCGTAACCCAAGGGTATTTCAGTAATTTACCCTCGAAGGGTATTTCGGTAATTTACCCTCTAAGGGTATTTCGATAATTTTCGCAACCCAAGAGTATTTCGGTAATTTACCCTCTAAAGGTATTTCGGTAATTTTTGCAACCCAAGGGTATTTCAGTAATTTACCCTCTAAGGGTATTTCAGTAATTTTTGCAACCCAAGGGTATTTCGATAATTTACCCTCTAAGGGTATTTCAGTAATTTTCGCAACCTAAGGGTATTTCGGTAATTTTTGCAACCCAAGGGTATTTTGGTAATTTTTGCAACCTAAGGGTATTTCGGTAATTTACCCTCTAAGGGTATTTCAGTAATTTTTGCAACCCAAGTGTATTTCGATAATTTACCCTCTAAGGGTATTTCGGTAATTTTCAAAACCCAAGGGTATTTCGATAATTTACCCTCTAAGGGTATTTCGGTAATTTTGCAACCCAAGGGTATTTCGGTAATTTACCCTCCAAGGGTATTTCAGTAATTTCGTAACTAAAACTTAACTAGTAATTTGGGGCATACAAATTTAAACTGTCCATCTGCGTCATACTAACTAAATTGACCATAACTCGAGTTAGAAAACTCGAAATCTTGATCCGTAAATTTTCCTTGGAACTAGACTCATATAACTTCTTACTGTAATGTTTCCGGAATTTTTGGCCTAGCCATTTAGTACAGTTTATTCCTTAAATCTTCCCTTGTTTCACTGTCTAACAATTCTGACCTCTCCTAACTTAATTTCAAATATCTCATTGTACAGTTTTCATATACTGCTCCAACTTGTTTCTCTTGAAAATAGGCTCACTAAGGAATCCATACATATAAATTATAACCCATAATTCACTTTGTACAATTTTATATGATTTTTCTAAGACAGATCAGAGAACCACGAAGTCAACCAGAACCAGTCTCACTAAAATTAACATATCTCAGAATATAAAATTCCTTTTCCTTCTCCGTTTCTTCCATATCAAAACACACACCAGTAAGCTTTAATTTGATATCTTATTCACTTTCTAATTCCTTTTCTCCTAATTTTAGTGATTTTTCAAAAACACATCACTGCTTCTAACTGAAACTGTTTTATTACGAAATACGATTATCACTATGTTCATACGCACGCCCGAGTGATTACAGATGTCATTTTTTAGTTTTCTTCGGTATTTCGACCGATTAATAGCATATTTCATACAAACTTTCAGAGAAGTGTGAGATTACACACCATTTCAGATATGTATGGAAGGGTATGAGATTACACACCTTATTCGGGATCCGTAACGAGATGCTCTCCGCGGCACCAAAAATCTGAGTCATTTATTACGAGGGATAGATGATCGGGTGATTTGATTCCTATCTTGACCGATTAGTCCAAACTATTAATCCATTTAGCAACCAATCGAATAATGAACGATATCAAATAATCCATAAAGAACTCCTTACCTTGTTGACATTGGATTCGATTTCCACCACTTGACTTACGGCTACGGATGATACACGGATATGAGATTCGACAAGAAAAGAAAAATGAGCAAGAATGGATTGAGGGTTTCGGCAAAACAATTGAGAAAGATGAACAAATGTGCTAGAGTGTTTCATCCAAAGCAAGGGGAAAAGAAGTTGGAAAAGAAAAGTACCAAAATGCTAATAAAAACCCAAAACCTTTCATGCACAAATTTGCACAAAAACCATAAGAGAAATCAGCTCCCAAAATCCCCTTACTAAACCGTGTACTCAAAACACCCAAATCCCCCTACCTCTTCCCTTCATACTCTTCACTTAATGCCATAACCTCTTTACCAATAGCTCATTTATGCTAACAAAATACACACTTATTTCCTTAAGCTTGATGCCTCTTACTATCTCTCCTTAATAGGCTTAAACACAAACTTTCACTAAGGCCCAACTTAAACCCGAAACTTCATAGAACCTCGTAATTTTCTAAAATCACCTTCCTAATAAGTCCAACTTGAAGTAATTTCGTTATCTTGTTCTCAAAAATTTTAAACACTCCTACGCCCAAGGCCCAATGGGCCCAATCCTACTAGGCCCAATTTCGGGATGTTACATATTTTGTATTTAATTAATATTTAAAATTAATTTCAAAATATTTGAAAATTTTATAATTATTTGGTGCTAGTCCCTTTATTATGCCCAAATTTAGGATTAAACCCCTGTACTTTATATTTTGACATAATTTGATTCTTTCACTTTTATAATGTCATTAATTATTTTAAGTAACTAACACTTTTAACAATGCCAAATAAAATAATGTCATATTTTTTTTTCTTAAAGCCATCACTTCTAACTAAATCATGACTCAATTATTATTAAATAAAATAATAATAATTATTAAATAAAATAATAATAATAATTACCATTATTTTTATTTTTATTATTATTCTTATTATTATTAACCTTTAATTTGTTTTATTTAATACCTTATTCAAATTACCTATCCTTTTATTTTAAACTTTATTTATTTATCTATTTTAAAATTGTTTTTTTAATATCCTGTTTTTTTTTTTAAATTGATTTCTTTTTTAAATCAAGTCTATATTAGTTTTTATTTACTTAGTCACTCATTCCATTTTTAAAATTGGCTTGTTTGTTTTATTTTTGCCATTATCATTGTTATTTTATTCCATTATTTATTTATTTACTATTTTTCATGTATTTTCAAAATTTTATTATTATTATTATTGTTGTTGTTGTTGTTGTTGTTGTTGTTGTTGTTGTTGTTGTTGTTGTTGTTATTATTGTTATTGTTATTGTTATTATATTTTCATTTGCATCATTATCCTTATTATTGTTTATGCATGTTAACATTAGGATTCATTAACCTCAATGTTATTTATGCTATTTATTATTATTATGCATATTATGCCATTGCTATCTTAAATGTATGTTATACCATCATCACTAAGCCGTGTGTGACCTATTTACGTTTTAAACGATTTCTTTTTGAACATAATCGAATGAATTGCACATATATCATTTCTAAATATTTCATTTTTTTACCCAATTCGTAAAAGTAAAATCTTGGAAACAAGGCAATATTTCATATTTTCGAGATTCGAAAAGTCGTACCCTAACTTATGAGGTCCCAATTTTCTCAATAATTCGAATAACGAACGTTTTTAAAACATTTTTTTAAATAATCTTAGGAATCAAGAAAAGATCGTGTTCTAAGAATCAAGAAAGATGGTGTTCTAACTTATAGAATATGATTTCTTTTTAAAACCGAGATAAATGAATATCTTTCAAAATAATCCTTTTGGTGTTAGTTCTCGTTTCGAGAATTTAAGACATTGTGTCTAACTTACGGGATGTAATTCATTTTCTCGTTTAATGTGAAATACGCCCTTTTCGGTAATTTTTTTTATTAAGCAATGTTTAACAAAGGAACATACTTTTTATCTCTTTAATTTTTCGATTTTCAACACTAAGACACTAATTAATCAACCAGGCACCAATTTGGGCATGACGAGGGTGCTAATTCTTCATCGTGCGTAACCGACTCCTGAACCCCTTTTTTTGAATTTCGTAGACCAAACCTTTTTTTTAATAAATCAAATCTATTATTAAAATGACCAAACTACGAGGTTGTAACATCCAAAAAATATGAGTATTGATATGTTGCATGTTTTTGGTGATTAGATTGTGAATGATTAAATTTGTGTGCTTGTATAGTTTTGAAAAGCTCGGAATTTATTTGGAGCTAGAATAAATTTTAGTATGAGAATTTTATTGAAGTGGAACAAGTGATCCTGATGCTTAAGATAATTTAAGTGTCAAAAACTAGCATAAGATGAGCTAGTAGCAAGGTGGAATTGGCACATGAGAGATTGCTTGAGGGGAGAGGTTCGAGTCCCATGGATAGCATTTTGGTGGCTTTTATTTTGCACCTATTTGGCAAGTGGCGGCCAAGCTCTATTCTTGGTAAGGATGGACTAATTCTTTTATGATAAAGTGGCTAAAAGTATGGAAAATATTGAATTTAGGATAGAATTTACTTGATTTTAGGGATAGGATTTCTAAACTTTTGGAAAGTGGGGGATAATAAGGCTTAAAACAAGGAAAGGTGTTTTAGAAACTTTTGAATGGCCTTTTTGACCATGTATGTGGATGGCATAGGGGGCTAAGGGGGATGGCTGTTTTTGGTGATTAGTTTGGTGGGATTAGGTGCTTGATGAACACATTTTCCATTTTGTCATTTGGTGTTTTCCCAAAACATTTTCTCTCTAATTTTCTCCTCTTAGCCGTATGTGTATTGGACAAAAGGTAAACCATTTTTCTTTCCTTCTAATCATTTGAGTTTTGACCATCGGTTTTGAGTTGTTCATTCTCCCCAAAATTATTTCTTCTTTCTTTTTTCTTTGTGACCGAAATCACCATAGCTCAAAGGTCATTTTTCTTTTCTTTCTTCTCTACTCTTTGGCCAAATGCTCTATTGTCCCAAATCCCTCCCTTTGTTTCTTTTTCATCCTTGAAAACCCGAAGCACATTTTCTCTCTTTGACTTTTCTCCATGGCCGAATGGTGCTAACACCATTTTCTCTAATTTTCCTTCAAAGCCGAATATTCTCTTCACCTCCAAAGCCGAATATTCTCTAATTTTAATTCAAAGTCGAATATTCTCTTCACCAAATATATTAGTTTGGGAGGGTCTTTTGACCGAAAATAGCATCCTTTATCCTTTTCACTTAGATGATCTTTTCTTTTTAATAGTGTTAAAGAGAAGGCCGAACTCGGAGTATTCGTAATCATCGTGACTCGCTAGAAATCAAATCAAAGTGTTAAGGTAAGGATTTCTATCAAGGACTTCCATATTATTTCGTTATTTCATCGAAGATGAACTATTAATCAATTTTATCCTAGGGACGTTAACACTCAATTTTCATTCCGCGAACGCAAAAATATTTTTGTGGTAAGCCGATTTCGCCTTAAAACCAATAGTCTTAATTTTTGATTTAATAGTGGGACTAATAATATTTTATCATTGGAGGCATACAAGATAGGGTTGAAAAGAGTAGCGAATAGGGTTCGGAGGAGGGGCAGTTTCACTAATCCCTCTAAATTCAAGCGAAGGGCTGTTTCAGCAATCTGGGATTTTCCACCGGGTTGTGGACCCTCATCCGGGGAGAATCAATTATTTGAAGTAATCCGTACTCTTGAACCGTTGACTGTTCGTGGTTTTTCAACGGGTTGTGAACCATCGATCGGGGATAAACCACAAATAGTTGTTGTTCAAAATTTCGAGGGTAAAGATCTAGATCTTTCATCTTAACGTAGATCTATATTAAATATTAGTACTCTAACAAAGCGTGATATATATTTAGGTATCGACGAGCGGGAAAGTATAGTTTTCACCGTAATCAGGTGTGTAACTTCACACTTATCTCATGGGTTATATTATCCCGTAAGCATTGGAGTAAAAATCGTAAAATTGGTAAAATTTAAAAATACGACATATTAGCATTTTTTTATGCATGAAAACGGTATTAAAGTTGTGGAAAATTACGGATTTGCCTTTAATGGGCTATATTGTTAAAAAGTGGTATTTGGGCCATATGAATTTTTTTAAAAAAAATTGGCCAAGTGAGAAAAATTGTGAAAAGGGCCACATGTGTTTAATGGGCCAGATTGCTAGATCGACATATGGGCCAGATTGCTAGATCAATATATGGGCCAAAATTGCTAGATCGATATATGGGTTAAAATGCTATTTTGAATAATGGGCCAAATTGATAACTTGTATTATGGGCTTTTTGTTGAAATTTATCATATGAATATATATATATATA